>OY744482.1:65420437-65902093 GCA_963556165.1 Tipula helvola
ACGACTAAACTGTCTATAGTAACAATTGCATTAACTCAGCTCCAGATTCTCTAATTCTAAATAAATATCTATAATAAATCAAATTTTCAATGAAACCAGTGTGATATTTTGTTGTTGTCAAAATCCTAAATGAAACGTTGTTGTTGTCAAATGTATTAATATTTTAAAAATTCGCGATTTTGAACGTTAGGTTTTAGTTTTACATCATATTGTGTTAAAAATATGTTTTATTGGTTAAAGATCATTGTATTGAGCTTCATGAGTTTTTAAGTTTATAAAAAGCTAAACCAAACAACGACTAAACTGTCTATAGTAACAATTGCAATAACTGGGGTCCTGATTCTTTAATTCTAAATAAATATCTATAATAAATCAAATTTTCAATGAAACCAGTGAGATATTTGGTTGTTGTCAAAATCCTAAATGAAACGTTGTTGTTGTCAAATGTATTAATATTTTAAAAATTCGCGATTTTGAACGTTAGGTTTTATTTTTACATCATATTATGTGTTAAAAATATGTTTTATTGGTTAAAAATCATTGTATGGAGGGTTAAATTGGTTAAAAATCATTGTCATGAGGTTTTAAATTTATAAAGAGCTGAAACAAACAACGACTAAACTGTCTATAGTAACAGTTCCTTCTTAACATATGTAACTAAGTTTAGTTCTGAAATTCTGAAATAACATTTTCTGTACAAAAGCGCACTTTAAGCCTTAGGCGAAGAAATAAAGGTATACCGAATGTTTGTTTTTATGAATGCCGGTTTATATTACCAATATAAAATAGCTCTGCTTTCAGTAAATTGAATAAGGTAAATATTCAACTTCGTGAAACCTTTAGAAAAGCATTACATCTGTAAAAGTGATATTAGAGAATTGTTGAAAAAATTAAACAAAGATTCTAGTTTAGTTAAGATACCAATACCTGCGGTAAACATTTGGACCAAAATTTAATAAAACGTGATTTATTAGCTAAATTTGTAGCGTGAATAATATTTCATATAAATCTCTAATTTTTTAAGCATCTCACAAAACTTTATTGCAGCCATTTACACACAGCTGACTCATCGAGGCCAATGTTGGTCTGTTAATATAATGGTTATTAAATATGCTTGATTCGAACCACCAATTGCTTACATAGAAAATTTGAGCGTCCTTTAATGCGAATCAAAATTTAATCCTAAAATATTAACAATTTAACATTTGTTATTGTTAAGTTGGCTGTATGTAAATTGCCGTGCCTGAGTTTTGTGTGATATTCAAAAAAAATTTGAGTTACGAATATTGACATGAAATGTTATAACCGCTTCACAATGTTTAGCTAATAAATCGGTTTTTGATTAAATTTTAATCGAAATATATACCTCAAACCCACCTCAAACTAGTTTTAATAAATATTTCCTTATTTCTAAAATTAAAACCTATTCTATGGCTTGTCTGACGATAAATCTGTTTAAGACACAAATAAAATTAATTGAATTCTTTTGATGTAAATTATTTGCTCTAATAATAAATCGCTGTTTTGATTCTTTGACATTAAATTAAAAAAAAAAATTAAATTTCAAAAGCAAAGCTCGCAAATTTTTTTTGTATAAACTAAAGGTAGATTGGTATATAATATTTATACACAACAAATTTCGTATATAACTTAATTGAAAATAACACTTCACTGAGTTTAAGGTAAATTCATTATTCGTGAGCAAAATCAAATCCAATTAATTTTAAATTAGATATACGTTTCATTAATGTAATCTATCAATTTTAATAAAATTTGCTTGATTTAAATTTTTTTGTTGTATACATATTGTGTGTTATTGGGGAATTAGATAAGACGACAACGACGACGATGAAGTTTTAAACTAACTTAATTTTTTGATGTTATTTTCACTTAATCTTTGTTTTATTTTTTTGTAAAATATTTTTAAAACATAAAAAAACTTTGAGCCTTAACAAAACGAAACTAATTTATGTTATTTTAATTAACTAAATTAACAAAAAAGTCGAAGTCTATATTTTGTGCTAAATTCAATTTTGCGCGTTTAATACACATATAATTTATGTTTGCTGTTATATTTTAATTATAATTGATTTATAATAAATTAAAATTTTTATACACAAAATAAATAAAAATTTATTTACTACAAAAAAAAAACAATAAAATCCATATAAATGTTAACAAAATGTATTTTGAATGGACTGATTTTTGTGTCCAGTCATTGTTAATGGATTTTATTGTTCCCAAAACAATAATTTCACTTTTCATGGGCTATACAATTATTTCGTCTCCTCACAACCATATAGCACAGCGCATAGAGACCGAACATTTTTATTTAATTTTATTTATTTATATTTATTTACTATATAACACAACCATAACAATCGCAATAAACATTTGATTTTATTTTTTCGTAAATTTAGTGCATTTAGAATTCTCCGGCGTATTATGATGAACAAATATAATGTTTACATTAACTTTATACACACAATTATACACGAATTATTATATTGGAATTTTTCAGAGTTTAGTTTTTTTTTTATTCTCACATTATTTCGAAATGGTCATGCCTCGAGATACAAAATGCTTGCGGCATTTTAACACTAAACTCTGTATTCTAAAACTGAATGCACGGTGATTGTTTTTTAAACATAGCGCCTTATGAAATACGGGATACATTATGTGATACATTAGTAATCCGAGGAAAAAAAACGGAATATGAAGTTTTTCATTCACTTGGTACACGAATATCACCACTAACATTTACAAAACGCAGATTAGCTCAAAACAAATTAGAAACCGATAAGGCAGATTTCAAAAACTGATGGCATAAAGGGTCTGTCATCTCAGAAGCAGTCCATGTTCAAGTCCATTATCTATCGTGAAATGGAAAGGGCATACTTAGAGGGCTTTTAGTGACTATATAGTTTTAAACGAGATGAATACACTCAACCGTTATCATATTTCACATCTTGAATTTTTTTTTTATTTTCCTTACAGTTGGAAGGTTGCAAAGTATTGACCACTTTGGACCTCATTCCTATTTCACCTTAAGAGCTTTCAAACCATTCGAAGAACATGTATACTTACCTTAAAAATAGTTTTCAAACATCATCCAAACTCGAGCAAATTTAACATTTTAACATACACGGTAAACTCCCATATGGTCCTTCCAAAACAAGATCTAGTCTGGTTAATTTTCAAATTTGGACGACCATAATACGTTAGGCAATTTTTACCGACGATTTACTCCAGATGCAGCTTTGAACTAAATTGTATTCAACAATTTTCTGCAACAAAATTCCGATTTAGCGAAAGTAGGTTTTCATCTGTCAGTAGTACAAGCTGGTTTATTGATAAGTCGTGCTGTTTTGTTGACCATTTGTTTAGTTGTTGGAACATATTTAGATACTCAGAACTCCATCTATGCCAAAAATGTTGATGAAGCTTTAGAATAAAGGGTATCTAGCTGGTAAGGCGACTTTGACGTCCTTCACAGCAACCTCCCATAAGCCGCCGAAATGTGGACTTTTAGGTAGTATTAGTTTCCATCTTACTTAATTTTCTTAACACCTCTGTTGGAGATTATCAGGATATGCAACAGACTCGAACATATCGCATAATTGTCGGATCTTATATCTTGCACCGACAAAGTTCGTGGCGTTTTCGCAGAGTATAGTTTTACATAAGCCGGGACGTCTAACAAACCGTTTTGTGCAGCGATGCAAGGTTGTGAGGTAAGATCTGTCACGATCTCCAGATGAACGACCCATATCGTGAAATATATACATAAATATGGCAATATATGCTAAGGTTGGTGTCTTCCCTCATATTCGATATTGTATGTGTACCGGGCCGCAGAAAGAATGGCAGGCTGGCGTGACCCGTTCTTCTGGAAGGTTTCCTATGAGTTGCTCGATACCCCTTAGCTTTTGGTCTGAAAAAACCGAATGCAATTGTTGATTGTATGACAATCTACAATTTTTCCCCCATCAAGTGGCCAGAATCGTTTTCTGTTAATGGCTAGCAGTGCTTGTGGTGCAACGGGCAAGTTTATACATATAAATAAAATATTACCATATTAGTAAATTGGACTTGTTTAGGAGGAATTGGAGTTTTGATTCAAAAGGAAGAAGGGAATTGTAGATTCGACCTCCTGTGCGTATGTAGATTGTGGACGTCCAGAAATGGACTTAAAGAGCGTAAAAGACTACTTTCAAGGACTTTTTGTTTTTCTGAAATCCTATAATTTTATCACTAAAATATATGGATTGAATATTATTCACGAGTGCTAGCAGGGAGCCATCTAATTCATCCGCAGTTAAATTTTTGGCAGACTTGCATTTAGCACAAGTGGAAATGAACCGAAGACAATATGCAAACATTTATCGTACCTTCGTAAATGATTTCATTTGGTTTATTTCATTAACAATAGACGGACTTGTTTTAGATACCAGAAGAATACTCAGCAGAATATCGATGTTCTAGATCATCGTTGAGAATAGTAAGTTGATTTGAGTTGAACAGCCACTCAAGTTCTGGTTTGTGTAAAAATATAGGGCCGTGAAAACATGCCATCGCGTTGCATAATTGGCTATAAAGCACGCCTCTGTTAACCATTTCAGACAGATTTTCAATGATTCCATTGATTTAGCAGAGTAAACATTTTTGGCCCAGAATTTGTTATGTGCTTTTTAATAAAAATTAAATTTTTCAAAGAAATCTAAAGTAATAACCAGGCGATTTAAACGCAAAGTGGCACAATATTTTAAAATGTCAAAATTTATTGTTAGTGGTATCGGCCCTGTCAACCGAAACATGGTAGCAGAGTAAACATTTTTGGCCCAGAATTTTTTTAGGTGCTTTTTATTAAAAATTACATTTTTCAAAGGAATCTAAAGTAATAACCAGGCGATTTAAACGAAAAGTGGCAAAATATTTGCAAATGTCAAAATTTATTATTAGTGGTATCGGCCCTGCCAACCGAAACGTGTTAGCAGATTGAACATTTTTGGCCCAGAATTTTTGTTAGGTGCTTTTTAATAAAAGATAATTTTTCAAAGGAATCTAAAGTAATTACCAGGCGATTTAAACGAAAAGTGGCAAATTATTTGCAAATGTCAAAATTTATTATTATTGGTATCAGCCCTGGCAACCGAAACGTGGTAGCAGAGTAAACATTTTTGGCCCAGAATTTGTTATGTGCTTTTTTATAAAAATTAAATTTTTCAAAGAAATCTAAAGTAATAACCAGGCGATTTAAACGCCAAGTGGCACAATATTTTAAAATGTCAAAATTTATTTTTAGTGGTATCGGCCCTGTCAACCGAAACATGGTAGCAGAGTAAACATTTTTGGCCCAGAATTTTTTTAGGTGCTTTTTATTAAAAATTACATTTTTCAAAGAGATCTAAAGTAATAACCAGGCGATTTAAACGCAAAGTGGCACAATATTTTCAAATGTCAAAATTTATTATTAGTGGTATCGGCCATGACAACCGAAACGTGGTAGCAGAGTAAACATTTTTGGCCCAGAATTTTTTTAGGTGCTTTTCAATAAAATTAAATTTTTCAAAGGAATCTAAAGTAATAACCAGGCGATTTAAATGCAAAATGGCAAAATATTTGCAAATGTCAAAATTTGCTATTAGTGGTATCGTCCCTGTCAACCGAAACATGGTAGCAGAGTAAACATTTTTGGCCCAGAATTTTTTTAGGTGCTTTTTATTAAAAATTACATTATTCAAAGGGATCTAAAGTAATAACTAGGCGATTTTAACGCAAAGTGGCAAAATATTTGCAAATGTCAAAATTTAATATTAGTGGTATCGGCCTTGGCAACCGAAATGTGGTAGCAGAGTAAACATTTTTGGTCCAGAATTTGTTTAGGTGCTTTTTAATAAAAATTAAATTTTTCAAAGGAATTTAAAGTAATAACCAGGCGATTTAAACGCAAAGTGGCAAAATATTTGCAAATGTCAAAATTTATTATTAGTGGTATCGGCCCTGTCAACCGAAACATGGTAGCAGAGTAAACATTTTTGGCCCAGAATTTGTTTAGGTGCTTTTTAATAAAAATTAAATTTTTCAAAGGAATTTAAAGTAATAACCAGGCGATTTAAACGCAAAGTGGCAAAATATTTGCAAATGTCAAAATTTATTGTTAGTGGTATCGTCCCTGTCAACCGAAACATGGTAGCAGAGTAAACATTTTTGGCCCAGAATTTTTTTAGGTGCTTTTTATTAAAATTTACATTATTCAAAGGGATCTAAAGTAATAACCAGGCGATTTAAACGCAAAGTGGCAAAATATTTGCAAATGTCAAAATTTATTATTAGTGGTATCGGCCTTGGCAACCGAAACGTGGTAGCAGAGTAAACATTTTTGGTCCAGAATTTGTTTAGGTGCTTTTTAATAAAAATTAAATTTTTCATAGGAATTTAAAGTAATAACCAGGCGATTTAAACGCAAAGTGGCAAAATATTTGCAAATGTCAAAATTTGTTATTAGTGGTATCGGCCCTGGCAACCGAAACGTGGTAGCAGAGTAAACATTTTTGGCCCAGAATTTTTTTAGGTGCTTTTTAATAAAAATTAAATTTTTCAAAGGGATCTAAAGTAGTAACCAGGCGATTTAAACGCAAAGTGGCACAGTATTTGCAAATGTCAAAATTTATTATTAGTGGTATCGGCCCTGTTAACCGAAACGTGGTAGCAGAGTAAACGTTTTTGGCCCAGAATTTTTTTAGGTGCTTTTTAATAAAAATTAAATTTGTTCAGAGAAATCTAAAGTAATAACCAGGCGATTTAAACGAAAAGTGGCAAAATATTTGCAAATGTCAAAATTTATTATTAGTGGTATCGGCCATGGCAACCGAAGAGTGGTAGCAGAGTAAACATTTTTGGCCCAGAATTTTTTTAGGTGCTTTTTATTAAAATTTACATTATTCAAAGGGATCTAAAGTAATAACCAGGCGATTTAAACGCAAAGTGGCAAAATATTTGCAAATGTCAAAATTTATTATTAGTGGTATCGGCCTTGGCAACCGAAACGTGGTAGCAGAGTAAACATTTTGGTCCAGAATTTGTTTAGGTGCTTTTTAATAAAAATTAAATTTTTCATAGGAATTTAAAGTAATAACCAGGCGATTTAAACGCAAAGTGGCAAAATATTTGCAAATGTCAAAATTTGTTATTAGTGGTATCGGCCCTGGCAACCGAAACGTGGTAGCAGAGTAAACATTTTTGGCCCAGAATTTTTTTAGGTGCTTTTTAATAAAAATTAAATTTTTCAAAGGGATCTAAAGTAGTAACCAGGCGATTTAAACGCAAAGTGGCACAGTATTTGCAAATGTCAAAATTTATTATTAGTGGTATCGGCCCTGTTAACCGAAACGTGGTAGCAGAGTAAACGTTTTTGGCCCAGAATTTTTTTAGGTGCTTTTTAATAAAAATTAAATTTGTTCAGAGAAATCTAAAGTAATAACCAGGCGATTTAAACGAAAAGTGGCAAAATATTTGCAAATATCAAAATTTATTATTAGTGGTATCGGCCCTGTCAATCGAAACGTGGTAGCAGAGTAAACATTTTTGGCCCAGAATTTTTTTAGGTGCTTTTTAATAAAAATTAAATTTTTCAAAGGAATTTAAAGTAATAACCAGGCGATTTAAACGAAAAGTGGCACAATATTTGCAAATGTCAAAATTTATTATTAGTGGTATCGGCCATGGCAACCGAAGCATGGTAGTAGAGTAAACATTTTTGGCCCAGAATTTGTTTAGGTGCTTTTTAATAAAAATTAAATTTTTCAAAGTAATCTAAAGTAATAACCAGGCGATTTAAACGAAAAGTGGCACAATATTTTCAAATGTCAAAATTTATTATTAGTGGTATCGCCCATGGCAACCGAAACGTGGTAGCAGAGTAAACGTTTTTGGCCCAGAATTTTTTTAGGTGCTTTTCAATTTAAATTTAATTTTTCAAAGTAATCTAAAGTAATAACCAGGCGATTTAAACGCCAAGTGGCACAATATTTTCAAATGTCAAAATTTATTATTAGTGGTATCGCCCATGGCAACCGAAACGTGGTAGCAGAGTAAACATTTTTGGCCCAGAATTTTTTTAGGTGCTTTTTAATAAAAATTAAATTTTTCAAAGTAATCTGAAGTAATAACCAGGCGATTTAAACGAAAAGTGGCACAATATTTTCAAATGTCAAAATTTATTATTATTGGTATCGCCCATGGCAACCGAAACGTGGTAGCAGAGTAAAAATTTTTGGCCCAGAATTTTTTTAGGTGCTTTTTAATAAAAATTAAATTTTTCAAGGGAATCTAAAGTAATAACCAGGCGATTTAAACGAAAAGTGGCACAACATTTCCAAATGTCAAAATTTATTATTAGTGGTATCGGCCCTGCCAATCGAAACGTGGTAGCAGAGTAAACATTTTTGGCCCAGAATTTTTTTAGGTGCTTTTTAATAAAAATTAAATTTTTCAAAGGAATCTAAAGTAATAACCAGGCGATTTAAACGAAAAGTGGCTCAATATTTTCAAATGTCAAAATTTATTATTAGTGGTATCGCCCATGGCAACCAAAACGTGGTAGCAGAGTAAACATTTTTGGCCCAGAATTTTTTTAGGTGCTTTTTAATAAAAATTAAATTTTTAAAAGTAATCTAAAGTAATAACCAGGCCATTTAAACGCCAAGTGGCACAATATTTTCAAATGTCAAAATTTATTATTAGTGGTATCGCCCATGGCAACCTAAATGTGGTAGCAGAGTAAACATTTTTGGCCCAGAATTTTTTTAGGTGCTTTTTAATAAAAATTAAATTTTTCAAAGGAATCTAAAGTAATATCAAGGCGATTTAAACGAAAAGTGGCACAATATTTTCAAATGTCAAAATTTATTATTAGTGGTATCGCCCATGGCAACCGAAACGTGGTAGCAGAGTAAACATTTTTGGCCCAGAATTTTTTTAGGTGCTTTTTAATAAAAATTAAATTTTTCAAAGTAATCTAAAGTAATAACCAGGCCATTTAAACGCCAAGTGGCACAATATTTTCAAATGTCAAAATTTATTATTAGTGGTATCGCCCATGGCAACCGAAACATGGTAGCAGAGTAAACATTTTTGGCCCAGAATTTTTTTAGGTGCTTTTTAATAAAAATTAAATTTTTCAAAGGAATCTAAAGTAATAACGAGGCGATTTAAACGAGAAGTGGCACAATATTTTCAAATGTCAAAATTTATTATTAGTGGTATCGCCAATGGCAACCGAAACGTGGTAGCAGAGTAAACATTTTTGGCCCAGAATTTTTTTAGGTGCTTTTCAATAAAAATTAAATTTTTCAAAGTAATCTAAAGTAATAACCAGGCCATTTAAACGCCAAGTGGCACAATATTTTCAAATGTTTAAATTTATTATTAGTGGTATCGCCCATGGCAACCGAAACATGGTAGCAGAGTAAACATTTTTGGCCCAGAATTTGTTTAGGTGCTTTTTAATAAAAATTAAATTTTTCAAAGTAATCTAAAGTAATAACCAGGCGATTTAAACGAAAAGTGGCACAATATTTTCAAATGTCAAAATTTATTATTAGTGGTATCGCCCATGGCAACCGAAACGTGGTAGCAGAGTAAACATTTTTGGCCCAGAATTTGTTTAGGTGCTTTTTAATAAAAATTAAATTTTTCAAAGTAATCTAAAGTAATAACCAGGCCATTTAAACGCCAAATGGTACAATATTTTCAAATGTCAAAATTTATTATTAGTGGTATCGGCCCTGCCAATCGAAACGTGGTAGCAGAATAAACATTTTTGGCCCAGATTTTTTTTAGGTGCTTTTTAATAAAAATTAAATTTTTCAAAGGATCTAAAGTAATAACCAGGCGATTTAAACGCCAAGTGGCACAATATTTTCAAATGTCAAAATTTATTATTAGTGGTATCGGCCCTGCTAACCGAAACGTGGTAGCAGAGTAAACATTTTTGGCCCAGAATTTTTTTAGGTGCTTTTTAATAAAAATTAAATTTTTCAAAGGAATCTAAAGTAATAACCAGGCGATTTAAACGAAAAGTGGCACAATATTTTCAAATGTCAAAATTTATTATTAGTGGTATCGCCCATGGCAACCGAAACGCGGTAGCAGAGTAAACATTTTTGGCCCAGAATTTTTTTAGGTGCTTTTTAATAAAAATTAAATTTTTCAAAGTAATCTAAAGTAATAACCAGGCCATTTAAACGCCAAGTGGCACAATATTTTCAAATGTCAAAATTTATTATTAGTGGTATCGCCCATGGCAACCGAAACGTGGTAGCAGAGTAAACATTTTTGGCCCGGAATTTTTTTAGGTGCTTCTTAATAAAAATTAAATTTTTCCAAGGAATCTAAAGTAATAACCAGGCGATTTAAACGAAAAGTGGCAAAATATTTTTAAATGTCAAAATTTATTATTATTGGTATCGCCCATGGCAACCGAAACGTGGTAGCAGAGTAAACATTTTTGGCCCAGAATTTGTTTAGGTGCTTTTTAATAAAAATTAAATTTTTCAAAGTAATCTAAAGTAATAACCAGGCCATTTAAACGCCAAATGGTACAATATTTTCAAATGTCAAAATTTATTATTAGTGGTATCGCCCATGGCAACCGAAACGTGGTAGCAGAGTAAACATTTTTGGCCCAGAATTTTTTTAGGTGCTTTTTAATAAAAATTAAATTTTTCAAAGTAATCTAAAGTAATAACCAGGCGATTTAAACGCCAAGTGGTACAATATTTTCAAATGTCAAAATTTATTATTAGTGGTATCGGCACTGCCAATCGAAACGTGGTAGCAGAGTAAACATTTTTGGCCCAGAATTTGTTTAGGTGCTTTTTAATAAAAGTTAAATGTTTCAAAGGAATCTAAAGTAATAACCAGGCGATTTAAACGAGAAGTGGCACAATATTTTCAAATGTCAAAATTTATTATTAGTGGTATCGCCCATGGCAACCGAAACGTGGTAGCAGAGTAAACATTTTTGGCCCAGAATTTTTTTAGGTGCTTTTTAATAAAAATTAAATTTTTCAAAGTAATCTAAAGTAATAACCAGGCCATTTAAACGCCAAGTGGCACAATATTTTCAAATGTCAAAATTTATTATTAGTGGTATCGGCCCTGCTAACCGAAACGTGGTAGCAGAGTAAACATTTTTGGCCCAGAATTTTTTTAGGTGCTTTTTAATAAAAATTAAATTTTTCAAAGGAATCTAAAGTAATAACCAGGCGATTTAAACGAAAAGTGGCACAATATTTTCAAATGTCAAAATTTATTATTAGTGGTATCGCCCATGGCAACCGAAACGCGGTAGCAGAGTAAACATTTTTGGCCCAGAATTTTTGTAGGTGCTTTTTAATAAAAATTAAATTTTTCAAAGTAATCTAAAGTAATAACCAGGCCATTTAAACGCCAAGTGGCACAATATTTTCAAATGTCAAAATTTATTATTAGTGGTATCGCCCATGGCAACCGAAACATGGTAGCAGAGTAAACATTTTTGGCCCGGAATTTTTTTAGGTGCTTCTTAATAAAAATTAAATTTTTCCAAGGAATCTAAAGTAATAACCAGGCGATTTAAACGAAAAGTGGCAAAATATTTTCAAATGTCAAAATTTATTATTATTGTTATCGCCCATGGCAACCGAAACGTGGTAGCAGAGTAAACATTTTTGGCCCAGAATTTTTTTAGGTGCTTTTTAATAAAAATTAAATTTTTCAAAGTAATCTAAAGTAATAACCAGGCCATTTAAACGCCAAGTGGCACAATATTTTCAAATGTCAAAATTTATTATTAGTGGTATCGCCCATGGCAACCGAAACGTGGTAGCAGAGTAAACATTTTTGGCCCAGAATTTTTTTAGGTGCTTTTTAATAAAAATTAAATTTTTCAAAGTAATCTAAAGTAATAACCAGGCGATTTAAACGCCAAGTGGTACAATATTTTCAAATGTCAAAATTTATTATTAGTGGTATCGGCACTGCCAATCGAAACGTGGTAGCAGAGTAAACATTTTTGGCCCAGAATTTGTTTAGGTGCTTTTTAATAAAAATTAAATTTTTCAAAGGAATCTAAAGTAATAACCAGGCGATTTAAACGCCAAATGGCACAATATTTTCAAATGTCAAAATTTATTATTAGTGGTATCGGCACTGCCAATCGAAACGTGGTAGCAGAGTAAATATTTTTGGCCCAGAATTTTTTTAGGTGCTTTTTAATAAAAATTAAATTTTTCAAAGTAATCTAAAGTAATAACCAGGCCATTTAAACGCCAAGTGGCACAATATTTTCAAATGTCAAAATTTATTATTAGTGGTATCGCCCATGGCAACCGAAACGTGGTAGCAGAGTAAACATTTTTGGCCCAGAATTTTTGTAGGTGCGTTTTAATAAAAATTAAATTTTTCAAAGGAATCTAAAGTAATATCAAGGCGATTTAAACGAAAAGTGGCACAATATTTTCAAATGTCAAAATTTATTATTATTGTTATCGCCCATGGCAACCGAAACGTGGTAGCAGAGTAAACATTTTTGGCCCAGAATTTTTTTAGGTGCTTTTTAATAAAAATTAAATTTTTCAAAGGAATCTAAAGTAATAACCAGGCGATTTAAACGCCAAATGGCACAATATTTTCAAATGTCAAAATTTATTATTAGTGGTATCGGCACTGCCAATCGAAACGTGGTAGCAGAGTAAACATTTTTGGCCCAGAATTTTTTTAGGTGCTTTTTAATAAAAATTAAATTTTTCAAAGGGATCTAAAGTAATAACCAGGCCATTTAAACGCCAAGTGGCACAATATTTTCAAATGTCAAAATTTATTATTAGTGGTATCGCCCATGGCAACCGAAACGTGGTAGCAGAGTAAACATTTTTGGCCCAGAATTTTTTTAGGTGCTTTTTAATAAAAATTAAATTTTTCAAAGGAATCTAAAGTAATAACCAGGCGATTTAAACGAAAAGTGGCACAATATTTTCAAATGTCAAAATTTATTATTAGTGGTATCGCCCATGGCAACCGAAACGCGGTAGCAGAGTAAACATTTTTGGCCCAGAATTTTTTTAGGTGCTTTTTAATAAAAATTAAATTTTTCAAAGGAATCTAAAGTAATAACCTGGCGATTTAAACGAAAAGTGGCAAAATAATTGCAAATGTCAAAATTTATTATTAGTGGTATCGGCCCTGGCAACCGAAACGTGGTAGCAGAGTAAACATTTTTGGCCCAGAATTTTTTTAGGTGCTTTTTAATAAAAATTAAATTTTTCAAAGTAATCTAAAGTAATAACCAGGCGATTTAAACGCCAAGTGGTACAATATTTTCAAATGTCAAAATTTATTATTAGTGGTATCGGCACTGCCAATCGAAACGTGGTAGCAGAGTAAACATTTTTGGCCCAGAATTTGTTTAGGTGCTTTTTAATAAAAATTAAATTTTTCAAAGGAATTTAAAGTAATAACCAGGCGATTTAAACGATAAGTGGCACAATATTTTCAAATGTCAAACTTTATTATTAGTGGTATCGCCCATGGCAACCGAAACGTGGTAGCAGAGTAAACATTTTTGGCCCAGAATTTTTTTAGGTGCTTTTTAATAAAAATTAAATTTTTCAAAGTAATCTAAAGTAATAACCAGGTCATTTAAACGCCAAGTGGCACAATATTTTCAAATGTCAAAATTTATTATTAGTGGTATCGCCCATGGCAACCGAAACGTGGTAGCAGAGTAAACATTTTTGGCCCAGAATTTTTTTAGGTGCTTTTTAATAAAAATTAAATTTTTCAAAGTAATCTAAAGTAATAACCAGGCGATTTAAACGCCAAGTGGCACAATATTTTCAAATGTCAAAATTTATTATTAGTGGTATCGGCACTGCCAATCGAAACGTGGTAGCAGAGTAAACATTTTTGGCCCAGATTTTTTTTAGGTGCTTTTTAATAAAAATTAAATTTTTCAAAGGAATCTAAAGTAATAACCAGGCGATTTAAACGCCAAGTGGCACAATATTTTCAAATGTCAAAATTTATTATTAGTGGTATCGGCCCTGCTAACCGAAACGTGGTAGCAGAGTAAACATTTTTGGCCCAGAATTTTTTTAGGTGCTTTTTAATAAAAATTAAATTTTTCAAAGGAATCTAAAGTAATAACCAGGCGATTTAAACGAAAAGTGGCACAATATTTTCAAATGTCAAAATTTATTATTAGTGGTATCGCCCATGGCAACCGAAACGTGGTAGCAGAGTAAACATTTTTGGCCCAGAATTTTTTTAGGTGCTTTTTAATAAAAATTAAATTTTTCAAAGTAATCTAAAGTAATAACCAGGCCATTTAAACGCCAAGTGGCACAATATTTTCAAATGTCAAAATTTATTATTAGTGGTATCGCCCATGGCAACCGAAACGTGGTAGCAGAGTAAACATTTTTGGCCCAGAATTTTTTTAGGTGCTTCTTAATAAAAATTAAATTTTTCCAAGGAATCTAAAGTAATAACCAGGCGATTTAAACGAAAAGTGGCACAATATTTTTAAATGTCAAAATTTATTATTATTGGTATCGCCCATGGCAACCGAAACGTGGTAGCAGAGTAAACATTTTTGGCCCAGAATTTTTTTAGGTGCTTTTTAATAAAAATTAAATTTTTCAAAGTAATCTAAAGTAATAACCAGGCCATTTAAACGCCAAGTGGCACAATATTTTCAAATGTCAAAATTTATTATTAGTGGTATCGCCCATGGCAACCGAAACGTGGTAGCAGAGTAAACATTTTTGGCCCAGAATTTTTTTAGGTGCTTTTTAATAAAAATTAAATTTTTCAAAGTAATCTAAAGTAATAACCAGGCGATTTAAACGCCAAGTGGTACAATATTTTCAAATGTCAAAATTTATTATTAGTGGTATCGGCACTGCCAATCGAAACGTGGTAGCAGAGTAAACATTTTTGGCCCAGAATTTGTTTAGGTGCTTTTTAATAAAAATTAAATTTTTCAAAGTAATCTAAAGTAATAACCAGGCGATTTAAGCGAGAAGTGGCACAATATTTTCAAATGTCAAAATTTATTATTAGTGGTATCGCCCATGGCAACCGAAACGTGGTAGCAGAGTAAACATTTTTGGCCCAGAATTTTTTTAGGTGCTTTTTAATAAAAATTAAATTTTTCAAAGTAATCTAAAGTAATAACCAGGCGATTTAAACGCCAAGTGGCACAATATTTTCAAATGTCAAAATTTATTATTAGTGGTATCGGCACTGCCAATCGAAACGTGGTAGCAGAGTAAACATTTTTGGCCCAGAATTTGTTTAGGTGCTTTTTAATAAAAATTAAATTTTTCAAAGGAATCTAAAGTAATAACGAGGCGATTTAAACGAGAAGTGGCACAATATTTTCAAATGTCAAAATTTATTATTAGTGGTATCGCCCATGGCAACCGAAACGTGGTAGCAGAGTAAACATTTTTGGCCCAGAAATTTTTTAGGTGCTTTTTAATAAAAATTAAATTTTTCAAAGTAATCTAAAGTAATAACCAGGCCATTTAAACGCCAAGTGGCACAATATTTTCAAATGTCAAAATTTATTATTAGTGGTATCGCCTATGGCAACCGAAACATGGTAGCAGAGTAAACATTTTTGGCCCAGAATTTTTTTAGGTGCTTTTTAATAAAAATTAAATTTTTCAAAGTAATCTAAAGTAATAACCAGGCGATTTAAACGAAAAGTGGCACAATATTTTCAAATGTGAAAATTTATTATTAGTGGTATCGGCCCTGGCAACCGAAACATGGTAGCAGAGTAAACATTTTTGGCCCAGAATTTTTTTAGGTGCTTTTTGATAAAAATTAAATTTTTCAAAGTAATCTAAAGTAATAACCAGGCGATTTAAACGAAAAGTAGCAAAATATTTGCAAATGTCAAAATTTATTATTAGTGGTATCGGCCCTGGCAACCGAAACGTGGTAGCAGAGTAAACAGTTTTGGCCCAGAATTTTTTTAGGTGCTTTTTAATAAAAATTAAATTTTTCAAAGTAATCTAAAGTAATAACCAGGCAATTTAAACGAAAAGTGGCACAATATTTGCAATTGTCAAAATTTATTACTAGTGGCATCGATCCTGTCAACCGAAACATGCTAGCAGAGTAAACATTTTTGGCCCAGAATTTTTTTAGGTGCTTTTTAATAAAAACTAAATTTTTCAATGGAATCTAAAGTAATAACCAGGCGATTTAAATGAAAAGTGGCAAAATATTTGCAAATGTCAAAATTTATTATTAGTGGTATCGGCCCTGTCAACCGAAACGTAGTAGCAGAGTAAACATTTTTGGCCCAGAATTTGTTTAGGTGCTTTTTAATAAAAATTAAATTTTTCAGAGTAATCTAAAGTAATAACCAGGCGATTTAAACGCCAAGTGGCAAAATATTTTCAAATGTCAAAATTTATTATTAGTGGTATCGGCCCTGCCAATCGAAAGATGGTAGCAGAGTAAACATTTTAAGCCCAGAATTTTTTTAGGTGCTTTTCAATTAAAATTAAATTTTTCAAAGTAATCTAAAGTAATAACCAGGCGATTTAAACGCCAAGTGGCACAATATTTTCAAATGTCAAAATTTATTATTAGTGGTATCGCCCATGGCAACCGAAACGTGGTAGCAGAGTAAACATTTCTGGCCCAGAATTTTTTTAGGTGCTTTTTAATAAAAATTAAATTTTTCAAAGTAATCTAAAGTAATAAACAGGCGATTTAAACGAAAAGTGGCAAAATATTTGCAAATGTCAAAATTTATTATTAGTGGTATCGGCCATGGCAACCGAAAAATGGTAGCAGAGTAAACATTTTTGGCCCAGAATTTTTTTAGGTGCTTTTTAATAAAAATTAAATTTTTCAAAGTAATCTAAAGTAATAACCAGGCGATTTAAACGAAAAGTGGCAAAATATTTGCAAATGTCAAAATTTATTATTAGTGGTATCGGCCCTGCCAACCGAAACGTGGAAGCAGAGTTAACATTTTTGGCCCAGAATTTGTTTAGGTGCTTTTTAATAAAAATTAAATTTTTCAATGGAATCTAAAGTAATAACCAGGCGATTTAAATGAAAAGTGGCAAAATATTTGCAAATGTGAAAATATCCACGGTATCTGCCCCTGATCATCTTTAATTGAATTATCGTGTAAAATAAATAACTGTGGTTGACTATAGATGACTTACTTTTTTTTAAAGTAAGGTGATTTAAAATAGCCCATGTGTTTTTCAAGTTTCCTTTTTTATTCTGAAACATGTTATGTATAACTCCATCTTAAGTTTTTTCCGTAAGCTGTTTCACAGATTTCTAAATTTGTTAAATTGATGTTTTTTATACACATTATTTGGATGTTTCTTGAGGAGCTTGTAGAATAATTCTCTACTTTTGTTCAGTTTTAGAAGTCCTCTATTCACCAACTGCTTACGGTTTTTTCATTGCAGGTACAATTTTCGTATATTTTTGAATTAAGAAAGTCAGAGAGTCAGTAAATTATTTTATCGAGGCGGAAAAAGATAAAAGTGAAACATGTTAGCGGTTTAAAGGTAGTCATAATCCAAATATGTTAATGATTAGTATTGGGAGTTTATGGTTAACATGGTTGTGTGTTATTTAAAACCACAAAACCGTTACTTAATGTTAATTCAGTTAATCGAATTCGCTTTGTGTTGGAAAAATCAAACCATTAAGTAGATCTTTAATCGGAATATAAACATTACTTCGACTACTTTTCAATTTTAGTGCAGGACACAGAAAAATAAATTTGTAACATTACGGAACTATCACTAAAAGGCAAAAAATACCAGAATTAGTCTGCACGAGCGTATAAGTGTGATACAACGAATCTTATAAAATATGTTACTTATTACATAAATAGACCTGACTTAAAAAATAAAAACTCAATGATATGGAAAATAATTGCATTTCTTGTTGAACATTCTTGTTTATTTTAAATTCCGCCATCCTTTTGCACATTGAAAGAAATAATCAATCACTGTACGTGTTAAATTCGTAGCATACGGCACGTAATAATCTATAGTTAACACATGTTTAAAGAAACAGAAATTTGATTTTTGCCATAAACCGGGTTAATGTGTCTATTGCATCATCATAGTATTCAAAGATTTCCTTGACCCCTTAATTACCGGTAAAAATGCAAAAAAAAAATCGAATCAACCAATAACCAAACTCTTTATCTTACAAACAGAAAAAGCTCGATAATATCCAAACATTAATTTAACAAAAAAAAATAAAGTTTGAATGAAAACTGTAATTATCACTTTAGTAGTTTTGATATATGTATACAAACATATTCACAAACATCAATCTTGCTGTTTTATTGGTATCGCGCGGGGGAGTTGCATGTTTAAAAAAACTTTTGCTATAAAGTAATGTAATATTAATAAATTATACAAACATTTTTCAATATTAGCATTTTTTTTTTGTTTCTTACTGTATATTGGGGGTGTTAAATATTATGGTGTTAATTAATCATTCTTAAAATATTTTTCGTCAACAAAATAAAATTTGTATAATGTGTGAAAATTTGCATGCATGATTTTAATTTTGTATATGTGTCTACTCGTTTGTACATAATGTAAATAAATAAAATAAATAAATGAGAAAGACATTAAATGGGTAGAAGGTCGTAATTTTTGGTATGTTCTTTCCCTTGTACTTGCGCGTATGTATTTATGTTATTTCACATTTTTTATAAACAGACGAGAAGCTCGTGTTTAACAAAGTAAGGGTAAGCAATAATTTGTAATGATTTGGCCATTTAATTTAGTTTTTGTATTGAGGATATAAAAATAGCAAGAAACTGATCGGAATTGACTTTTCTCTAAATTACATAAGGTAGGGCATAATATTTTAAAATCTTGAAATGTATCGAGCTATTATATAAACATCAAATACTAGCTAAATGTTATTTTGCTAAAAACCAAAACGAGCGATTTTTATTTATACTCTTATGTGCTTACATTCAGCTTCCAGATATGTGTACAACAATCGAAAGATTGAATCGGAAAATACATTGTATAATAGAAACACATATTTACCGTATCCAATTTTTTTTTTCCATTATCCTAAATTCCGAATTTGAAATATTTATTTAGATCTAAGTGAAATCCGAATATTGTACTGGTATGTATATGTACGGATGTACGTATCTGCTGTTCTATAGATACAAAATGATGATTTTGTTTTATTTGATGTAATCCTTCAAGTTAAATTTAAGAGAAAATTTAAATATTCGGTTTTGTTGTTGGTATCGTTAGATGTTTATTTTATAGAATAGAAATAATACCAATATAATGGTATACATAGTGGATAAGTGTATATATGGTACAAACAACGTTACAAACACAAAATGTATGTATTACAGAAATACAAGAATTTACTTAGACAAACAGGAATTGATAACAAGAAGGACAACAGCAATAATGACTAAATTTGTAGTGATTTTGAAGGTGTTTCTGTTGCAAAACATCTTACCTTAAGTTGTGTACAAAAACCATGTACAAACATAATATGAGTGTAATTAGTAATTATAGTTTATTTGAAGAATGTGCAGCTTACAGAAATATAGACCTCAAAATTAAAAGGGCTCAGGCCACAATGGAAATAATTTTGGAGCAGTAATGACTATTTTAAATGCGACTTGTGATTGTTTGGACCAAACATTTACTTGTTCGACAGAACGCGATGGCAGTAAATTTGCCCATCGAAAATAATTTGAATCATTGATTCATTTATTTGGCATGATCTATAGCCAGAGTCTTCTAAAGTCTAGAGTCATAATCATACGTCATAATTTTGAAAATCGATCACAATTACTTCAGTGACTTCACGATTTTGAAACAATTCATACCTAGCATCTCAAATTTCCCAGCAGTTATAAAAACCTGAATAATTGTAGGTATATCTCTAAAATGAAACCTCCGCACATGGAATTATAAAACAAGAAACATCACTTTACATTTTGACCTTGCGTTGCCTACGACCTACGAGAAACATCCACACATAATTTAATTGTGCTTTTAAATTTAAACGAGAATATTACCGAGTTCATTCTATGTTTACCCAACTTTAATTGTAACAAATTAAACTGAGGCATAAATATAACAAGTCTGCACCAACATCGTTTACCGTTTTACATTTTAACCCTGCATTTATCTACAACCCATTATAAAATAACCCAAATATTGAACGTTCTTGTTCTGTTAGACAGTTTCGATCTTAGAAAGTTGGGTTTATTTAGAATAGCAACAATTTGGACAATTGTATTCCAACCTTCTGTGATTTATCATATTTGCGTCTAACTAAAAACTAATAAGTACTAGAGTACGTTAGTAGTACAGACTTTCTCCATTATTCACTCTAAACTAACGATAATACAGGCACACAAAAAAAACGAGTCCTGATACAGAAAGGTGAAGAAGTGGTACATTTTTCGGTGTACTAAAAACGAATCTCAGGTCAGAATTGACCCATCATCCTTAGATTTCGCCCGAGTACACCCTAGCACCCTACCAAATGGTCAAATTATCACATTATATAAAAATTCAAAATAAATATCTCATTCTACGTTTCTCGATGTACTGAGAACGTACTTAAGGTCATGATTTACCCATCACCATTAGATTCCACCACAGCACCCCCCCAAAGGGTCAACATTTTACTTTATATAAAAATTCAAAATAAATTACTCATTCTACTTTTTTTTGGAGTATTGAAACCAAATGTATAGTAGTTTTAATTTTCCTATCTTCTCCGGCACAGAGGCCAACCTCTTCATCCCATTTATTTTGAACTTTTATATAAAGTAAAATTTTGACCCTTTGGGGGGTGCTGGGAGGTGCTAGGGTGCTGAAGTAAAATCCAAGGGTGACGGGTAAATCATGACCTCAGAATGAGATATTTAGTTTGAATTTTTATATAATGTGATAATTTGACCATTTGGGAGGGTGCTAGGGTGTGCTGGGGCAAAATCTAAGGATGATGGGTCAATTCTGACCTGAGATCGTTTTTAGTACACCGAATAACGTACTATAAGGTACTTCACCTTCATGTATCAGGACTTTTTTTTTTGTGTGTGCCTGTGTAATTATTTATAATTTATCTAGGTACTTTTGCTACTTACAACAAGATGGCTTCTGAAGAGACTTATAATGTTTGTTCTATCCCGTTTAAGGAATATCAAAATTAACGTTAACTTCCAAGGCACTTATTTCTCCAATAGTTGGAAATTTTTTTCGTCAGATCAACTTATTGTACACCAAATCTGACTATTACAGCTTTATGCCTTATTTAAAAGCTTTGCCTCGGCCCGTACCCCAGATTTCATATCCACAAAGCATGACAGAAAGTATTTATCGCAAAATCACATCCACCGACATTGGTCAACCTTCTTCAGTTGGTTAAGATCTTCTCCTTCTTCTGGTTTGTCACTTGGTAAGTACAAATTTAATTGATATCTGTCGTTATTTGATATTTACTATTCACGTGACAAATTTGATCACATAGGCATGTTCAACTGAACATTACACTCGGTTATGATTAGAAAAAGTTCACACATTAGTATCAATCCGCGGTGAAAAAATACTTTAGAACTATTATTATCCCGCTTAGGGGATTTCATTCCCCGTTCTCTCCATCTATAAATGTATGTTCCGTCATGAACAATGTAATCGCTGACGATTTGTCAGAATCTTTTCAACACTACTCTTCATTGCTGACTACCGTCCTAATACTTGCGATTTAGTTCTATTTCAACGTTCATGTTATGTTAAAAAACACTCAAGAGAGAAAAACATCGTTTCCAATTTAATCCTTATACCACTTTATATTAAATGCGTTAAAGCGTACGTAAACTGTACGAAATGAAAAGGACCAATTTCTCACTATTTATATCCATCCACAACACAACTCAAAACACAAAAACAAACTTTTTCGGACACCTATACATACAGTACATAGAATTTGCTAGTACATAGAATTTGCTTCTACCAAAGGATAAGAATACTAGCTCCGTAGTCAGTGGCAGCTAACTTTGGACTCGGTAATCTGTGGCAGCTAATTTTGGACAGTATAAAAACAACATCACAATCCCTAACATCACCCAGCAAGGTGAGATGGGCTATATTGGCTCTCTCAAACCGTTCAAATCTGCTGGAGGGGATGGTATCTCTCCGGCTTTACTTCAAAAAGGGTATTTAGGAAATACTCCCCAGCATAGTCCAGTTGTTTCGGGCAAGTTATGCTTTTAACTATATTCGAGGAAAAGAGGAAAGTAAATGTGGTCTTTATACCAAAGGGAGGGGGTCGTCTGGACACCCAGCACAAGGCGTATCGGCCAATTAGCCTCACATCGTTTCTATTGAAGACGATGGAAAAAATCCTGGATAATCAAATAAGAAATGAAATCCTTGTAAATAACCCACTGCATCGGAACCAGTTTGCTTATCAAGCTGGCAAATCCACTGTGATGGCTCTTAGTGGTCTAGTCACGAGGATTGAAAGAGCGGTGGCTTTTAAGGAAATTGCCCTATGTGCCTTTATGGACATTGAGGGGGCTTTTGATAATACCTCCTATGGTTCAATAGAGAGAGCAGCTATGTAGAATGGGGTGCCGCCTTCTACAACTAGGTGGATCCGCTCCATGCTGAAATATCGCGATATTACAGCCAGATTAGGTGGCGAGTCAGTAATCATCAGGGCCGTAAAAGGCTGTCCCTAAGGAGGCGTACTGTCTCCTCTTTTATGGTCTTTGGTTATTGATAAACTACTGGTCCTCCTGAGTAGCCATGGGTTTGATGTACAGGGCTATGCCGTGGCTATCGTGATTAGAGGCAAGTTTGATGGGGTCAATGCACTCAATTTAATATGGCAGTGGTGTGACAAGGAAGGACTCAGTGTCAAACCAAACAAAACTGTCATTGTCCCTTTTACGAGGAGGAGAAAGATCTCGCTTATAGCTCCCTCGTTAAACGGTACTATTGTTGCCTTTTCCAAAGAGGTTAAATATCTAGGGGTTATCCTAGATCATAAACTGAACTGGAAACAACATTTACAAAAAATTCAAAATAGAGCCACAAAGGCTTTTTGGGCCTGCCAGAGACTCTATGGACGTACTTGGGGACTACAACCAAAAATGATCTACTGGTCATTTCTAACAATCATTGGCCTATGGTCACTTACGCATCGCTAGTGTGGTGGCCTAAAACTGAACAAAGGACAGCGCAAACTTTATTGAATAAGGTTCAGCGTATGGCCTGCATTGGGGTTACGGGCTCAATGATATCATGTCCGACCGCAGCAATGGAGACACTCCTAGGACTAACTCCATTGCATCTGCATGTAAAAAAGGATGCTGCTACTATGGCCCTTAAGATGCAGGCGGAGGGTAACATCAAACCAGGCAATATGGTGGGCCATCTGGAAATCTTTAAGGAGTTTCAGACAGACCCCACTATAGGAATGCCTTCCGACTATACGCCAGCCAAACTGGATTTCCACAAACCATTATGTGTTAGATTACCTAACCGGGAGGAGTGGAGTACAGAGGGACCATCCTTTGAGCGAGGGTCATTGGTGTGGTTTACAGATGTATCAAAAACGGAAGATGGGGCGGGGGTAGGAATACACGGGAGTGGAACATCACTCTCGAAGTCCTTGGGTACCAATGCTACGGTCTTTCAAGTAGAAGTGCATGCTATAGAACTTTATGCTAGGATAGGCATATCTAAAGGCCTAAACGACGCAAAGGTTTATATCGTATCAGACAGCCAATCGGCCTTAAAGGCTCTTAGGTCTTTTACTATTGAGTCAAGGCTGGTATGGGATTGTCTGAAGGTTACTAAGTTGCTGGCAAGCTCAAATAAGGTAAAACTTGTTTGGGTGCCAGGTCACACTGGAATTGTGGGAAACGAGGCAGCTGATGGCCTCGCCCGCGGGGGATTTGCCTCTCCATTCTGGAGGATGTTCTGTGCCATTGCCCAGCCATTTTCTGCAAAAGGTTACAACATCTAGGAGGGAGAGTAATGAACCCGGATAGTATGCATCATATACCGGCCGGCAGTATTGTCAGGTTCATTAAGAGCCTAAATATTGACTGGACGGCTCATTAAGTAGGGTCCATGCACAAAAGATCTTTTAGGTCGCAGTGCGGGGTGGCTTGAACGCCCACATGGCCCTCAAGTAATAATAATAATCCCTAACATGAGGAGATCCTCTGATTCCTTAGCGACTACAGGTCACTAACTCTTCAATAAATCTCTTTAATATAAGATTTTCTATCGCTTAGACCTTATCACACCAACTAACTTGAAAACAGTCGGGACAACAATAAACTTGTGAGTACATTATCCCAAATTAATCCTGGTTTAAGAAATAATAAAATCTAAGACAACCTCTAGTTGTAGAATCTTTTATCGAACGATTGTTGTGAGTATGGGAGGATTTGTTGTGGTTATGGAGGATTTTATTGATTATTGTCAATTATTTCTGTTATTATTGTTGACGTTTGATTCTGTGGTACTCGAATTCGTGCCAAGATTGTGATTGTTTGATATTAACAGCTCGTTTTTAATTTTCCGTCTACACTATCTTCATTAATTACAGACATACGGGTATCATGATCATCTAATGTTGATGACTAACTCGGTATGTCAGCAGATTAATAATTTGGTAGCTTATTTCTGATAAAATGGTAATTACCTAATAGATTTATAATATGGATTCAGTTTATTTTATGTAATGCTTTTGTCTGTTACTATTTAGAATAGGTTATGTATCGTTAATGTAGTCATCAGCTTACCGCGGGTGGGGGCCGATTCTGTATAGTCAATTTCGGTGATATGTGTGTTCCTACAGTGAGAAGGCACAAATTGCACCTATGTTAATAATAAGTAAGGATACTACATAGGACAGGTGAGACATGGGGCATACTCGTGATTTTCTCACGTTTTGGAATCCCCCCTTCGCTTTGCCGTGCGAAGGTTTCTGCTCAAGTGTCGTATAGCCTTATGATCAATTAGTATTAGTAGGATGTTGGGTGTGTTATACTTACAAATATCTCTGATGGAATTTCTTGTATTGGTCTTATCGATCTCTTCGAACTGTGACTTATTGGTTGATATTATTCTCCGTCGTAATGATGACTTCAAAAAGGTTGGTTATAGTTATGAAAATATTTTTGTTTATTCAATTATGAAAGGTTACACTGTTACTTAATTTTTACACGACTTAGGTGACTTAATGTTCAAAAATTACTATATTACTCTTACCAAAAAGTTTCATTATATACAGAATTTTGTTAATAATTTACAACAATAATTTTAGCAGTTTCCTGTTTTTCTTGATTTTATTTTTTTTGTTCGATTTGCAAATTCGTAATTTTCATCAAATTCATTTTTTTTGGTTTTGTAAATTTGATAGTTTAACATTTCGTTAATTTTTGTGAAATTCGCAAATTCACATTTTATATAAAAAATCAATTTTTTTATTTGATAGTCATATTTCGGGGCAATGTTCTCTGATTTGCGCGTGTACTTATTTTACGCCTTAATTTATGTTAGGAAATAACATATTGGGTTTTTTTTAGTACTTTTCTCTTATTTGCCTAAATTCGCTTGAAATGCATAAATACATATAACAGTTTTTTTTGTTTATTTAGTTTTGTGCGAATATATATACATATATATTTTCTTTATTATTTTGTAATTGAATACCGTTGGAATGCGGATTCATAACATTGACCTATATTTATAAAATATGTAAAGTCATGTATTAACATAAGAAAATATTTATGTGAATTTATTAAGAAAATATGTTGGAATATGTTGTGTGTTTACGTAATGATTAGATGTACATGGATGGTTGCACAACATACCTTCCTTCTTTGGGGAGTGAAAATTTCAGAAGGAAATTTTCACTTATCGTATGATATGTAAACTATCGCTAATCTATTACTTAATTCTAGTGTTAGTATTATTTGTTATTACTGAATGGAGGTTGCTTGGTTTTCTTCGATCATGGATGTAGTTGTCCGCTGATTGTTGATCATATTTCGGTTGATTTTAATGTACAGAATTAGTCATCTCATTTTCCTGAGATTTACCTATCTTATGTAAGATTAGGCTCTGATGTGTTGCAAAACCTTTAGCTGCTAGTGTTTGGTGTCATCAACTTCAATGTTTGCTGTTTGGCGTCGTATTTCCGGTCGTGTGCCGTCACCTCTTTTGGTTTTTTTTTTTTTTTGTATTTCTGCTCACTTGTAGACATTTTGTTGTTGGTTTCTATCTGGTGTTGATGTTAGTTTGTTGTTTACTGGTTGTCTTGAGGGTGTGATTGTGGACTTATTTGGCTATTTTTGTGGTCTTTTTTTTTTTTTTTTTTTAGCTTGTCTGTTATTTTTATGCGTATTATTGTGTATTTTTAATTGTTATTATTATACTGTTGTCTTAGTATTATTGTTATTGTTATCAATTGTTATTATTGTCGTTATTATAATTGTTATTAGCTTGATTATTATATTTCTTATTATTGTGTCTGCTCTTGTCTTTGGATTACTACGGTCATCTAACATCTTTTGTTGTTGGCTTGCTATTTTCGTTGCTGATTTCGTCTACTGTGTTTGCTTGTCATCGTGTTGATTGGCAGTGTCTGTGTTCCGTTTACTTGATGTCGTCATCTTGTTTCGGCGTTGTCATTTGTCTTGGTTGATCAACTTTGTTCTCTTGTTGTCTCCATTTCTTCGCTTATTATATTATGTTAGTCTGTGCTAGTATATATTTCTATTCTTAAGTATACATATCGTATGATGTAAAATTATAAAAAGGTTTTCGCTCTAAATCTTAGTTATCTTATTTTGGTTTTTACGTAAAAAAAACTTAAATGACTTAAAATCTAAGCTTGTTCAAAAATTATTTTCCTATTTATTTAACCTTTGAGAACATTTTCAAGAATTGGTTTTATAATGTATTAAAATTAAGATTGTTACTGATTCTATGATTATTGATTTTTTAGTTGTTGGTTTTTGTTTACACTCTATTAGGGTTTTATTTACTTATCATAATAATTCTTTTTATATGTTTTGGTTTTTGGGGTTAGTTAGAATTTTGGTTTATTTTTGTGTGCCGAATTAGACTTGTTCTCTCATGTTTGTTAGTTAATTTGGAACATGAGGGAAAAAGTTATTTTGTTGTGCGTTTTCTTTCAAGTTTGCTGTCTGGTGTATACTTACCAGAAGTTTATTGGATTGTCTCTTCTCAATTTTCTCATCTTTTCCGTTTCTACTTTTACTATTAAATCGTCTAATTTTTTTTGTCTTCCTGATCTATTTTTTACGTAGTCTTCGTCAAAGGTCCTCTCAATTAATCTGAATGATCTATTTACCTCTTCCCAAACTTTGTCCGTTTTTTCTTGTCGTTTCTTTTCGTTTTTTCTTTTCTCGTCGTCCGTTTCTCTACCTATGGTGTCAATGATAGCCCAAATGGGGTCATCATCAGCGGGTAACGGGTTGTCGTAGTTGGGTGCTGATTTGCATGCTTCTTGTGATACTTGCTTTGTCAACTCGCTTCCATTTTTTCTTCTTATTCTGGTGTTTTGCTTCCTCATTCTCTTCAAACTGTAGGGAGATAGACGGGGTTACTGACGTTACTACCTTATTTATCATTATTATGTATTTTTTTTTTTTTTTTTTTTTTTTTTTTTTTTTTTTTTTTTAAGTGTATACGTCGTTGTGTCTTGTCGGTCGGGGTTTGTCTTTTAGGAAAAAGTGAAAAGGATTTTTTTTTTTTTATATATTTCATTTATTTGTTCATTTCTCTTTTTTGTTCATTTTTTCTTTTTCTGTTGTTTTTACGTTCTTCCTTTTTTATGTATGCCGCTGCTGCTTTCCTTCTTTTTCTAGCCTTTTCCTTGATTCCACGTATCTCATTCTTCAGTTCCGCTAATTTCTTTTCTAGTGGGCCTTTGTACTTCATTGTTGCGATTCCTAATAGTCTTTCTACGTTGCGTTTCTCGCTTTTTAGGCGTTTTAAGACTCCTCCTCCTAACTTGGCTGGTTTTATTTGGTTGGGGTTTTCGATTTTGGGAGGTATTTGAACTACGCTTGCTTCGTTTTGGTCTGCTAGTGCGGTTTCTCTCCTTCTTCTATATTCTTCAATGGTTATTGACTTCTTGACTTTGGTATTCTCCATTTACTGTAAGAATCATAATACTTCTTTTAGTTTGGTATTATACTAGGTGTATTATTACTTTGCTAATTCTATGTTAACTTATTCTATTTGGTTAGTTTGCTTATTACTACGTTTCTCTTTGTTTAAACTATTTTGGTTCCGTAGCTCCTTTTAGCTGGATCTGCTTCGCCTTTCAACTCGGTTGTTCTTTGGTTGATGTTTACAGTTGTTGTCTTCGACCCGTTTTTCTTGCACTTGGTGTATAACCAGGTTATTGTAATTAGGATTAGGACTGCTGCACTTGTTAGTGTGATTGTTCCAATTGTTGTTACTTTCTTGTCATTCAGTGTCTGATGTTTTCCTATTTCTGCCTTCGTTCTCTCTGCTGCTGCTGATAAATGCTTAATTTTTGCTATTTCTTCTTGGAAAGCTTTTCCATGTTCCTGGTGGTTTAATAGTCTTATTTTTTCGATTACTGTGTCTTTCCCCTGGTCTTTGTCATCAGTTTCTGTTGTCTCTTCGCTGTAGCTTTCTTTAATTGTTGGTTTCGGGGGTTGTTCGAACTCTAATGTTTTTGGATATCCCGTTACTATTGCCGTGAATTCTTTCGAGATTATCTTGCATGAGGACATGAAAGTTATTAATCCGTTGTCCTTTAGTGTTAATGATTCTGTCGTGTTGTTGCATTCTATTATGACTGTTGTAGTTTCTCTCATCGTGTATAACCATGAATTGCTGTTTTTTAGCTTGGTGATGGTGTTTAGTGGGTTAATTACTGTTCTATTGCATGTAGTTTCGGCCATCATTGGATTTGTCAGCAGTGTTATGATGCAGTGTTGATTTTGTATGTGGAATATTGGTTGTGTAATTTGACACATTAGAAAGTTGTCTTCTATGGTATGCTTTATACTCTCGCATTCTTTCAGGTCTTCGTTGTGTAGCTCAATAAACTTTGTTTTGTCTTGATTTATCGCAATATATTCAGTGTTGGTGTTATATGCTTCTTTTCCTCTTCTAGTTGTAATTGGTAGCATGTATGGCTTTAGTAGTGTGAATTCCTCTTTTCCAATGAATGGTATCTTTATTTTTATTATAATTTGACCTTTTATTTCTATGTACTCTGTTGTTATTATCTGTCTGAGGACTTCATGTTTGGACATCTTCGGGTTTGCTTCTTTTACTTCATTTTTTAGGATTTCTACTATTTTGTTGTGTGAAATAACTAGTGGGTGGAGTTTCCCCATCTCTAGATATGTGACGATTTCTGAAGCTTCTTCGTATAATCTATTCACATGCATGCACTGGATTAAAATTAGAGCTGATAGTTCTGATACTTGATGAGCTAAGGTTTGTGATCTATTGAAAAATTCTTGCTGATCGTTCGACCGCTGTATTAGTTGATTGAGTTTTTGTTCTATTTGTTGTGTTTCATTTTGTAATTGTAGTATAGGGGTTGATAATACTTCGAAGTTAGATTTTACTAGAGCGATCTGCTCCTGTTCAATTTCAAGCATCTTTATCTGGTCGTTCTGTAGGCTCTGTATTTGGCTGTACACTTTTTCTGCATCTTCGGCATCCATAGTCCCAAACACGAATTTTGCTAGCTTGCCTCCTACGTCAATTAATCCTCTCTTTTGTCTACCATACAACTCGCTTATCTTGTTGTTCTGCCTCTGTATTTGTATAATGTGCCATTTTAATTCCTGCCTGAAGGGTTTGCATAAATCTCCGGGGTTCTTCCTAACTAATTCGTCACATATGGACTTCAGGTATCCATAACACTGTTGCAGTGATCTTGATATTTCGCCTGTTTCTGGGATGTTAATTTTTGTAATTACTCGTACGTTTTTCTGGCACAGATTTAGATCATTGATTTTCTCGAAAAAAACTCCGTTGTTGCTTAATTTCTTCTGCTGAAATAGCTCGTTTGCTATTACTATGGTCAATACTAGTAGTATAATGATTCCTGTGTACTTCATATTTGTCTAGATAATTAGAAATTGTTAGATTTGTGTTATGGTGTTATGTATAAAAGTTTGTTTGTTTGGTTAGTTTTTTTTTAAAAGGTTGTTGTGTACTTTCTTGAGCTTTCCTCTAATTTTGATTATTGTGTTAGTTGGTGAGAATACGTTTTCTACCATAAATGGTCCTAACCACAATGGAGCTTGTTTATTCCTCCTCATTGTGTTTTTTAACCATACAAAGTCTCCGACTCTTGTTTTGAATTCTCGTGTACCCTTATCGTAATGTTTTTTGGTCGCTTCTTTTTGTTTCATTGTGTTCATCCTCGCTATGTGATGAGATATTCTTAATCTATTTCTTAATTCGCATACATAATCTTCATATCCGTAGACCGGTTCTGGTTCCTTTCTTACACTTGTGGGTATTATTGCTTGTCTGCCGAAAACTAGTTCATAGGGTGTGAACTTTGTTGCGCTATGTGGTGTTGTGTTGTACACAAACATCGCATAGTGGATCATCTCGTCCCAATCGTTCTTGTCATCTTGCACAAAATTTCTTAAATATTCTTTCAGCGTTTTGTGCGACCTTTCTAAGGCGCCATTAGTTTGAGGGTGAAAACTGGTTGTTGTAATGTGTTTTATTTTAAGTAGTTTACAAACTTCGTTGAATACCTTACTCATAAAGTTGGCACCCATATCCGTCAGTATTTTTTCTGGGGCTCCTAGCTTCGTGATATATTGCTCACACATTGCTTTAGCTACTGTGGCTGCCTTTTCATTCTGCAATGCTATAGCTCCCGAGAATTTCGTCAGGTCATCCTGGAACGTCAATATGTGTGTATTTTGGTTTTTGGTGATAGGTAAGGGACCTACTATATCTATAGCTACCCGTTCAAAAGGTACTCTGGATGTGTCTGTTAATGTTAGAGGGACTTTTGTTGATTTGCTGCTTTTGTTTGCCTTACATTTCTTACAGTTTCCTATGAAGTTTTTGATATCTCTTAGCATATTTGGCCAATAATACTGAAGGCGTATTCTCTTGTACGTTCTGCTGATGCCCTCGTGACCGCCGAGAGGTAGGTTATGTTTCTCGTTCAAGATTATCTGCTTAGTCTTTGGATCGGTTATAATTTGTACTTTTATGTCTCTTAGTTCTTCCTTTGCGTTCGTTTTTGTTTGGTTGCTTGTTTGTTGATTTGGTTCTTTTGCGTTCTTATTTTCGTTTTCTTCTGCTTCATCCGCGATAGTTTTGGTCTTTGCCCTTGTTATTGCATTGACTTCCTCTCTCCTAATTCTGCTCAATGCATCAGCACCTGTATTGTTTTTTCCTGAAGTGTGTACAATGTTGTAATTATATTCGGCAAGCTGTATTCTCCATTTTACTATCCTTTTTGACACATTTCTCAGGTCGCCGATGAGTGGTTTATGATCTGTTTTAATAGTGAACTTCCGGCCAAAAATGTACGGTCTGAAAATTTCTACAGCCCATTTGATTCCTAGCATCTCTTTCTCTATAGTTGAGTAGTTTTTTTCTGCTTGTTTTAGTGACCTGCTTGCGTAAGCGATTGGTAGGTCATCTTCACCTTGCAACTGGCTCAATATTGCTCCTATACCGTAGTTGCTCGCGTCTGTTGTGATTATGAAGTTTTTGCTAAAATCTGGATATTGTAGTATTGGCGGTGTGATGAGTTTTTCTTTGATTTTAGTGAAAGCTGTCTCTGCTTCGCTTGTCCAGGTGAACTTCTGGTTTTTGCGCGTTAGTTTGTGTAATGGTTCCGCGATAGTAGCAAAGTTTGGTACGAATTTTCTATAGTAGCTCGTTAAACCTAAGAATCCTCTCATTTCTCTGATTCTGTTCGGTTTAGGGAAGTTGATAATTGCTTCAACTGTTTTTGGATTTGGTTTAATTCCGCTTGTCGTTATTATGTGACCTAAGTATTGTATCTCTTTCCTCAAGAACTGGCATTTTTCTGTTTGTATTTTTAGATTGTTTCTTCTTAATGCTTGGAATACGTCTTCTAGTTTTTTGTTGTGGTCGCTTAAACTCCTTCCGTATATTATTATGTCGTCCAGATACACAAAACATTTTAATCCTTGTTGACCTAACAAGACATTGTTTATCATCCTTTGGAACGTACTTTGAGAGTTTTTCATTCCGAAGGGCATCCGTAAGAATTCATAGTGGCCGTAGTCAGTGCTGAACGCCGTTTTGTGCCTGTCTGACTCATGTACTTCTATCTGATGATAGCCGCTTGCCATATCTAAAGTTGAGAAGTATTGTGACCTGCCCAGCTGGTCGAAAATGTCGCTGATTAGAGGTAGTGGGAATGAATCTCCAATGGTAGCTTCGTTCAGTTTCCTGAAATCTACTACCACTCGCCACTTTGTTTTTCCATCTTTGTCGGGTTTTTTTGGGACTACCAACAACGGGCTGTTGTAAGGGCTTATGCTGTGTGTTATGATGTCGTTGTTTAGCATCTCTTGGACTTGTTTGTTCACTTCTTCCTTAAGTGATTGTGGTAATCTATACTGCCTCACGTTAATTGGTTTTATGTCAGAATGTAAGGTTATTTCATGTTTTACCTCTGGGACGCTGGATAGTTTGTCGCCTTTTATGTAGAATAGGTCTTCATATTCTTGTATGATATTTAGAATTGATAATGCTTCTTCTTTGTTTAAATCTTTGTCTAGTGTTGGAATTACTTGTTCTATTATTTTCTCAACTCTTTCTGGTCCTGTCTTCTCTGTTGTGGTGTATGCGTTGATTTTTAGGACGTGGTAGTTCGCTAATGGGGTTAGTGTTGGTTGTATTTCTTTGATTTCTACTGTGTGGGCGTTTAAATTAACTATGGTTATATTTGTTCTTCTGCCTGCTCCTATGATGCTATTCCCTATGAAAACACCTTTTTCAATTTCCTTTGAATGGCATACGTACTCGTTTTCCACAAATGTGGCTAGTTGTATCAGTTGTTCTGTCCTTGGAGGAACGATGATTGATGTTGGCTGATTGTTGAAACTTAGTAATTCCTTATTTATGCGCAATTGTTTTGTACTATACAATATGTCTACTTTGTTTTTGCTAAGGAAGTCTCTTCCTATAATACCTTGCTCTTCTATCGGGAAGTTTTCCATTACTACCTGGAATTCTTGTTTTACTTTTTCTGTTGGAGAAATGATTACTTCAGTTTCTACACTTCCTAATGACATTATTGTGCCTTCGCCGATACCGCTTAGTATGGCTTTGTTTTTCTCAGATATTTCTTCTAGCTCGGGTATGTGGTTTTGTTTCAAGACTGATACTGAAGCACCGGAATCTATCAGGAAATTTACTGGTTTACTTGCGATGCCGATACTTAACGTGATGGTATCGTGAGAAAACTTTTTCTTCGATATTAGTCTTATGTTATGTTCTATTGGTGTTCGTGTATTGGCATTTTTCCTACTTGTTGCTTCATTCGGAACTGTTGGTTTGTACATACTTTGTACTCGATTGTTCTGTGGGGTTGTTCTTCTTTCTATGTTGTTTAGAGTTGTGTCTTGGTATAATAGGCTCTCCAGAGTGTTATTCCCTGATAGTTGGTCTTCTTCGTGTTCCTTAGTGAGAAGAAAACTGTCTTTGTTATTTTTTCCTACTGGGTTCGTTTGTTTTGTGGTTCTGAATTGATATGTGTTTCCGTTGTTTGGTTGTTTCTGTTCGTTTGTGTCGTTTCTGTTTGCTGTTATGGTTTCTTGTGCTTTATTGGTTGTTTTTTGTTCGCCTGTGACCTCACTGTCTTGCTCTGTTGGATTTTTATTTTGTGTTGTTGCGTGAATGTTGGTTGGAATAGTTAAAAACCCTGCTGTGTCTTGCTCCTGGTTTAGCTTTTCGATGTCTGTTGATTCTGAAGTTGACTGTACTTGTTTACCATTAAGATTTCCTATTTGTGTTTGACTGGCAATGTTATTTGTTTGCTCTGGAGTTACGTTATTGTGCGTCTGGCTGGAGACGGCTTTTATTTGTTTAATTGTTAAATTGTTGTGCGTCTGGCTGGAGACGGCTTTGATTTGTTTATTTGTTAAATTGTTGTGCGTCTGGCTGGAGACGGCTTTGATTTGTTTATTTGTTAAATTGTTGTGCGTCTGGCTGGAGACGGCTTTGATTTGTTCACTCGCTAAATTGTATGTTGGTCTCACAAAGGTTTCTTCTTGGTTTCGGTTATGGTTTGCCTGGGTTTGGTTGCTTGTGGTTTTGTTTGCTGAGGTCATGGCTGTCTTCTGTGTGTGTATTATTGTAGGATTCTCTATTGTTGTGTATTTGTAAGTTTCTGGACCCGCTCGGGTTTGGCCTACTGTTCCAACTGGGCGAGTCCGTGCTCGTTTCCCGGTTGTTGTTCTTCATTGTGTAGATGTGGTTGTGCTGTAATCATGTTTATTTTCATATTTGCGAATTTTTCCTCAATATTTATGTTCCTTGCTTGCGGTTGAAGTTCATAATTGTTAGTTTTATTCTGTATGAAATTCTGGTTACCACGTAGTTTGCTTCGACATTCTTCGAAGGTGTGCCCTACTGTAGTTTTACAGTATGAACAGTATTTTGTCGGTCGGTTTACTGCATATCCCTGGTTTGGGGGTCGTCTGTGGTTATTATACCTCTGTACTAGCTCTGTGTTGCTATTTCGGTAGTTACTTATGTTCTGATGCTGTTGATTTCTGTATCCGTTCGTCAGGTTTGTGTTGTACCTTGTTGTATGTTGATTTGGTGATTGTTGAAATTTCGAATTGTTCTGCGCCCATATTCTGGATTTGCATATGTCATACGTATGGTTGGGCTTGTTGCAGTAATTGCATATTATTGGATTGTTTCTATATAGATTGTGGTTCATTTTGGTATTATAGTCTGGTTGTAACCTTTCGTGCCTTGTTATGGGTGTGAATTCCCCGTTCGTCATTGTTAGCATTCTCTCTATATCCTCTGTTTGTTCCATAATATCTTCCACGTCATTGGCTTTTATTGTCGCTATTTTCTCTTTCAAGATAATGTTGTTCAACCCTCTTTTGAATGTCTGTATTGCCGTATTCGCTAGGTGTTTCGAATAGGCTTCGTCTATCGTTGGTATACTGTATTTCGTCCTATAACCGTTCTTATAGTCTTCTAGTGTTTCTATCACTCGCTGTCCGTAGTTTCTGAGGGATTCTCCATATGACTGCTTGCACTCCACAAATTTTCTTTCTAATTCACTCAAGGTCCAAACCTTGGTATACATGCTGTTTAGTACTGTTCTTAATAACTCGTAGTCTTCGATTTGTCTGCTGCAGATTCGCGCATATGCTCCTCCTGTCAGTCTAAATTTTATTAAGTTACCGAATATTTTCTTTTCCTCCGGCTTTGTTAATGTGTTATAAATACTATCCGCCAAACCAAGAAACCTTGTCAGATCCGTTGTTATGTTTCTGTCATCTTCTCCGCTGAATTCTGGTACCATGGTCGTAATATTTTGTTGGATTTCTCTTGTTGTCGTCATTTTGTTTGTTTTGTTTTGCGATTTTATTTGATCGGGTGCTCTGTGTTGTGTTACGTTATTGGATGTTGCTACTTGAATGTATTTTGTGATGACTTTTGTTTCTTTTGGCTCCTTTACTTCTTGGTGTGTTATTACTTCAACTACTGGTGTTCGTTCGCTAGGTTGCTCTTCTCTTGATGTCCCTACTGTCTTCTGGTCTGTTTTGTTTGTATGTAGTATTTCCTCTGTCACTTTGTTCTTGAGTTTAGGCTGTTTGTTTCTTATTGGTTCTAATTCGCAAGATGTTTGTGATTCAGAATCACTGTTGCTGTTTTCTGTCTGAGAGCGTGTACGATTATCCCTGAATAAAGATGGTGCTCTTGGGTTTGGTTTGACTTGAGTTGGTGATCGTGGTGTTTTTTGTGATTTACCAAATTCTGATGGTAGAGGATTCGCGCCGCTCATATATTACACTTTTTTTTTTTTTCACTTAAAATTTATGTTAGAAAAATACTTGTTATGTGTTTTAACTTTCTTGTAATCTGGAAAGTTGGGATTTTAGTACGACCCTAAGCTAAACTCACTTTATTCCTTTACGTATGAGTTTAACTACCTTCAAATTTATTCACCCGTCGTGAATAACTACAGTTTGATTTTAACGACTAAAAATTCTTTAATTAATTTATTTTCGCGGATGTCCTACGGAACTTTTTTTACTACAGCGCCATTTAATGTTGTGAGTATGGGAGGATTTGTTGTGGTTATGGAGGATTTTATTGATTATTGTCAATTATTTCTGTTATTATTGTTGACGTTTGATTCTGTGGTACTCGAATTCGTGCCAAGATTGTGATTGTTTGATATTAACAGCTCGTTTTTAATTTTCCGTCTACACTATCTTCATTAATTACAGACATACGGGTATCATGATCATCTAATGTTGATGACTAACTCGGTATGTCAGCAGATTAATAATTTGGTAGCTTATTTCTGATAAAATGGTAATTACCTAATAGATTTATAATATGGATTCAGTTTATTTTATGTAATGCTTTTGTCTGTTACTATTTAGAATAGGTTATGTATCGTTAATGTAGTCATCAGCTTACCGCGGGTGGGGGCCGATTCTGTATAGTCAATTTCGGTGATATGTGTGTTCCTACAGTGAGAAGGCACAAATTGCACCTATGTTAATAATAAGTAAGGATACTACATAGGACAGGTGAGACATGGGGCATACTCGTGATTTTCTCACGTTTTGGAATCCCCCCTTCGCTTTGCCGTGCGAAGGTTTCTGCTCAAGTGTCGTATAGCCTTATGATCAATTAGTATTAGTAGGATGTTGGGTGTGTTATACTTACAAATATCTCTGATGGAATTTCTTGTATTGGTCTTATCGATCTCTTCGAACTGTGACTTATTGGTTGATATTATTCTCCGTCGTAATGATGACTTCAAAAAGGTTGGTTATAGTTATGAAAATATTTTTGTTTATTCAATTATGAAAGGTTACACTGTTACTTAATTTTTACACGACTTAGGTGACTTAATGTTCAAAAATTACTATATTACTCTTACCAAAAAGTTTCATTATATACAGAATTTTGTTAATAATTTACAACAATAATTTTAGCAGTTTCCTGTTTTTCTTGATTTTATTTTTTTTGTTCGATTTGCAAATTCGTAATTTTCATCAAATTCATTTTTTTTGGTTTTGTAAATTTGATAGTTTAACATTTCGTTAATTTTTGTGAAATTCGCAAATTCACATTTTATATAAAAAATCAATTTTTTTATTTGATAGTCATATTTCGGGGCAATGTTCTCTGATTTGCGCGTGTACTTATTTTACGCCTTAATTTATGTTAGGAAATAACATATTGGGTTTTTTTTAGTACTTTTCTCTTATTTGCCTAAATTCGCTTGAAATGCATAAATACATATAACAGTTTTTTTTGTTTATTTAGTTTTGTGCGAATATATATACATATATATTTTCTTTATTATTTTGTAATTGAATACCGTTGGAATGCGGATTCATAACATTGACCTATATTTATAAAATATGTAAAGTCATGTATTAACATAAGAAAATATTTATGTGAATTTATTAAGAAAATATGTTGGAATATGTTGTGTGTTTACGTAATGATTAGATGTACATGGATGGTTGCACAACACGATGTTTCACCTGAGGCCTTAACCAGGCGTTGACGAGATGCAATCCCAAAATCAAAAATCCTAGGACTGCTGCTGATTACCGAAGGTTTACACTATATAACTCTGGGGTTTACTACCTTCATTTCAAGCTGCTTTCTGGCTAATCGCTCCATGGAAGGAAGGTCACAGATTTACTTTCTCTCTTATATAGATCATATTTAAATTCCATTCATCCGTTTCTTAGAATAATCCATACTTATAGCGATTTATCAAAACGAAGCCGCATAACTAAATGAAACCACACGATGTGATGAAAACTTCGCTCGGAATAATTCTGGACATACATGAACTCATCTCAGGTCATATAATTATAACTTCCAACCCAACCCTCAACTCAAATACTGATGCATACCCAAATTAACAATTAACTTAACCCAAAACTCAACGAGTAGCCTAATCCATAGATCAACCCGCAATAATTCTTCAACTGATCCTCTTACACAACCCTAATGCAAGCAAGCCAAACTTCAACTAGCTGGAACCAAACTTCAACCGACTACTAAACTCCAAATGCAACGATTAGCTCAATGCCGAAATCAGCCCGATTCGAAAACAAAATGCGTATATTAACTCAAAGCAAATCAATCGATCACCAATTAAACCCTGCTCCTCACTAAAATATTATTAAAACCTAACACGATTCCAACTCAACCCAACTGTAAACTCGACCTCAAAAGAATCTTTAATTCAAGCCCCAACTCCTCATAAAGTCAAGGTTCAACTCAACCCTTAAATCAATGCGGTTCGAGGAGATCAATTTTTGGCTACCTCTAGGATACATTATTTACCTTACCATAAAGCACAACTTTTCAATGATTGACTTTAACAGATCTAAAACCGCCTGAAAATCTATAACTCTTTTCATCGACTGCTATTAAACCAAATAGTAAGTGAAGATTAACGTAAGTAAGTTCTCTGGAATGTACATCAAAACGAAACTCCTTAGTTTCGATTATAATTAATAAATTGGTAAGCGTTTCATATAAAGGGTATTGATTTTCCAATCAACTGCCAACTCTGAATATTTCTGTCCACCCAAAATGATTACACAGTATTTCAGAGTGGGCAAAAGGCACTCGAAAATGTATATTTTTACGCAGTCTATTAACAATAGTCCACCCTTTCTGAAAAACCTTTCAATTTCTAAAATATAGAAATCAATCTACTGATTCTTTTGAGGATACAAACATTTCTAAATTAACTGAGAGAGGTATTCTATCAATAGCTGAACATGATTTTTAGTTCTTCGTTCTATTCTGAAACAATCGTTGATTTGGTTTTCTGAAAACTACTGCAAATCCTCAGCTTCTGCCTTTAGAAATTTTGGTCTATTTGACCACGAAAAAACGTAGACATCTGGAAGATTTAGTGGTAAGTAAATTCTTTTAGTATATCTACAGGGTGATTCCACATGGCCCGCTGGTATTCATCCACCTCGGATGAATATAATTTGCATTCTAAGGTTCTTCGGCTTCAATACCGCCATGGTAGAGGGTTTTCCATTTGGGACTTGGCAACTTTAAAGTTTTACTTTGAACGCACCACTAAACCAATAACCAAACTGTCAGTGTTAAAACATTCAGTAAATACAACATTTTCATCATGGTGAAGTACACGAACGAACAACGTTTACAAAAATTTACTACAAAAATTCCGAGTCGGTGACCTGCAACTTCAAGTGCGTTAATTCCAATTTTTGTTCGTAATTATCGTTCCAGTAGACAAGCAATTCATAATCTAGTGCAAAAATTTGAGTCTACATCCAGTGAGACAACGGGTTGGTCGAAGTGTCCAGAATATTGCTGCGGTTGAAGCGTTCATCGCAAACGAACCAAAACAATCGATTCCACGGGGTCCTCAAGAATTGTGCATTGCTCACACAACACTTTGGCGAATTTTGCGAAAGCATCTTGGCTTGCACCCACAAGACGGTGCGACATGCCACACAGCGGGTCTAACAATCGACTTATTAAAATCTAAATTCGATGAACGTGTTATATCTAGAAATGGTCCTGTCGATTGGCCGCCTCGTGTGATTTAATCATTGGTCTATGCCAACAAGCCAGTGTCGTTAGAGGAGCTCAGAGCCAATATTGAACGAGAGATAGCGGCCGTTTCCGTCGAAATGTGTGGCCAAGTCATCGAAAATTGGGTTCAATAATTCGCAATGCAAACGTTCCCGTGGTGGACATATGAACGATGTCGAATTCCATACATAAATGTTTTGATCGTACTGGCAACGCTGGAAATCTCCAAATTGGGTTCGCTTAATTGCTAAAATATCTCCAATTTTATTACAGATGCTCCTGTTTTCTTCCTAGGTTACAGCCTCTCCTATGTTCATTTAAACATCTAGGAGGAAAAACAATGAGCGAACCCGCCGGCAGTATTTTCAAGTTCATTAAGAGCCCGAATATTGACTGGACGGATAATTAAGCAGAGTCCAGATAAGAATTGTTCATGTACCGTTGTAACTTTCCTACGTATTCTAACCAACTTTCCACATCGTTTAGGGCGACTTTGGTAAGCACTGGAATCATTAAATGGTTAATGCGCGCTACTCGCCCGTTCATCTAGGTGTACCGGTCATAATTTTTGAATGCCTTATATTTTCTGATTTACAGTACTTTTCAAATTCTGATGACGTAAACGCTGTTCCCCGATCACTGATGATATGTTCGGGATTTTCGAATGGTGCCTCCTTTATACCATGCTTCTGCAATATCTCCTTGCTAGTAACGGACTTCATCGAATAGAAACTAGAGACAAACAAATTTAGAAAAGGCATCGATAACGCACAGGATGTATTTTTATGATTGTCTAGTATGAATTAGACTGCTCAAATGATCAGTGTGGTAATTAACTAGGGTTGTCCTTTTAGTAGTTGATTTAGTAAATCGTGCTTCTTACTAGCTGTCTCCTCGGCCAAGATGTAATGCACACAGTCCTTTATTGCCTTCTCGACTTTTGATGGCAAATTCGGGATAAAGGGCTCACATTCTAAGAGTTCCATTGCATTTCCTACAGCAAAAAGACCCAGTTTAATACATAGGTTACCTACAGAATCCGTTTCGCAGATCCAATATTGTGAAATATTTTGCGCTTTGAAAGTAATCAATTTGGTCATAGATAAATGTAAGTTGGTATCGATCTTTAGTAACTGCTTTATTAAAACGCCTGTAATTAATACTTTGCCTCTTCTTACCATCCTTACATTGTTCGATAATACCATTGGACTAGCCAAATTCGATTAATTCATCAATTTGGATGTGGCCAATATCGAATTCTAGTAATGACAGTCGAGGTCAATGCTGCACCACCGGTGTTTCGTCTGTATGAACTATTGTAATTATCAAGAATTAATTCACCACCATTAATCCCTTTTACATATTTGTAATTATCGCCACCGTGAAGGTTAATATTTAGTGCCAAATCCCATTGATCAATAATCATCGTACGAATCCGACAATTTTTTTTATTTCAATATGGGATGGTGTTCAAATTGTGATTGCTTGAATGATTAGCTCCTTTCCACAATGATATCTACCGGCAGTACATCATCGCCAATAATGTAAAACGTTGTACTGTTAACGTCGCCATCAATAAGCGAAACATGGTCAAAATAATCACATTTGTAACATGTTGATCCTTTTGATTTATTTTTGCAGTTTTTGCAATGATGACCTGTTGAATGAACTGTTCCCACGTTATATTTCTGGTCCATCATCTCAGCATACAAGTTTTGATTTAAAGTAGCTGTGTCTTTAGCAACAAGCAAATATTGGTCATTAGACCGTTAATCCCCCATACGTAACAATCAATTATAGAAGCATCATCGATGTTTGCAACGAGTGCGTTTCATTGGAGAATTTTTTTCGCTTACTCACCATCATACGCATGTTTGGACTGATCGTACCCTTTTTAAGCTCCTATAGAAAAAATCAAGATAATTTTTCCGATGTACCAACATCTTTAGTGATGCGCAAACTTTATTTCGCCGTATCATATAACAGGTTTTTTGCGTAAACGACTTTCTGTCTGAATTCATCTCTCACCCTGCGCCAGCCACGACGTCGTTTGTCAGCAATCCACTTATCAATTGCATGGTAATCGTCACATTGACGTAATAAACGTGTATTAACATTAGATGTTATAGTAAAAGTCGCCTTTTTGTCGCTCGTAATCTTTATGTTTGGAAATTGTTTTGTCGACTGGTATTTACATTTATCGTGAAAAATCGATTTCTGAACGACAATTATCCATATTTTGTTTATCTTGAGTACCGTTTACTTAACTTTTATTTTTACGCCGAACACTCACATAACCGCATAATTGACATAAATCGAAGCTGATCGATTGACTCACTGCACCGATGCCAACTTTCGCCAATAGATTTTCACTAGGTAAAATATATATGGGGCATTCTCTGTCAAATCGGCCACCTGCACATTTCATTTTTTGAGATAAATAAACTTTTTTTGGCTTAAAATTTTGCTTAGAATGTCTACTTTTTAATACCGTATGGCGTTTTTATGGCGTCTTTGGATTTGCAAAATGGCGGACCATATCTTCTGAGTAAGTCTTTAATTTTTAATAAAATTGACATAAAAACGTAATTTTAACTCTGTTAATTTACTCAAAAGTGTTTTTGGTGTCATAGATTAAACATTTTTTATTATTTTTTTACAATTCCAACATTCGACGTTCATAAAGATCCCTATAGAAGGTTTTCGGACTCGCTGATCACGAATTTGAGATCAAAATTTTAATATTCAAGATGGCGGACACAAGATGGTGGTCGAATGTGGCGGAAATTTGTGGATGTGAAATCAATAAAAACTCGATCTAGTGGGTTTTCGAAGTCGGTGATCATTAATTTAGGATCAGAATTTGATAATTCAAGATGGCAGTCTCAAGATGGCCGCCATAAATGTTAATTTTTCAACGTTTATCTAAATCGATAAAAACATGTACTGGGGGGTTTTCGGGGTCGCTGTTCGTGATCAGGTTCATCATCATTGAGGTCAAAATTTAAAAATTCTCTCAAGAAAATACCAGATTCTAAATAAAAGTGTTATTTTTAGACATTTTTTGAAAAAATATCTAAACATCTGACTATAGTCTGCCAGGTTTATATCGCTCGCATCACAAGTAAGAATAGAGGGTTTACTAAAATCAAGCATTTTAAGAATGGGAGGAGTAATAAGGGATTCTTTTAATGATTCGAAAGACTATTGACATTTTGAAGTCCATATAAAAGGTGTATTTTTCTTTAAAAGGTCGGTCATAGGTTTTGCGACTCCTGAAAATTGGGAAATTATAACGTTATGTATTTATTGACGTTATGCATCTATATTAAAAATGATTTAAACACGACACTCTATTTAGGTTAAGTTAACTTTTAGAAATATATGTATTTTTTAATTTAAGAATTTATTTAATACTAATTATTAATTATTTAAATTTTACAATTGTTAATTATATTAAATCACCACCATTTGGGGATATTAATTACTACCGCGCGATGTGGGCGACGTGTCGTCACATTGACGATTGAGTGCAGACCGATTTCTAATTATAATTTTTATTTATTTTGTTTTCGTTTATTTTGTGTTGTCGCTCCGTTGGTATACCTGAGATTAAATAGGAATGTTCTTTTGGTAAAATGAGTTCGCCTGCGAACTAGTTGTGTGGTGGAGAGCGAATGAAAGAATGTGTGTTGAATAAGTGATTGAACGAGCCGCCACAAAATAAATTTACGGTAATATCCCGCTAAACTTAAAAACGATTTTATCTCTGTATAGGATTTTGAGGTATGGGAAAATTTCTAACTACTGTAATTTTTGTCTCATCAGGTTTAATACTGTCAGGTGTCAAAATATGCCCTAGATACCTTATTTCTTTGCTTTGGAAATTGGCATTTGAAAGGGTTAATTTTAAATTGAACCGTCGTAGACGTTTAAGAACTTCTTTAAGAATAGTATTGTGCTCATTTAGTGCGGCACCAAAAACAACAATGTCATCGAGGTACACAAGGTATTTGATATTATTAATTCCACAAAGAGCTGTATTTATCATATACGCTGGAACGTTACAGGGGTACCTTTCAGCCCGAATGGCATACACACAAATTCATAGTGACATTCATCTGTGCTGAAAGCTGTTTTAGGTCGATCATCAGGCAACTATTTAATCTGATGGTAACCACTCTGCAAGTCCAGGGTCGAGAAGCATCGAGCCTTACCCAATTTGTCCAAGATATCGGCAATGTTGGGAATTGAATAGGTATCATCGATGCTAACTTGGTTCAGTTTGCGGTAATCCACAACCACTCTCCATTTTTTTTTTTCTGTGGTTGTAGATTGGTGAACTCATACTGTCTTCGATGATGCCTTGAGATCTCATATCGTCGACATGATTTTGTATCTCAGCTTTTATTGAATGAGGTTGTCTAAACCGACGAACATGTATAGGAAGGGGATTCGGAATGCTACGAATCTCATGTTGCACAAGATCTGTTGTAGTAAGTGTGTCACCATCCAGATGGAATACATCATTATAATCATTTAGTATTTCTTTTAGTGTGCCATATTCTTCTGTATTTAAGTGGCTAATATCGATAGAGGATTGAAGTTAATTTTTTCGATTATAGTTGTTGCAGTCTGCTTTTTGAAAACTAAAAACCTCGTAATTATTGACTGCTTCAATTTTAAATATAAGACATTCGGATGTATATATATATTATCTGACAAGTTCAAAATAGATAAGGTAATATAGCTGTCACGGACTGAACTGCAATAAGTATGGATAAAGCTGGCTCTTGTGCAGGACACATAAATTCAAAATCATAAGGAAGATTAACACGAATTGAAATGTACTTTTCACACCGTGGAAGTATTTCTAAAGGTTGCAAAACCTCAACTTGCATATCACAATTTAAAGATAAAGGAATTATTTCATGATTAATAGGAATTTCAACTGTAAGATTTTGAAAATTTCTGTTACATTTATAAAAATTTAAAAAGTTTTGTCCAATTATGCCGCACAAACATTAATTTGGAATGAATCATCTACTATTTGAAAATTCATTTTAATTTCATTATTTTTAGTTAATTTAATTATTGCAACATACTCGGCAAGAGTTTCATGCGTTTCCTTTGATATACGCCTCAAGTTTTACACTTAGGGCCATATTTATAGACCAAACTACTATAGCAGTAGTCACTGTTTTTGAAGAACAACTGTTTTTGGATGTTTCATTTTTGGAATTTATAGTCATCACTAAAACAATTGTTTTACCATGGATTTTTTCAGTATCTATAGACATTATTAAAACAATTGTTTTCGAATTAGTGCCACCAAGAAAGCGAATATTAAAAGCTCATAAAATATTTCAAAATGAGTCGCTTAGAAGATAACCACAGGAAAGTTATTATTGAAATAATTAAAAAATATAAACATATTTTAGAAAATAAAAAAACTGATTCAGTTACAAATAAAGAAAAAAGTGATTGTTTTCTAAAAGTGAAGAGCGAATATAATTCACAAATAATTGGCCCATCAAAAACCGTAAAACAGTTAAAGGCTGCGTACGCTAATTGGAAAGGGAAATTAAGAAAAGATATTGCATTGAAACGAAGAGATGTTCTGGGTACAGGTGGAGGGCCGTCAAATGTGAAATTATCAGAAGTCGATGGAGAATTATATGATCTTATTTTGCCAACAATTAATCCTCGCCGTAATAATTTTGATTCTGATAGTGATTATTTTAATTAAAAGGTAATTAAAGATTCTATATTCACAATTTAACATTAATGTTATGATAATTAATTGAATACATACATTTTTGGGAACAAGAAGAGAACTCGACACAGAATTGTGATACAGATGATAACGATTTTGAGTCGGAATACTTAGAGGAAGACACAATTAATGAAACAGGGACCGAAGTTACAACAGCCGAAACCGTAACAGCAGCATCAACGGTTCCAAATCTGCCATCAACCTCATTTGTGAGACAAACGACAGTGGTGGCTACCGTGCCTCGAGCAAGGAAAAGAACTAGTTCAAATGGAAAAACAGAACTTTTATCACTTTAAAAGGAAGCACTGCTTTCTAAAATAAAGTCCAATGAAGCAAAAGAAAAAGCATATAATGCTCAAAGAATGTATTTTGAAAAAAAGATAGCTCGTTTGGACTAAATAACCGATTAAAATAATCAATGTATATGCATTAATATAAAATAAAAAAATTGAAGTCAACAGTTTATTTTGAATTTATTTTTATATTAAAATTGAGCGCTAATTAAATCACAAATATTTGTATTTGTTGTAAATTCAAATCGATTGGGTGGTACCTCCGTAACTGCTGTTCGCTTTCTTAGAACTCCTCATCACTTTCAACATAAATTCTAAAATCAATTGCAATATTATTTAATACTACAACAGCAACAATCACAACTAAAAAATTATCCAAATCAATTTGTGAAGCTAGAAATGAAATTAAAATTTATTTAGATTATTATTAAGATTTTCTTTTATAAATTTGATTGAATGACGAATCGGGTCTATACCCTATTGTATTATTTATAACAATTAAATAGATTAATATTAATATATTTTATACCTATCGCTATAGGGCGCTTTTGTGATTGATTGAAGTGTTCGACCAAGCTTTAAGCAAGATCCCCCGGAGTTATTAATGGCCGGACCTCACCGAACACCTTGTTACGTACAACATAAAGAGGATTTGGATAGGTTTAATTAGTATGAAAGAAATTGACCCGGTTACAGACACACTTTGGCCAATAATTAGTAACACAATGACGATACATTTCTAAACTACTTTTATATTTATTAAAATTAAGATTAAAACTGCAGTGTGAAATAATATTTATTAGTTTGCTGAATCAGCATCCTGAGCCCTTCTGAAAATCATATTCGTAATTAACAAATATATACTTAATAAATATATAATACTCATAAATTTATTTAAAATTAAGCTAATAAATATAATCGAAATCAACTGATCATTTACATGATTTCCTTCATGCTGGTCTCTGTCGCTTTATATAACTATTTAGTTCACACTATAATACATATGGAGTTTCAGGAAGATCAGCCACTAAATTCTATTAGTTTGATCTGTAAAGAAGCTGTCCTGTAATGAATTAATATTATCAGTAACCAAATTAAAATTATAAGACACTGTTACTAGATATGATTGATCGGTACAGCCACCCACTCGATCGATATTTAGTAAAAATTGTTAGTAATTATATAATCGAATAGTTAGCACAGAACAACACAATTTCTTAACTAAAACTTATTCACTACTTTTTGTTCCTGTAGGGTTGATCCAATTTAAAATTCAATTCTGAAAATCCGGATTAATTTTAATCCCTATAATGATGATTCATACTGTAACTATATTATATTCTGAAAATTAATTAACCATACAATTAACCTAATTAACAATAGCTCACCTATCTTGGAAAAAGGAAATTAACCAAAAATAACCGTAGATGATGTCTAAATACTACTATTAAGAAATAAACTAAATATTATTAAATCATTGAGATCCTCATGCGAAGGTTTAGTTGTTAAATTTCTCTAGTATAGGTAATTATTTAATTGATCATCACTCATCATTAGCCTTAATATCTCTGAAAGATTTAATTTATTGATTAGAGACTAGACCGGTTCCAGCCACCTTCGTATTTGTTAGTTAATAAAATTGTTAGTAATAAATATAGTAATCCTTAAAAAATTGTTATTTCTGGAATTATGCTGCATTCTGAAAATTAATTTATTTGTCAGTAAAAGAAGGAAGAAACTCCGTTAAACACTCTTCACACTTATATTAATAAATAATAACTGATGAATGCAATAAATAAGATGCCGCGCCTGGTTTCTTCATTCTGAAATCTTAATGTATCCAATCCAATCCAGTCCTAAAACTAAAGATTAGCTCAACCTTATATTATACATGAAGCATTTCCGCTAACCTGCCACTCAAATTATAGAAGTTTGATCTGTTATGCACGCTGTCCTGTAAAGAATTACAATTAATGTCACCAGTAACTAAGACTTAAATGGTAAGACACTAATTAGTTTCTGAAGTATTCCGAGCTAAAGTTCCTGCTAATTAGGGGACAAAAATCAAAACAGCAGAATTTCTAAAATTACCTATCCACTGAATACTTAAAATTTCTGGAAATCTGCGTTGGGTCCGCCCGAATATTTCTGAAAATTAAAATAGAAATTAGTTAATTATCACTAAATACTAAAATTAAAAATAAACTAGAATTATTAAAGCTCAATTTCTAATCTACTTTTATGTTTATTAAAATTAAAACTACACTCTGAAATAATATTTATTAGTTTGCTGAATCAGATTCCTGAGCACTTCTGAAAATCCTAATCATAATTATTAAATATATACTTAATAAATATATAAATATAAAATAATCATAAATTGACTTAAAGCTAATAATAATAAATATAATCGAAATAAACTGTTCATTCACATGGTTTCCTCCCTACTGGTCCCTGTCGCTACTTACAACTATAGTTTAGTTCACACTATAATACATGAAGAGTGTCATCAAAAGTAGCTACTTATTTACATTTCCCAACATGTAATTATTTTTTTTCTATAATTTTTTTTCGATATCAGAATGGACCAAAAGTGGCTATTTTTCTATCAAAAATGTTCATAAATTCAGAAACAGTCGAAACAAGCTATTTACTACAAAAAAGTAATCCTTAAAATATGTGCGGTTAAAACATTTAGATTAAACCAAAATATTTTTCGAATAACGTAAATAGCCACTTTTGATCAGACACTCCTCACATATAAGTAGAGTTTCAGCAAAATCTGCCACTAAGATTCTAGGAGTTTGACCTGTAATGGGCACTCTCCTGTAATGAATTACAATATAATTAATGTTGTCAGTAACCAAAATTAAAATTATAATGTGCTAATATACTCTGTTACTAGATATACACTAAAATTGAAATATAATTCACCCAAGAGATTAATCTAATCAGCCGTTTCCTACAGATTCGGAAACAAAATTAATAACAATGAAGATCATTATCAATCATTATTAAAATCATCATTATTTAAATCATATTACATATAAATTAAGTGTAATAAAATGTGATAAAACGAAAGTAACATAAGAACACAATTAAATAAGAATAAAGAACACAAATTAAATTGTTGCTGTAGTCGTTTGATGATTTGATTACCACTATTACCATGCCCGTCACCATTTAAACTAAAATCTGCAACCCAAAACCAATATCCCATACATATCTACATATATGCAGACTTATTTTGGTAGCTGGAATAGTAATTGTTATAAGAATAAAATGCAACTGATGCTCAAAATTTGAACCGAAAATTCTTTTACTATATCAGGCTCCTTAAAACCTAAAATTTAAAAACAAAATAAAATTTCAGAATTATTGCTAGAACAATTCTATACCAACAAACTTAATTTGAAACTCTTCCTAATGGTATGAAAATGCACGGCTTTATTTTATTTATTTATTTTATTTATTTATTTCACCGTATCACATCAACACAGCACCGATAAAACCTGCCACCTCCATACAGTCTTTATAAAACTCTTGCTGTGTGCATTAACATTCACACGAATGAAAAGAGATAAAAGAAAATTCTGATTCTATGTACATACATGCACGCAAAACAAAATACAAAATACAAATAAGTTTGAGTAAACTATAGGGCGCTTTTGTGATGACATAAAATTGCGAAAATTTGGCATCTTTAAGAGGGTCTATAATTTTGCCATTCCATCAACAATTTATTAACTAAAATGTCATTTCAGAGTTTTATAACTAATAATAAATAATTATAAATATTTGTAAAGTATGTATAATATTCAATACCTTTGGCAAGAACTGAAAATCTGCGTTTCAATATTCCAAACGCTCTTTCTATGCAGACTCGCGTTGATCATAATGCTTTGTTAAATGCTACTTCTTGATTAGTTATTGGGCTTCTGTAAGGAATAATCAAATATTCTTTACAACCATAACCACCATCACCAATCAATAAATTATCGCCGAATTCCCCAATCTCAAATCGGTATTTAATTGACGAAAAATTAAAAATAGTCTGGTCGTGTGCGGATCCATGCCACATGTACAAAATTTTATATCATAAAAAAGATTTATCAAGTTTATCTCAAGTTTACCTTGCAACCAAATCAATAAATTTGCAATCAGCATCACATATTCCCTGCATATTAATTGAAAATAATCCTTTCCGATTTCTATATATTTCGGCGTTGTCTCCTCCTGGCGATTTAATTGGAATATGGCATCCATCTAGACAACCAATACAACGTGGAATTTTTTTTTAAAGCATAAAAATTGTGTACTGCTTTCTGACGCTCTTCAATTGTAGTGGGCATTCGAATAAACTGTTTTCCTAATCTGGCGAAAGCTTTTGAAACTACGTGCACTGTGTAGCATACAGTTGATTGGCTTATACCAATCAAGTCTCCAGAAACTATCTGAAAACAACCAGTCGCGTAATAACGAGGAGCAATCATGATTTTTTGCTTTACCGTCAAAGGTAAACCTCTATTATCAATATGCTTCAGATAATTTTCCACTAACGTTTACAAATACCTTAAGGCGTTTTTTTCGTAAATCGGAATCTTTTTTTAAATTCGTCATCTGTATAAAAATCTTCTGTGATCTGTTCTTTGTAGCATTTTTCTTTTCGGACACAGTTATTTTCTAATAAATAATCAGAACCATCTGACGCGGATGACGATATTGAAGAAAATGAAGAATCCATTTCAGATTAAAATATTTTATTTATTTGTTAAACAATAAAATAAATATATTTACACTGATTTTATGACAATTATATTTTTAAAGATTTGTTTTGACACTAATTTCGAAATTCGAACACAATTTACAACAAAAAATTTTTTTTTTTCGAAAATTTGTAACAACTGTTTTAGTCGCCGATATCCACGACTATAGTTGTAGCAACTGTTTGAAACAGTTGTTATAGTAAGGTTTATAAATACCAAAAGAGTTGCTTTAGTAACAACGGTGGTTGTAGTTCGGACTATAAATATGGCCCTTAGATTCGACATAAACTCTAGTATCTTCGGACAGAATCGATTTTTTCATCAGACAGATGTCCGCTCCCGTATCTACCAAAAAAGGAACATTTTTGTTCTCGCTTTTTAAGAAAACTTTCTTTAATGTGATGACCATCAAGTTCTGAATTTCCTTTCCTTGCTTTTACTATTAATTTGACAGTGTCGTCAAGACCTTCTTGGAATGGTTTCAATGCTATATTTGAATTAAGCTTGCTTATCGTTTCGGCTTATTCAGCGCCTACTGAAGCAATACAATCTTCATTTAAATCATGGAACAAAGATTCAACATGGTTCACATATATGTTTTAACATCCTCTATTACTCGTTGTCGAAGAGAGGAAAGCTCCATTTGGAGATGCCCAACTAGTATCTGAAAATTCAGTTTCAAGGAGTTTTCTTTAAATTAGCCCATGAATCGAGGGTTTTATACTTCATTAAATTATAAGCTTCGCCATCAAGCTTCAGCCTAATTAATTCTAATAATAGAGCCTGGTCTTGTTGACGTAGTGTTTTATGAATAAATTCGCAAGATGATATAAATTTATATAATTCATTAGAATTTCCAAAAAAACTTGGAACTAATCTCAGTACATATTTTGGATCTAGTGCCGAAGCCATTACTTCAACAAATTTTTTTTACAAAATTGCTTAAATTAATTAAACATTGTTTTAATTGATTATAATATTTGTAACGAAAAATTTTAAATTAGTTTTTTTATATGTATATTTTTAGTACTCATAGATTATTCACCAATTTTTTTAATTTGCATTTTTATATTATGTTATGTTCTTTTTTGCCTTGACTGATTCGTAATCACAAAAATTGTTTATATTTTCATTCCGTTTTTTTTTGTTTTGTGTGATAACAATTTGTCACATAGATTTTGATTGCAATACGTAACTGTATGGATAAGCTATTTTACTAGGCACTACTATTGTTTAATACGAACAAGACATTTTTCCGTTCTGTGTTCACAAGCATAAGGCCCGTTGTACATTTCAGCTAAGCTAAGCTAAGCGATGTGCGCTAAATTCTTACCTCCCGATTATAAATAAAAAATTTTATTGGGAAGTTATAAAATTAAACAACAATAACTGCATTTTTCTATTAGATTGCTGCTCAAGATCGCGATAAATATCGGGAAAAATACTGGCAAATTTTTTCTATTTCTTTTAGTACAGAATTGTTACCTCAATAATTGTAGACAATTTGAAAATTATTTTTTGTTTTGTTAGGATGTAAACATTAGATTTTTATGAATATTTGCTTTATACATGAAATAGTTGAAGTCGCCCACAGTTGACAGTTCCCCACTCAATGCATGCTGGAATCCCTTAAAATGAACTAAAATGTCAAATTTTAGAAATCAATCGATGAAGACTGATATGATGATCAATGATTTAGATGAACTGCTTTTAAAGTAATAGAATTGGCGATAACTCACAATGGTAACGAAAATGACTCAGACGATTTTAGTTAGCCAACCAAAAAATTACTTTTAAAACCTCACAAAAAGGATTGGAATTTGAGAGAAGTTGGAGTCGTGTATCATTGATAAGGCCCTTTAATGGAAAGAAGTGCGCAAATTAAAAGACAATTATATGCTTATCTTGCTCCATGTCAAATTTTCAAAAACTTGCAAAAAGAATGCCGTCAATCACTTATAACAGATTTTTTCAAAACATCCTAAATCATTCGTGTTGAGTAAGTTTCGAGTGAGGCCGACGTACATCCAGCCGGAGGTCATCGGAAAGATAGAATATAATCAGACTCGGATGAATAATTTGCATTAATGATTTTTATTTTTTTTATTATCACTTTATGAAAGAACTTCTCTTTTATATCTTTACATAATGATTTGTTGTCAAGATTTTTTGACATTTGGAAAATAAATAGAAATGAACTACTACACGGTAAAAACAAATTCTAGTAATTTCACTAGAGTTGAGCATATACTTGACAATCTAGTTGAATCTAGTAAAAAAACTTTACTGGATGTCTGATAATGACAAAGTCAAGTAAATTTGACTAGAAATATCAATAAATTACGCGAACTTCTAGTAAATAATACTATTGTTATTCATAACAAGAATTCTGGTTAAAATATCGGATACATCATACTTTTAGAAGTTTTCTGGTAAAATTGAATGAAATTTTTTACTGAAATTTCAAGTGAAACTATGTGATTTCTGATAATTTTACCATTTCAACTAGTTAAGCAAAATAAAGAGGAAATCACATAATATAAAACGGAAGTCAGGTAGTAGGTGTTGCGACTAGATTTATCAGTGAAAGTACTAGATTTCATTGAGTATTCCATAAAAAAAAGAGAATTTTTGTTTTAAAATTTGATATATATTTATTTAAAAAAATTCTTTGCACATAATATGTATATTATATATATATACATTATATATATTATATCACATTTCAGCATTTCAGGTAAAAATAATAGTAATAATAATAATACTCGTAATATAAAATCCTTATCTGAGGTTATACTTAAATTATGTATGTACACTTGGGCAACGTCTAGAAGTATGGATAAAAATATAATGTCATAAAAATTATCCTATAACATTTATTTCATGATCTCTCAATCTCTCACTAAATCTATTTGGATATGTATTCCATATATTGCATGCACTAAAAATTAACTTTCGTTTTTATTGTACTGTTCGGTGTACAATTTTGACACTCTTGCTGATGGTGTCACACCTTTTATTTTATAAAAATACACCTCCATAAAATTATAGAAATGTAGGCATTTTTTCGGGTATTTCAATCCGAAAACGTAAAAAAACTTTATATAGACTGTTGAATGCCTCTTTGAAGCTTTTTTTCTCCAATATTAAAGGATTCACCATCGATTATTAAATGTTAAATTCCATGGTGATTCATTGGTTCGCTTGCATAACAAATTAGGTATGGTTGTGTGTTTTATTATTGCAATCACCTCAATTGATGATTTTTGAAACTGAGAAATAAATATGAAATTATAATTTTATAGTGAAATAACTATGTATAACTACAATTGATATACTAATTACGTCTACCCAAATGCAAATGCCGCTCATGCAAGTGACAGCAAACTCCCTGTTGGATGTATTTGATGAAATTTTTGAATTAGGATTGCTTCCAGTCTTAAATTTTATTGAAGTCAAAGCCCTCAGAAAATCTTATAGAATAGAAAAACGAATAATTTACGGTTTACTTATATACACAAAATTTTCTACGAAATTTAAATTTTCCTACCGTTCTCTATTATTTGAAAATGGCCGACTTTTAATATACATATATTCCATGCAATTATTTTCTATTTTGTTATCTTGTTTGTTTAGTAACTTGAATTCGAGATCAATCTAAAGGAAATAGAACAAAAACAGTGATACAAATATTAACCAATTAAACAATTTTTTATTTGGTTTAGGGCTCTTTTTTATTTCTTTAAACTAATTAAAGCTTTAGCTTTCGAACCCTCTTCGGATTCATTTTCAAAAGCGTAATGAAAAATATAACAAAAAATTCTTTCTTTTATACATAAATCAACAAATAAAAAATAAAGCAATCACACATTTTTATTAAAACCGACTTTTCATGGAAACGCACCGCTATGAAATTTTCGAAGAAAAAAAAAAAAAAAAAAAAAACTTTGCTAAGGCGCTTTCATGTAAAAAAGGTTGTACATTTGAATAAAAATAAAATTGCAAGAGGCAAAAATGAATTTAGATGAACAAATCATATGAGTTGCCAATATAAGCATAATCTTCAACGACATTGATTGAATTTGTACTTGATTTAATTTGTAACATTTCCAAAATCGATCTTTTTCTAAAATTTTTTTTGTTTCTCGAGAATTTTTATGTTATCTAAAGTGATTTGATGGTTCGTATTTTTCAAATGTCGCGTAAGTGCACTATGTCGCGTAAGTGCACAATGCTTAAATTTTGATCTTTATTTATGTCACTTTTGTGTTGGTAAAATCTTTTCTCTAGAAACTGTTTCGTCTGTCCTGTGTAGGTAGCGTTGCAACTACATTGTACCTGATAAACAACGTTTGATTGCTTAAAAAAAAAAAAAAAAAAAAAAAAAAAAAAAAAATTGTTTAATTGATAAATATATTGGCTCATTAAAATAAAAATCAACAAATATTAACATTTTAAGTATAATTATTTGGCATAATTTATAAGCTTGCTCTTAAATGTTGTCTTTTACCGAATGATTTTTGAAACAGGTTCATAATAGTTTCCTTGTTTTCATCTGTGGCGTCTTGCTAGCCTGGGTTTCTTAGATTCGAAAAAATACATATACATATATATATATATATATATATTTATATATTGGTCATTTTTGAATTTCGATCGACACGCCCCTACAACTCTTCGAAGTAGTTAAAAACAAATTCATGTTCATTTTTAGCTCTTAATATTAATATTAACCCGGCCCTCAAGGCGACGAAAGTTTTACATGGGAAATACATCTCGGTTTGCGAGAAAAGTGACACAACAAAAGTATCATATTTATGAGGAAATCGATTTGAATTTTTTTTTTTTTTTTGGTATGAAATAGTTGAATTCATCAAATTCAACGTCACATCTCTTGAAAACTATGGGTAGTTTAGAAGTGACACTATGCCAGATAAAAGATTGTTATATTTAAAGGATTTTTTTCCTATTATCTCAAAATTGGCCATTTTTGAGATGTGTCACTTTTCTCGCAAACCGACGACATGTAATTTTAAAAATCAAACTTTGAATTTCTATAACATTGGTATAATTGATGAAATTTAAAATTTAGTATAAATGTAGCTATACTTATATGATCGGTGCATTGGAAATATACATAAACAGTTATTTTCTTATAGCTACTAATAGCAGAAAAATGAAAAAAGTTAATTCTGCATGTTTAGAAGTAAGAAAATAACTGTTTAAAAATGTTTCCAATGCACCCATGAATATATCATATAAGTAGCTACATGTATACCAAATTTAAAATTTCATCAATTATAATACATGTCGTCGGCTTGCGAGAAAAGTGACACATCTCCAAAATTGCCAATTTGATGAATTCAACTATTTTATACCAAAAAAAAAAAAAAAAATTCAAATCGATTTCCTCATAAATATGATATTTTTAGTTGTGTCACTTTTCTCGCAAACCGACGATGTGTTTCCCAAGTAAAACTTTCGTCGCCTTGGGGGTCGGGTTAATTTTAATATTAAGAGCTAAAAATTTACAGATTTTTTTTAACTTCTTAGAAAAGCCGTAGGAGGCGTATCGATCAAATTCAAAAATGACTCTTATAAGGACCACCCTAATATTGTATATATTTGTAATACAGTTACGTTGTCTTCTATAACGCATATATCATTTTTTTTGCAACATATTTTTTTCGTGCCGATTGGCAATGTTTTGCGTATATTGCTCAGCCGAAATTCGATCCGTCCTTTTGCCATTTTTTAGCCAAATGGAACCTCTTGAATTGAACCATAAACTCTCTCTTTATTGGTATTACATAATCAGGAAGCCCTTCCATTGGGATACACTTTAATTGCGGGTAGCAGCTAACGATCGCCTTAGCACAGTTAATTTTATCAGCGGTTTGTAGATAGCTATTCAAAATGTTTAAAAATTAATTTGCATATATGGATTTTCGAAACAAAACTAAAAGAAACTAGGCTTACTTTCCACAGACAGACACCAGATCATCAACAATTCTCCGTGTTATATTTAACAGGTCAGTATGGCCTACCTCCCTTTGGGTTTCCAATTTTTGGTAAAGTTGCTGGTTTTTTGTGAATATTATGAATTTTAGATCCTTTTCCTAGAAATAAAATAAATACTGAATATTAAATTGTCCTAAGTAAATAGGTTTAAAAAATATTTCTTACTGAACTATAATATCCCGGAGCAGGAGGGCGCATTTAATCGATATATTCCATTGACACTTGGTTTCCTGATCCAGTTTCAGATATATTCGTGCTACACAATGGCTGTGGTGCTAGTAATAGTTGCAATACTTGTAATTTTTTCGTGGTCCAATTTTTAGTAAGGCTTACGAAGGCTTGTTCATCAATTTGCTGATCTAATTTTAATAAATAACAAGTATTATTAAAATGAAAGAAATGAATGAAAGAAAAATTGCACTTAATTTTGTTTTCAACAAAAGTATTTGTACACATAAATTTGTTCTCATTATTATTCGTGCAATATGGCAAACTTTAAAAATAAATTAGTGAATCAATTAAATTTAAAATATTTTTGGCTAATTAAGTAATGATTTTGTCAGTTATGTTTTGTATTCTCATGATCATTTGTGGTAAATCATAATACTATACAAAAAATTTTGTAAACAACTGATTTAACTGTAATTTTGCCTAAAATACAAAATGTTTTTTGGGTAATTAATTCAATTAAATTATAATTAATATTTTCAAAAAGTTTATTATTTATATAATTTTTAAAGTTGGTTGTGTTACGTTGCATTAAAAATTGAATAGGTAGGTGCAAATAAGTTTGTTAACTGAACGATTTCTATTTTTACACGATTTATTCACAAATGTATCTTACATAGCTAACTAATTTTATCACAGCAAAAATCTTTGACATTCGTAGAAATGTTCTATGCATTCAAGTATTCGATGGCGAAACTTCTTAGGAAACAACAAAGTAAAATAATACACGCTGACAATAATAAACACTAACCGAAAGTACCGATTTTACAAAATGGCAAATAACCACAAGCATTTTTCTAGGATTAAAAAAAAATTAAAAATTACAACACCAATTGCATACAAAAAGAGAATTCGCAATTTTTTAAATTATACAGTACAATTGTTGTTGTAATATTTTTAATTTTTTTTAATTACCAAGAAAATACGCTTCATATTTTATCAAAATTATTCTTTTCCCAAAAATTTATTTTCATCGATATTATTATGAAAAAAAAAACACTGTGTTGTGTATCGCCATTTTTTTAGCGCGTCGTGTAAAAAGGATTTTTTGGTTTCCGACGAAAAAAAACTAAATTCACTAAACACATGCGATTTATTTTGTTAAATAATTATGCAAACTTACCAATTAATATTTGAATGATTTCGTCTGAAACCTCATTCTCCATTAATGTTGATTTAAATGCATCCATTTTTTTACTTCACTTTCCACACAACTTTTTTTATTTTATATATATAGTATGCTTCACTTCTCACTTTCACGTCCGACGGTTTTAATATTTAACAATAGACTGATTAATCGACGAAGATGCACCAGATAAAACGATGTAAAAATGTGGTTAACGGTTAAAATTTTTACTGGAATTCAAGTAAAAATTATATTTATATCAAATTTACTAGAATTCAGGTGAAATATTCTGATTACTAGAAATCTGGTAACTATTTTGACCTGATTTCAGAAAAATTAACTAGTAATCCGTTTTTTTCATACAAATGAATGGATCTAGTATTTTTCTAGTTAATTTATTACTATTTTATTACTGGACGTCCAGTATTATTTACAATTGAACTAAAATATTAATAGAAATTAGTAAAAATCTGGTTTTTATTATAATTTGACTTGAAATCTATTACAATCATTTTAAAATTTAACTGGAAAGTTGATTTTTCCATATTTCTTACTAGAATTTTACTGAATCATAGTTAAAATTTGTAAAATCAGACAATCTAGTTGACATTTACTAGAATTTGTAATTACCGTGTAGATATGTACTAAAAAATTTCCCTCTTTCGTCAGTTCATAATTTATTTTCAAATTTCAGGAACTCTTTTGTGTCCTACATAAAACCATAGAATTGTTGCGAACTCGTAAGTCTTGGTTTCGACCGCAAAGTTCGTTGTTATTTTAACAACGGGAAATTTTTTTATTTTTACGATTGTGTCGGTATTTCATTTGTATATGTATTTATAAGTTTTGAGGTTTAATACAATTACAATTGTAATTGCATTACAAATCCATTTACAAAAGAAACATCGATACAACCGCAAAAAAATAATATTTCCCGTTGTTAAAATAACAACGAACTTTGCGGTCGAAACCAAGACTAATTTTATTAAAAATTATGATTTAAATCAATGAATTACTTTATGTAGTTTAACATTAAATCTATCACATTTAATGATTATATATTGAAATAATTTCAACTGGACTGAAAAAATTGAAAAAAGTTTATCGCGATCTCGAGCAGCAATCTATAGAAAAACGCAGCTAATGTATATGTGTATAAGGCCCGATTGTATGAACGAGGATAGAAAAAATAAAATCCGAGAGTACAGATATATCTTTATCCGAGAATTTTATTTTTCTCCTATTGTATGAACAATTTAAAATATTTTTCTATCCTTTGTTTTATTGCAGTTTTAGAGCAGTTTTTATTTGAATGGTAACACTTTTTTCTTTGACGTTTATGTAATTGAGAATACAACTTTCACAAAATATGCCATGGGAAATTTTACGAAAAAGCGATTATTACAGCAATAGTATTTAGATTGCCATGCAAAATACAAACAACAACACGTTATTATAGCGGTAGTTTTACAATTTTCACCATGGCAACACGATAGTTTTACAATTTTCACCATAGCAACGCGATAGTTTTACAATTTTCACCATAGCAACAAGAAAATCCTAAACAATTATCTCTAGTTTGTAATTGTATTTCAATTTTTTTTAATTATGATTGAATTTTTTATACATACATCAAAGGAAAAGCCATGCAAACAAAAGCTTGTCAAATAATTTGCATACAACATGACACAAATGGATGAATTGTGATTCAATCGCTGATGGGAAAGTTGTATTCTCTTACTAAATACAACACGTGCTGCAATTAATGATCTATAATTTTTTACTCGTTAAAACCGACGCAGATAATTCAACTCGTGCTGCGCACTCGTTGAATTTTCAGCGCGGTTTTAACTCGTAAAAAATTATCGATAAGAATTGAGCACTAGTTGTATTACGAATGAAAATAAATTTTCATATTTTTCCTTTTTCATACGTTTAATCGGTGGATTATTATTTGACTCCATCTTATCTCTTAAGTATAATTATTAATTAATCAATGTTATCGTCACTATAACACGATAACAAACTGTGAACATTTTAAAATGGCAAAAAAATAAACAACAACAACATTTTGTATCCTCTGTTCTACCCACCGAAAAGAGAAGATAGAAACAGAGGATATAACTCTATCCATGAATTTATTTTCTTGTTCATACAATGCAAACGACGATAAATCCGAGGTTATATCGTCTATCCGCGTTCATACAATCGGGCCTAAGAGTAGCTATCAGCTGTAAAGTGCAAATGGGTGTGTTAGGCGAGCTAACTAAACTAACAAAAACTATATTTCTCGGTTTAGCTAAGCTGAAATGTGCAACGGGCGTAAATGTGCGCTTGAAAAATACTTTATGTCTTCACTTTTTTTTATTTTTAAGATTTCAAGATTTTTAAATATTAGGAGTATACAAATGCTTGATACTCTACTTTTAAACGTTACTCGAGTGATACTTTGCAGTTTTATGTTCTTATCAAACTTATCTCGTTTTTATAATCACTTATACTTAAAACTTACCGTGAAAAGGATTCATATCAGTAATTTTTACCAATGCGACGCACAATAGGATAATGAACAGATTATGTTCAGTTTTATGTGTGCCGAACAATTTAAGGCTTGGTTTTTCCACTTTAAACAATTTTAATAAGTTAAGTTTGTAAGATTTTATTATGGTTTTATTTTATTTATAATTAATTTATTTAGAAATTTATTTGTTTTATTTTAGGATATTTATTCTTTGAGGTACACAACAGAACTGCCTTTTACTTTACAAAACATCAATAGCTGTTTATGACCTTTTTAATATTTGGTTATTTTATCCAGAGTTGTATAATCTTAATTACGAGTAGTATTTGCTACATAGTTAAGAGAAAAGTACATCCCAGTTTAACTCATTTTTAAAATTGGTTCTCCTGCATGGTGTGAGGCTGACTGAAACAATGAAAACAGGTGCTCTTCGAATTGTACACCTTTTCAACTTTCTGGGCTCAATAAGGTATGGTCATAATTTTTACAAGATGTATTCAACATACGGTGATATTGGCAAAATCCTTAAGAATAACTTACACTTGCTTGACAGTTCTTCTTTAATATTTTTTGATTGAATTCAAAGTGTCTGCTCACTTCACTAATAAACCAATTAAGGATTAACAAGTTGGATCTTAAGAACTAGTCGCCTCGTTATTCCATTTCGCTCTAGTTTCTCCATCATATTTTTGAATTACCATTAATACTAATCGCAGGTATGTAACTAGTTTCAGTTTAAGGCTCAATAATTTCAGGGAACCTCATCGAAACATTTTGAGAAGTTTAAAATTTTATCAGTAGGTTAAAGTACCTACGTGTGCAGTTGACTTCAAAATAGTTTGTAACAATTTCTTAAATTAAATATTATATACAATTTAAAAATACAACAAATACATCCCGAATAAATGAAGTGAGTCGAACAAACAATTCTCGTAGTTATATTTTCTATAAACTGATTCCGAGTGACATTTAACATCGCAACGTTATTTATTGTCATGGTATTGTTTTCTAATTTTGTTAAAAATAAAGGGCTGCTCGCAAAGACTATAAATTAATTAATACTCTTCTCAAGTAAGGTTATTACACGTACATTTTATTTCTCGTGACCAAAACCAGTAAACATAAAATATGGTATAAGACAGTTTTCGTTTTGGTTTTTGTTTTTGCTTCTTATTTATGTTTCGAATTTTTCTCGAATTTCGTGAACTCAAATAAATCAGAATGAAAGACCAACCAATTCAACATTTTATTGTGATTTAAGTTTTGGTTACCGTATCATGAAAGAAAATAGCAACTATTAACCTCAAATGTTATAAACTAAATTGTGTAATATATGACACACACACACATACATCTCTCTAAACCTGAATATGTATACACCTTTTTTTTATTTTATTTCTTTAATGAAAGTGTAGACACATGAAGTTATATGAGGATGATCAATTTTTTTTTTTTTAACTTATCTTATCCATTTTATATTACACTATTGTGCTTGTCAATGTTGCATGCTTTTCTCGTATTTCTTATCTTCTAAACTTATACGTATACGTATATATTGTCAGTTTGTTTATTATTTATTTACTTTAATTTTATATCCTTGTTTCGTGATTAGATTTCAACTCCAAATCCAAAAAAGTAAACAATTTGAACTTAATATACGGGAAGCTTAGTGATAGTTGAATAACCATGATATAAAATGTAAAAAAAACCGAATGAACGAATGAACACACCAATAAAAGTTTCTGGGAAAAAATTTATTTTAGAAAAAAAGTTTTTTAATTTTAAATGTCATCAATCCGGTTATATGAAGAGTAAGAACAATATAAGCGGTTGAATTGATTTGAACAGCGATTTTTTGTGTTTTTTTTTTGTGTATCCAACTCAGGTAGTGTAGAAAAAACAAATTATAACAAAAAGTTGTCTCATCTCATGTCGATATGTTACTTTAAATTATTAGTTTTGACATGAAATGTGTATAAATTGATTAGACTAATTTGATATGGATCATCAAATAAAAATTTCTTGAAATTGGAAAGTTCTTATCACTTACATAGTTGCATATCGTGTAATCATGTGATTAAACGGTTTTGTGATAAACATGAAAAATTGGTGTTGCGTGTTAATTGGAACGACTTATTTTATGTAGCTAACAAAAACATAAGGTTCATGTGTGCTCATCCTCATGGGATGCGATAAATAAATTTAAAAAAACTTGAATTTGTAGAATTCGTAATCAACGAACTAATCAACTAGTTAATAAGATATGTATCCATTAGCCTCTAATGTATTAAACGATAGAAAGGCTTACGAGCACTGTTTATTGAAACATTTAGAGAATTAGTTATTTACGATATTAAAAAATTTCGGAACTCCCGGGAATTCTCGAGATTCAGGACACGACAATTTTTTATTCCACATTAAATAGCATTAAGTTAAGCTGAAAAGCATGTTCTTTATTTCAATAAATATTCAAACAATCAAATCATTATAAAAAAATTAAAAAAATATAAAAAAATGGTCTATTGATAAATCACTCAATGATGACCTGATTTTTGTTAAGAAACAGCTTTGAGGACGTGAATATCTTCCCTTTCTAGTGCCTCAGAAGCTATACCTTCCGTGGTTTAAGAATATTTTGTAGTTTAACCATATTGCGTAATATTCTTTAATCCCATAATTATCTATAATATTAGGTTCAATTGTCTGCCCTCTAACTTCATTACGAATTGATTTTCTTCATAATTTTACACGGCGATTTTAATAAAAGTCTACCAACATCTTTAGTTTCTGCATGATCAGAACTTTCAAAATAATCAATCAGCGATTCACATAACTTGTTAAATATATGGTGTCATCGTTTATTATTGACCCCAGCCCGATAATTTAATGTGATCAGCATGTTCCATTCCACCATGTTGCAGCAGAAAAGACAACCAATCGATGTAGTCTATTTCGTAAATAAATTCCCCTCGCGATTAAAATATTTAAAAAACAATGAATTTGCGAAATTTTCAAAAGGGGTACCAAATTGACAAAATATATTTTGTTGATATTGTTTGCTGATGAAATGGGTTTGTTCAACATTATAAAATATCTGCCCGCTTAAAAAAGGATAAATAGACTCCATGAAATTGAAATGGTATTACAGAAAACTCATCTTAATACATAACTAGGCTTGCGTTTAATTTAAGAAGTTAAAAGTATTCCCGTTTCCCGGAAATATTGTGATTATTTCCCGGGATCGCAACATATATTTGCAAGGCTCCTCCATGTCATTGTTTAGCTTTATGGAATTAATCAGAAAGCCGCCGGTGATGGGTTCAACGCTATGAAAAATAAAGACACGTTATAGAGTTAGAGAGAGTGTAAAGAACTGAATATTACGTTAGATAGGCATATTCGCTGGAGTACTTTATAGTTAGAGAGTACGTTGAAACGGTTCCTTAATAAAACTAACACTTCGGGAACTAAAAATTTTCGAAATATTTTTGAATTTGAATCAAGAGTAAAAAAAATGTTTGCGTTCAAATTTTACACCTTCATAATTTAGCCTGTTTTGGCTTAAGACCAATTAAGAATGTCAGTCTTCTGTTATTATGGAAAAAAATCCTAGATGTTTGGACTTAGCAAACTATCTTCGTAAGATGTCAAAACAATTAAAAAAAGAAATATTTAAGGCTAAATTAGAGTACTATTTTAGACGATTCCAGAAAGTCACCGGTAATGTTAAACAGCAATGGGCATTAATTATTAAAATTCTTTCGGTAATTTCAAAAATTTTTGAACAGGCATCTATAACTCGGATAGTTAATTTTTTAGATGAACTCAACTTTTTTAGTAAGTATCAATTTGGTTTTAGGTTCAATTAGTCCTCACTTCATGAGGATCTTAATAATTCTAGAATGGTGGCTGCTTTGTTTGTCGATATTACAAAAGCGATATTATAAAAATAAAACAATTAAAAATGGCAAAACACTTTCTAGACCGACAAATACAATAATTTTAAATATATAATTCTTAATATTTGAAAAATAAAACAGAAAAATGCTGTGTTATAGGGATTGGGTTGACGTTAAGTCATCTATTTCCTTAAAAACAGTATTTTTTTTATTTTCTATTGGTATTCTTTGAACCACAGATTTAATTTCATGATATAGAACATATGCATACCTTTCCATTGTTACAAAGCTTTTTTCAGAATTATCAAAAGATTTGTATATAGGATACATTTAATTACAAATTTTTCATATAATGAATGAAAAATTACTAAGGCTCATTCTGATTAATTTATCCGTTAATTTGTCAATCCCACTTCTGATTTAATTACATAGGCAATCCTTCCTTGCCTTATCCCAAGGCTCTACATTCATTTTGTAAGATCCCTATAAAGGTGATAACCTCGTTAACCTCAACTTTTAAATTTTCTTATGAAACATCAAAAAATGCTTAAGGTGATTTCGTTAGATAGGCCGACCATTTGCTATATTCAATGACAATATGCAGACGACCCCTTCAAAAGTTAACTGATCTTATTAACTTCAACTTTCAAACATTTTATATTGGCCAACCATAACCAACTTGCATTACAAAATTTTACAGTTTTAGTATTTATCTGCAACATAATCTTGCGTATTCAAAAAAGTTTTATTATTTTTGGAAAATTTTTCATTTTCCAGAATTTATATTTTTGGTTATTTTTGTTTCGTAACCGAAATCCCCGTTTTCCAGAATTTATAAAAACCAAGATTTTGTAGAATCAAAATTTCCCGTAAATTTAGAGAATCGCTATATAATGGAAGGGGCTTGTGATTAGACACCAGAATAAATTTCTTTCCGGCAGTTAATGGTTTGTCATTAAGTTGTCTACCCCTATTCCTTTAGGGATTCCTCTAATGGAATAATGGCTGCTGGAATTTCGAACGGTTCCACTGTCTAGCAACTCTCCCATATGTGATCTTTTACGTTTTTCTTAAAGTGATGAGGGTATCTATATGTTTTGAGTTTAGACGCTCTTCGTTTTTAGTATTGGTCTTATTTTTAATTAAAGTGGTAACAGAGGGTTTTTTATTCTGCTCTAGCAGGACATTTTGGTTCTCATAAATTTCATTTATTAGAACCTTCTTTTCACATAAGTATTCTGTTCGAAGCATTTTATCGATTATTTCTCGACCTATTAGGATATTTCCATATATATTTATGGGCTGAATTGTTTTGAACTTGTTTACGTTTAAATTTAATATCAGTATGTATTTTGGTATTTCTGGTGTATTTCAATCTGGGATGTGAGATGATGATGCTGGTAATATGGCATCCGTGTAAGTCATTGATTGAGAGCCTAATATTCCATCGAAGTCTTAAAGTATAAAAGTATATTGTATCTGTTTTCGTCACTTCTTGAGTTCCTAAAATAATATTATATTTGGCTTGATTATTACATTCTATTTAGCCGCTGTATCTCTTAGAGTTTTAATGATTTGCTTTGTTATGTAATTTTTACATTTTATATGCAGAATAATGTTTAACCTTCTGGATCTGAATTGCGTTCTTGTTTCAGCTCGGGATATGGAAGCTATTTATATTATACTCTTATTAAAAAATCGTCTTGATTCGTACAAGTGCGCGGATTCATTATTATCCTGCACCGGTGTGTTCGCCTTGGGAATTCACTGAATTATGGTTACTGTCCATTTTCTGATTAAATTTGGTGGTACTATACTATATCTAGAATATTGAATTTTTCAGAATTGGTCATTTTGTTTCCACAAACTTACAGAGCAAATTGTAAGCCTCTTCTAAATTGTTTGGGTTTGCCGATCTAAAATACGGTTTCATTAAACCAGAAAGAAATGCCTGTAAGACCGTTGTAAATCGGAGTATAGGGGTTGGTTAGCGACTTAATTTTCTAAATTATTTCCTTAGCCTATATCCACACCTTCCTTTTGCTTATTTCCCCAAAGCTGGAAGTAGAATTAGGAGAACTCTTTTTTGTCCCCCCAAAATTCGAATCATATTTTTCTGATTTCCATGACATGGGTATGTGTTTGGCCTTACTCCAATTTCGTTCCATCGCCTCTTGAAGGTCCATTAGCCTTAACTTTTGAGGCGGAAGCATTCATTTAAATATATTAACCTGTCCCAAGTAACAAATTTCCGGCGTTTGGTACAATTTGTGGTAATTAAGTCAAAATTAAATAATTTTTTAGTTAGTTTGCTACTATGTAGGAGTTATTCCCTATTGGTAAAATATTAGGAAAAAAATTCGAAAATTCTCCCTCTACTTTGGATGTTGAACCGGTGTTTACTTTATGGTGAAATAATAAGGAAATTTAACGAGAATCACACAAGCGAAGTGTGTTTAAAGTTTAAAATTGTTAATGGTTGAAAATAAGGTTTAAAGTAAGAAAAAATTAACAATAAGAGAGTATAAGAGTTTACCTATTTTCCACTTTAAAGTAAATATAACTATTAAATCGAAATGTCAAAAATAGAAGGAACTTTGCGCATATACAATTTTCCAAATTTTCGACTTTGAGAAGGGTTTTTCCTTAGAACCGATAATTAAGGAAATTTTTCTTTATTTTTGCCAATTTTTCTACCATATGGTTAGAATTTATTTAAAAAAAAACAAGTGGAAATCCATTTTGTGCACCCGACTATAAAGACGGAAATCACCTGAAAATGTTACTTCCGAAACGAATTTTCGAATAGGTTTGAAAACAATTTTCTTTAAAGTCGAATATAAGGAGAAATTACCAATTAAAAATATTTAGATATTATTACAACACTGTACATCCCGTGATTTTAACATAGAAAGAAGTTTTAAAAGTGAGTAAAAATTAAACTTACTAAAGTGCGTAGCGTTATTCGTCAAGTTATTTTAGAAAAGTGAAATGTTGTGTACACTGCCTCTTCGTGGCGGCCACTATAAAGTACTCTGTTAAAGGAGTAGGCTAAAGTGTGAGGGCTGTGGTCCTTCTACAGAAGGTTGGCGTTGGGTTAACAGCTCAACCTGTAAAAAATTTTTGTTACGAAACCTCACCATGAGCCTCGGATATTTTTGGATTCACAACAACGACCTCGGACACGATATAAGGACAACGATTTTAAATTTGGAACATGGAACGTACTCAGCCTAAACTGCCCGGAGAGCCTCCATCAACTCTTCGAACAAGCATCTACGTATAAACTCGACCTCGTAGGGCTACAGGAAACAAGACTAATCGACAATGACATCACCGATTATAGTCGCTTCGGACTAACTCTCTGTCATAGCAATAACATGGATAAACATGAATTGGGCGTTGGTTTCTTGATTAGCAATCGATGCCGTCAATTTGTGACTGACTTCATGCCTGTCAGTAATCGGATTTGTACACTCAGGTTTCATGGACGTCACTTTAACATCACATTTGTGAACATTCATGCCCCCACCGAGGAGAAGCCTGATTAAATCAAAGACGCTTTCTACGACCAGCTCGAAACCGTCCTGAGCAAAATTCCGCAACATGACATTAAAATTGTTTTGGGTGACTTCAATGCTCAAATTGGCAGTGCTGGCAGTACATATCGAAGCACTATCGGCCCAAACTCCTTGCACCATACATCAAACAACAACGGGATGCGCACCATCGAGCTAGCTTTACTGTACAACTTGGTGGTTGCCAGCACATACTTCCCACATAAGCGCATTCATAAAGCCACATTGAAATCAAACGACGGGACAACGGTCAACCAAATCGACCACATCCTCTTGTCCAAGAGACATTTTTCTAGCCTTAAAAACATCAAAACTAAACGTGGAGCTAACATTGATTCAGACCATTTCCTGGTAGTTGCTGAATTAAAATTTCGTCTATCAACCACATATAATCATCGCTTCCAGCGCATCACTCGTTGGAACACTGCGACATTGAACGACCAAGTTACCAGAACCACCTTCGGGATGACTGTATCAGAAATCTTGGAAAATAAACCACTTCCTGACTCCGTTCAAGAACAGTGGAACATTATCAAAACGGCGGTAACCGATGCCTCAAAGTCCACCATAGGCCAAAATCCGTCAAGGCCCAAAAATCTCTGGATTGATGATGACTGTATTGGTGCTATTCGGTAAAAAGATCGCGCACGACAACGAGATCTATCGCAAAGAACAAGGTAATCCCATAACGCCTACATGACTGCGAGGAGAATCGCTAATCGGCTATGTAGACGGAAGAAACGGGAATGGCATGAACAACAGGCACGCAACATTCAAAATTCTAGCCTGAGAGATAGATATCGTTGCATAAGAGAATTAGCTACGGACTTTCATCCACGTAGCAGCGCTATTCGCAACAAATCAGGCGAGTTGGAAATGGACACCAAACCAGTCCTCGAAGTGTGGCGAAATTACTTCTCCTCGCTTTTAAATAAACAGGCACCACCTTCCGAGCAACAACCTCTCTTGCTTCAACGCGATATTAACGTCGAGATTACACCACCACCTCCTCCATCATATGATGAAGTACGGAACGTGATATCGCAGATGAAAAATTACAAGACACCTGGTGAGGATGGTATCTGCAACGAAATGCTCAAATATGGCGGTGATTATCTGTTCTGCCGCATGTTTGAGCTAATATCAACAATTTGGTCTAGAGAAGAAATCCCAGTAGAGTGGAAGACGGCTCTAATATGTCCACTTCATAAAAAGGAGATCGATTAAACTGCAACAAATATCGCGGTATAGCTTTGCTGAACACAGGCTACAAGGTTTTGGCTAACGTAGTCGCAGCAAAGTTATCAACTTATAGCGAGAGGATCTTGGGTGATTATCAATGTGGTTTTCGGCCAAATAGATCAGCGACCGATCAAACTTTCACGCTGAGAATTGTGCTGGAGAAATGCTATGAAAAGGACATACCTGTACACAGTCTATTCATAGATTTTCAACAGGCGTATGACAGTATTAAGAGGAACACGTTATGGAACGTATTGTCCTATCTGGGCATACCGTCAAAATTGGTTTCAATGTGCCAGCTTTTAATGGATGGCTCAATATGTAAGGTGCTAATAGAAGGCAAAATTTCGGATGCCTTCGAGATAACATTTGGAGTGCAGCAAGGAGACCCAATAGCTCAAACTCTATTCAATCTATCATTAGAGTATGTCATTCATCATCTCTCTGAAAGAGGTCCTCCTCCCGTTGGAATTAACAGGCCAACAAATAGGCCTTCAGATCAATGAAGCGAAGACCAAATACATGGTGACCGCGAGAAGGCAGACTCGTGGGGACTTCATTTCAGGAGATACTCAATATGAAAAGGTGAATGAGTTTAAATACCTAGGATCACTGATCACTGAGCAAAACTCCGTTTCTGTGGACATTTCATCGAGGATCGCAGCAGGCTACCGAGCATTTTACGCCAATATCAAAATTTTCAAGTCTCCTCATATATCGCGCAAAATAAAATTGGACATATACAAGGCGCTGATAAGACCAGTTGTCACCTTCGGTTGCGAGTCTTGGACACTAACAGCGCAAAACATCCAGAAAATCGCTGTAACTGAGCGTAAGATGATAAGAAGAATTCTCGGTCCTATTAAAGAGGGAGCCACGTACAGAATGCGAATGAATCACGAGATCAGAAATGATCTCGATAAAGTCGATATCATAGGATTCATAAAATCGTCAAGGCTGAGATGGCTTGGGCACGTACTACGTTCACAAAATCGGACCACTAAACAGGCCTTGGAGTCGGCACCAGCGAAAGTAGGACCTCGTGGGAGACCACCTACCCGATGGATGGACGACGTTGAGAGGGACCTATACACACTCGGTCACCGTGTCTGGCGTTCTCTTGTGGCGGATCGGATTATTTGGAGGAGCATCGTTGAGGCGGCCAAATCCCTTCATGGGATGTAGCGCCAGCGGAAGAAGAAGAAGAAATATTATAAACAAAAAAAAAAAATTAAATTTGAACCCTGACAATTATTCAAATACCTCATCAACTTCACATTTTCTATCTCATCACTAACACTTACGGGTCCAATGAGAAATGAAGACTAAAAGATCTTCCATTATACAAATGAATTGTCACCTCTAAATGGGACATCATCATCATTATCAGCTACGGCAGTTACAGATACGGAAATATCCATAAATAATGACCTTATTTTTGGCGAAGAAGATGTGCTTAGTATTTCGTATAAGGAGTGCATTTTAGATAAAATCAGGTTTCAACAAAAGTTAAGGCATTGGGCTTTAGATAACAAATGTAACTATACTGTAATCACTATAGTTTATTAAAAATATAAGATCATGAATATGCAAAATTTTCAACCAGTAGTCGAACGCTGTGAGAAACTCCAGTAAAAGTTAATAATATTATATATTATCAAAATTCGGTATCGATTAGTATGATAATCAATGCAGATGGAATATCACCTAAAGCTCTTTGTATGAATTTTGGCCAATTTTATTTAGAATTAGACATATATATGTCACTTTTAAAACAAATAGCTGCTAGTTTAGTATGGAGTTGGCAAACCACTTTGGAAGCCTATCTTAAGCCTACTTTTGTGACCGAATTAAATGAAATTTTAGCCTCAGGACTACATACAAATGATCATAAAGTAGATCTGAGTATAAATTGTTATTTTTTTTTGCGATACACCAGGTCGAGCTTTCCTTAAAGATAAAAATTGAAAATTAGAAATTTTTTTAATATGAAACTATCGAACTTACAGTTATAGCTTAATTATAATTTAATAATATATTTTATAAAACAATTTTAAGTCCAAAATATTTAAATTTTATTTTCAATTTTGTACAAAATCTTTTTAAATATAAAATTGGTTAAAATAACTATTTGCTATTTAAAATTTATTAATTAAAAGTGAGGTGGTGTTGTTGGTGCCAATTCAGAAAACGGCGCTTGTATAAAATTCGCAGTAGGATAGGTATTTGGGATAAAGGTGGCAGTCACATGAGCAGTCCTATTTTTAATTATAAACTGTAATGATTGAACCAAGAACAAAACTGACCGAGTTGTCTTAGTTCAATATTACGAAGAAATTGTCTCCTCATCTCTACACCCGCAGCAGTTTTTATCCTGCTAGCTGCAGTGGGAGGTAAATCGGTCGTAGGTTTTGGTGCGAGATAGAGGGAGACCTTGTTATGCTGCTTGATTTGTGGATGGTGACGGTGATTCATCCTGAGATGAACCAATAGATAAGGGAGATAAAAAAAAATTCAGTTTGGCGGACTACACCACCACTAGTGGAACGGAGCGAAGAAAATCTATATATGGGTTCGATCACCCGGACACGAAAAGAGACACATTGACTTCTAACAAGCCATCATCTGGCCTTTTAGACCGAACTCAAAAACAAATAAAAATCCTACCATTATACGCAAAATAGAATATAATATATAGATAAAAAAACTTACTCACTTACCTATCAATAACTGGATCCGCAGAAAATCTTAGTGTGCTAATATCTTTCTGAGTAATCCTTAAGATGATTATATCCGTTTGGTAATTTTTAACAAAACACAGCGAACACCGATCCAACCGGTCAATGACACCAATTTTCAAACTAATTTATACAATTTAAAACACCTTTTTTTTATTGTAAATTTTGTAGAATATTTTCTTTTATTTTATATATTTCTTTATTTATATTTTATTTTCGGTAAACACACTTAACATTAATTATACACTTAAAAATTGTTCAACTAAGATTTGCACTATTTATTAATTTTTATCATTCAGTTTCACAATATATGTACATATACGATCAAAATGTATATCAAAAAAAAAAATTTCACAATTTCGATAGAAAAAAAACAACAATACACATATAACACCAACCAAAAAAAAAAAAAAAAAATAAACCGAAAATTATAAAAAAAACCCGTTGGATTTTTCTCACCGGTGAGCTAAAGAAATCACCACCTATCTTATTTAAACTTCAAAATCAACTCCTCGTTTTTTGGTAATTTTTGTTGTTTTTCTTACAAAAAAACAAAACAATCAATTTTTATCAAATTGACAATAAAAAAAAATTTGAAAATTGAGAAATCAAGTTCATCCACTTGATTTCAAAAACAAAACAAAAAAATGCAAAACTGCATAATAGAGAATTTATATTACACGAGTGCCCCAACTACAATAATTTGTAGTTGTTGGAAAACGTGTATGAATGGGCACGCGTACACATCGTCTTACCAAACAGAAATTTGGAAATTGTTTTCGGTTGTAAGACGAGTATTTGGAATTTGCCTTGTTTGGCATGTACATATTACAAATAATAAATGAAATTATATTTATTTTTAATATGCGAAGAGGGAAATGACCTGATTGTAATTATTAATCCGGTCTTGGTTATATGGTTATTTGTAACGATGGCTTAAGAAAATAGCGATCCGTTACAAAACCTAGAACAAATGAGAGCTCTCGAAATGGAATTGATGAAGATCACCATAAGGAAGTTACACCGTTAATAAAATTGCCAATGAAGGTGGATCTAGTAAAATGTTTTGTAGTTTTCGACTTTTTGGTTGGTGCAATGGCAGTTACAATTTTCGAAAAAAATTTCACCGGGTGGAAAAATGACGTTATCGTTGATTTTAGAATCTTGCAATAAGACGAAACCGATAGAAATTAATCACGCTATAATCGAACTATGCTGCTTTATCTAGTACTTGTTGTGTGAAAAGATGTTCTGTCACAACAATCCTATCAAGCCAAAAATATTTACTAATTATTGAATTAGCTGAGAAACTACTCAATGATTATTTAGAAGGGTTTATAAATCTCTATGGAATTGATTCATTTGGCAGCAACATTCGTAACTTATGTGATGTATTCGATGACGTGAAGAACCTGGGCTCACTACTTGAAATCAGCTTGTACTCATTTGAAAACTTTCTTGGTCAGCTCAAGTCTTTAGTACGTAGTAGTAATAAACCATTACAGCAAGTAGAGCAATGCGAATTATAGAATTATCTAAAATAAATAATAATAAGGTGTCGAGTGGACTACCAGCAATTTATTGTTGAGATTCAGTTGACGAAGTTCATGAAGATCTTATTTGTAAAAACGTGTGTATATTACAAGCTGGCTGATAACGGAAAAGACAAATGGTTCCGAACAAAAGAGCGAGATATAGTTTCTATGAAAAATGTCACTTATTTTAACAATAAGTTATCGTCGCTTCCAAATAAAAGTATATTGATGATTCATACCTTAAATGTGAAAATGAAATCTATATACCGGGTGTTTCTTTTAAACTGAGACGATCAAATATCTCGAAAAATAGCCACTCTACGGAAAAAATGTCCATAATCAAAATTTAATATACCGCGGGGGAAATACATTAGTGCAAAAAAATAGTCCCCCACCTCCCGCTTTGTAGGTGGGGCGGGGGTAACTTTTAAACTAAGATAGGAAGCCATATTTTTTATTGCAGATACGGATTCTACGACTAAAAGTACGTATGATTTGAATGAAATATTTTGTTCGGTTCATGATAGATGGCGTTGTAATCGACGAAATTCAATTTTTTCAATTTCTTCTTCTTAGAACACACGCATTCGATTCTGCAATACGTTTGAAATAAAAAACATCACATTTTCATTGGAAATACTCGAAATTCGTCATCAAAACAATTTATTCAGTTTTGTAAATCACATTTAACGTTTGTGTTATTTCTTATCTTCATGTTTTTCGTAATTGCAAAATAAACGATAAAATACTTTAGAATGGACCGTTTAACTGTGCCAGAGAAAATTGAAATGGTTCTGGTTTATGGAGAAGCTGGCAGAAATCTTGAAAATGCTGTTGCTATTTACGCTCAACGTTTTCCGGATAGGATTCGTTCACGTGCTTCATTTGGCCGTACTATCAAACAATTTATTCCTGATGGAAATGTTCAACCGAAAAAGAGGACCCGTAGAGCAACAGTCACTGGAGAAAATAATGAAATTGCTGTATTGGCTGCAGCGACTCATAATCCTCATGTTACTACACGAGAAATAGTTCGCGATTCCGGATTGTCCCTCACCAGTGTTTGGAGAATTTTAAAACGGCACAAGTATCATCCATATCATGTGTTTTTACACCAAGATCTTCATGGCGCTGATTTCCAAAATCGGGTAACTTTTTGTCAATGGGCACGTGAACAAATACAACAAAACCCCAATTTTTTTCGTTGCGTAATGTTCTCTGACGAATCGTCTTTTACAAACCATGGAACGGTTAATCGACACAACATGCATTATTGGAGTGTTGAAAATCCACACTGGCTTCGCCAAGTTGAACATCAGCGCCATTAGACTGTCAACGTGTGGTGTGGAATAATTGGCAACCAACTCATCGGCCCCCACATTATTGAAGGCAACTTGAATGGTCAAATGTACCGAAACTTTTTGGAAAATGAACTGCCAATATTACTTGAAAATTTGAACTTAGAATTGAGACGGAACATGTGGTTTTAACATGATGGTTGTCCTGCACACTATTCGTTGGTAGCACGTGAGGTACTTGATAGTGATTTCAATGGTCGCTGGATCGGTAGAGCTGGTCCGATAAATTGGCCCGCCAGATCACCAGATCTTACTTCGCCAGATTTCTTTTTGTGGGGCTATCTCAAAGACAAAGTTTACAAACAAGAACCAACAACACGTGGGAATATGATTGAGCGAATCAGAAATGCGTGTGCTGAAATTCAACCAAACACACTTCTCAGTGTTGTGTACAATCATTGGAAATGCGTATTAATAAGTGCATTGAAGTCGCAGGCCATCATTTTGAACACTTATTTTAAGCTAAAATTATTTTATTCACCTGCCATTTACATTAATAAATTGTTTTGATGACGAATTTCGAGTATTTCCAATGAAAACGTGATGTTTTTTATTTCAAACGTATTGCAGAATCGAATGTGTGTGTTCTAAGAAGAAGAAATTGAAAAAATTGAATTTTGTCGATTACAACGCCATCTATTATAGTGGGATTTCGGTGTACATAAATGAAACGCACAATTATATTTTATTAGTTTTTAATTCACAATATATTTATTTATTTAATTTAGTTTCACGTTTTTGTATTTAGTTGTATGATTTAATTTTATTTAGATTTCACTATTTTGTGGTTAGTAGAGTACCGATTGCTTCACTATTAATTTTGTAATTTTGACTTACTCGATTATAGATTGCGGACGGCTTTTATAATAAAATATTTTTTTTTTGGTTGCCTTCAGCAGTCGCCATTTATATCGATAATCGATATTGTCGATATATATATGCGTGTGCGAAATATTTTATTCAGCAACGAGCAATATCTCGCTTAAGCCGTGCGATATAAATATTTTTGCTACGACCGACGTTAATGTTTTGTTTTGCATAGTAATGTAGTTTTTGGCCGCTACACTATCATGAGCCGAACAAAATATTTCATTCAAATCATACGAACTTTTAGTCGTAGAATCCGTATCTGCAATAAAAAATATGGCTTCCTATCTTAGTTTAAAAGTTACCCCCGCCCCACCTACAAAGCGGGGGGTGGGGGACTATTTTTTTGCACTAATGTATTTCCCCCGCGGTAAGATTAAATTTTGATTATGGACATTTTTTCTGTTGAGTGGCTATTTTTCGAGATATTTGATCGTCTCAGTTTAAAAGAAACACCCGGTCCGGTATATAGATTTAGTATGTCGATGCCTTAATGTGAATAGGGCGTAAGTCGCATTTTCAAAATTTTTCAGGAGGACGACAAAACTTAATATTTTGGTAAAAATTAAACTTACAAATAATAAATAATGTTGATATAAATAAAAATAGGTGTTATTTGGCAAAACTAATTAATTTTAATGTTATTTTTTATTGTGTAAATCAACCAAAGGCGTCGTAGAAAAACAAAAACCCAATTTTTAAAATTTTTATGTTACGCCTTAATCTTATTCATATTAAGCCATCGATTGTGATTTAAATGCAAACTATTAAAAGTTTTTATTATGATAGTAAGCTGTTTAAGCGATATATGTAGTTGCGCTATAACCCTCGATGGAGCAACAAAAAAAAATAAAAAATTATTGATAGGCTGGCAATAAACCGGCACACAAAAAATTAATATTTGAGATACAAAAAAATAATAAAACGGCACAAATTAATGAGCAACAAACAAAAATTTCTTGGCATCATAATAATAATTTGGCAACATTTATAATTTTTTGGCACTATTGGAAGGGTACACAAAAATTATTTTTTGGCATCGAAATAAACATTTTGGGCGACAAAAATAATTAACTGGCAACAAAGTTCCCAAATAAATTAAAAATTAAAAAAATTAAATTAGTTTTAAAATATTCTGGAAAATGGAGATCCCTAATTTAACTTAGAATTGTAGAGGCTAACGGCTTCGGTAACTCTCACGGGCACGCGGAAGGTCGCTTCGCTCCCCCCCCCGCTTAGCCCTTCGAGGGGCCTTAGATTTAAACCTCGAGGGACGTACGAGCCAGGATAGGCAAATATGTCGCACTGCGTGCCGCACGTAGGAGCAGATTATATAGAATCTATTAATGACACTGCAATATTTTATATCGATCCCCCATCAAATATTAAATAATTTGTATCGATTAAATTTAATTTTTTGTCTCGATTTTTTTTTTTTTTTACTCTAAAAATTATTTTTTTCTGTTCCAAAATATTATATTTGTTGCCAAATTATTAATTTTGATGTCAATGTTTGTCGCCACAGTATTTAATAATTTCCTTCAAAAATATTTGTTTGTTTTTTCATATGTGGTGCCAAAATATTATTTGTGATGCCAATTTATTATTTTTGATGCTAATGTTTGTCGCCAAAAATTTTTTCTTGTATGCCCGTTTAAATTGTCCCTTATTGATATAGCTTTATATGCAATCTGTTTACTAAACTCTATGTAAAATAACAAAAATGTATTATTTAATATAAAGCGAATGTAATTTAAATTGTCTTATAAAAAATAAAGGAAAAAAAAAAAAAAAAACTTCAACTTTCAAACATTTCATATTGGCCAACCATAACCAACTTGCATTACAAAATTTTACAGTTTTAGTATTTATCAGCAACATAATCTCGTGTATTCATAAAAGTTTTATTATTTTAGGAAAATTTTCCAGAATATATATTTTTGGTTATTTTCGTTAGAGAATCGCGCGCACGATTCTCGTTTTTCGTGCTAACTTCACAGACACGGTTAAAGCCATTTCGTGAATAAAGTAATCATTCGCTATATAATGGAAGGGGCTTGTGATCAGTCACCAGAATGAATTTGTTGCGGCAGTTAATGGTTTGTCATTAATTTTTCTGTATTCAACTCTGACTTTTCGGATACATAAAGCATCGGGTTCTTTCTGAACTACTCCTATATGGCTTTCCCTAATGGAGTAATGGCTGATGAAATTTCGAACAGTTCCACTGTCTAGCAACTCTCCTATCTGATCTTTTACGTCTTTCTTAAAGTGATGAGGGTATCTGTATGTTTTGTGTATACACGCTCCTCGTTTTAAGTATTGATCCTATTTTTAATTACAGTGTTAGCAGAGAGTTTTTAATTCTGCTCTATAACAGGACATTTTGGTTCTCATAAATTTTATTTATAAGAACCCTCTTTTCACTTAAGTATTCTGTTCGGAGGTCCTAGTAGTAGCCCGCCACCCAAACCTAACCTAATCTAACCTACTGTGCAATATTCCCGCAAAATCGGCGAAAAATCGAAGCATGATTCAGATCGTTAAAAAGGAAATTTTTTGGAGAAGACGGGTTTCGGGGATGCATTTTACAAGTGGCTTACCGACATTAAGTAATCATACCACCTACCAGTGTGGATTTGGAACAGCTGTTTTTCGTTTCTGGCAATTTCTGTACTAAGGCACGATCGGGATTATTCGATGCGGCTCTTAGCGACCTATCGTTATCCTAACTGTGAATTAACGTATCTGAATTTTTTCAAAATCCCATCTTTGATGCCAAAATGTTCGTCTTGAGAAACTGAAGCCGAATTCCGACACAAACGTTAATTGACTCATAGGAGACATCTTCGTAGGTGCAAAAAATTCAGAAAGAGTTTCTCACGATGAACCATTTTGTATCAGAGATCAGATTTTGAAAAAATGTCAGATACGTTAATTCACAGTTAGGACGGCGCTATACTTTTTAAAAGCAAACTTGGCCGTACTACAACTTACAAAAAATAATTAACAGTAACAAGTATAACAAAAATGTGGTTATACACATTAATTTTATGCATTTTGATCAATGTTAATTTTTTTTACTAAATTCTTCAAACAAATGTTTTCGTCATATTTTAAGTTTTTTTTTCAATACCGGAATATTCCGGAATCCGGAATTGGAAGCTTTATAATTTCGAAATTCCGGAATCTTTAATTCAACAATTTGCAATCCCTAATTTTATATGCAGAATAAAGTTTAACCTTCTGGCGTTCTTGTTTTAGCTCAGGATCTGGAAGCGGTTCATATTATACTCTTATGAAAAGTTCGTCTTGATTCGTACAAGTGCGGATTCATTCTTATCCTGCACAGCTGTGTTCAGTTGTTCACCTTGGGAATTTACTGAATTAGGGTTTTAATGTCCTTTTTCTGATTAAACTTGGTGGTACTATACTGGATATTGGCCCTTTCAGAATTGATCATTTTCCTTGCATTCAAATTAAACTTACCGAGTAAATTGTAAGCCTCTTAAAAGTTTTTTGGTTTTGCCGCTTGGGCATAGCCAAAATACGGTTTCCTTAAACCAGAAATAAATGTCTATACCAATGGCATTTCCTTCAATTAAGCTGTATATCGCTTGCAAGGAGCCGTTGTAAATCAGAGTATGTTTGGCTAGCTACTTAATGCTCTGAATTATTTCCTTAGCCTTATTGAAAAATTATCCACCCCTTCCTTTGGCTTATTTCCCCAAAGCTGGAACTTCTATTAGGGGAACTTTTGTTTGTCCCCCAAAATTATGTGTAATATTTGTCTTATTACCATGACATGAGTACGTCTTTGGCCTTGCTCCAGTTTTGTTCTGGAACGCTTAAAGACACATTCTTAACTGTTGAGGTGGAACCATTCCGTTAAACATAGAAGGCGGGTCTTCAGCTGTCTTTAGTCATGACTTGCTTGTTTTCTATGTCCATCAAAAGATGGGATGGATTTATTGGATCTTTATCCTAAATAAAGTTTTCACTAGAAGCCGCTGTGTTTCCATTATTTGATAAAAAATTGTGCATACTTGATCGTATTGGACCTGTTTTTTGCCTAAATGGGTAAGTTGCTGAATAATAGAATCAGTTGAGGGGATATTGGTCCCAAATTTATTTTTATCGTAATTGCAGAGGTCTCTTCTTCTATCAGACATACCTATGTTTCTATTTTTATTAAAAATATCTACCGATTTCTCTGTTCCCCGATTAATATCGTTTTTTCGTTAAATCGTGAATTTATTTTGCTATAGGATTCTAATAGTTCTAGAGTTTTATCTCAATAGCTACCTCAAGAAAATAAATCATTAAAAATTTCCCGTGGGGTATCTGGGAAAAATCGATTTTCCAAAAATCATTAGAAACTTTGTATAAAATCAGCGTCTATATTGTTAGGTAGCATTACATTTATATGACTTGCCAGTGGCTATTACAGGAAAAAATTCAGTTCAAGTTTTCCGATGGAAAGAAGATATTTATAGAAACTTCGTATAAAAACGGCTTCTAGAGTGTTATATCGCAAGATGGATTGGTTGAATATGAGTTGTAAATACCTACTCAAAAACGTAGTCAGTTTTTTACCCAAAATTCAATCACTTTACCCAAGACTCAATGCTATGATGATTTCTAAATATATCGATAAATGGCGAGTTTTCAAAGTGTATCTTGAATACTATAGACTGTTCTCAAATATCGAATTATCCGTAGGTATGTAAAACCAAAGGAAATCTTATCGCCGCTATATAAAGTGTAAGTAACCTGGACATTCTTGAATAGTTTCGAATAACCTTGGAAATCGGTGAAATATCGAAGTTTTGGTCTGCAAACATCTACTAAATATTACGATTTATATGTGTGATTCTGCAAGTCCCCTTAATTCAAAAACAAGCGCAGAGCATTATGCCATATACTATCTAAATTTAGACGAAAATCTCGAATAATCCTATACAAATGTCGAGAAACAGAAATCTAGAATAAACCGCAGAACAATTTCAATTACCATAGAAAAATTCAAATAATCTCTATATTATGTAAATCTCAATTGATGTCGAACAATTTCAATAATACGTATAGTAAAATTTTATAAAACTCATGAAAATTTTAAATAGTGATCATGACAAGGGGATATGAAATGGGGAAGCGAAGTAAATTTCCTTAATCAGTAGAATTCCGCTGAAAATAAAAACCTCCACGAATCTCAAAATTATTTTGGAATTTGCATTTTGATTATTTATACATATTTAAAAAAAATTCAAAATAAACCGATTTTACCCTTTTTATGGGTTTATGTGTAAATTCAATTTTTGTAATCAAAAGGATTCGGTAAATGAGAAACTAAAAGTCGAACGAACGCTGATTCATTATAGATTAGAGATTGACTGGTTTGGTTCAAGTATTCGTTGGTTCCCTTTCTAAAGACAAAGCCGCTTCTAATTAGGGAAACAAGAACTTGTTTTCAGTTTTCGGCAATTTTTTGGGAAGAAAGTTCCAACAATTTCTTCTTGATTTTTATGAATATTACAATGACATTTCGCAAGAAATCTAATCGCAAGAAATTTAACCTTTTCTTATCAAAACATGGTTTGTACAAGGTTGAATTTGGAGTCCAACACGTATAGTAATTACTAAAATCGGTTTCGTTTGATGTCGAAAGTTTTGATTTCAAACGAGTTTAGCAAATTTTCTTCTACATACATCTAACTATAACTGCAAAACTTAAAAGCATTTTTTATTTCTATGGAGTCAGTACCTATGATAAGCGATGTGCCGAAATGTTTCAACTTGTTCAATGTTCAAAATTAAAAGCATTCCATTTTCCAATTTAAAAATTAATATAATTTGATTTGGGTCTTCCAGGAATAAATGCTTCCACCGTTATGGACAGCTGAAAAAAAAAACAAATTGGTTAGAGGAAATCCCGAAACGCGTGAAAACTTTTACGAAAACATTTCGAAAACAAATGATTTACAAATTGCGGCTCAGTTTAATTAATCTGAGTGTATTTATTTATGATTTGTCTTAATTTTTATTTTATTCTGTCTTACTAGGCAACTCAAACTGCTATAATGAACAGGTATAATTATTGTTGTGATATTTTAAATTTTCCAATTTAGAGATAATTTGAATAGTTTTATATTAGTTTTTGTATATAATTATTTTAGTTTTATATTTTATATACATATACATGTAGATATAACTGTTTCTGTGTTACTAAAAAGGAATTTAATTTTGCGAGAAAAATAGTGTCTGAAAAAAAATGTTATTTCTATATTTTTAAGTATTCCTGTATTTGCCTTATAAGAATTTGGACACCGTAATAGACATAACAACCATTTTTTCGACAATTTAATATGATAGCACGCAAGAATACACAAATTTACTAGTACTATATCTTAGTTTTGCTTGCATTCTGCTGCTTAACCTCTTTTGATTTTAATTAAGTGAAACAATTATTATATAAAATGCATTTCTATTTATGTTTCAAATTAAAATAATTTAATAACAAATTTACTTCGTTTATTTTCTGATATCTACAAATAGACCTATACCCATATTTCTGTAGATAATTTAATATTGTATTTTAATCGAATTTCAATTAAAATAATTTTGATTCATTTCAAATAAAAAGAAAATCATTTTAATGCTAACTATAAAAAATATCAATTTTTCTATTTAAATTTATTTAAAAACAAAGAATAAAAAATAAATAGCACATGACATTATATTTTTTGAGAGATTTACATTTTAAAATATAAATTCGAAATTGGCACGATTTATTTATTTTTAAAATAACATAAAAAACTTGAAATAATAAATTTTATGGATAAAATATTTTAAATTAATATTTTATATTATTTGTATAAGTTTTCTCTTTTATTTTTGTAGATATTTTTATTAAATTAAAAATATTATTTATAGTTTTTTTTTTATTATTTACAATATACACACACACACTGATAGGTTCCAATTCATATAATATAATATTCGAAATTGCACTGAAATGTACCAACATTCAATTTTCTTTTCATATGGGACAAACAAATAAATCGCGTAAATTGAAAAAATGCGGTTGGCTTTCAAGTGCTTAGCTAAACTACTATATAAAATGAGATCTCGCTTATAATCAAAAGTTTACAGCAAACTAAGAATATAAAATGGAAATTATTCATAAACTATACAACCATACTCATATATTACTAAACACAACATATTAAATTAAAATAGACTTCATTTATCGCAAATGTACGCAACCAACAAGTTTTTTGTTGTTGTTGTTTCGTCTTTATGCTCGAATACAATAAATTATATTAGCATGTAATTCTGGTTTTGGTACATTTTATCATTTCGAGAGAAGGGAATATTATTAAAACAACAACAAAGTAGAAGCAAAAAGCTTTCAAATAACATACCACCAACAGAGATGTATGTCATTAATCCAACTCATATTATGAATATCAACAAAACACTGGAAAAAAAAAAATTACAATTTGTTATCAACATAACCTATTTTATTTTTTTTTTTTGGTTTTCCACCCATGTTCTTTTCTATTATATGTAATTTAAAAGTTTTTTTTTTTTTTTGTTTATTTGTTCGAGTTTCCACCGCTCATCTCTCTGTATATGTGTTGTGTCTATTCAAGAAATGTGATTAATTACAAATAGATTCTCTTGAATAGATAGGCCAAACCGATCCGGATGTTGTAAACAATATATCCAATAGGATTTAAAATACGTACAAGCTTCGATATATTTTAGTATATAATGTAAAAGTTGCATGTTATAGTCAATATAACTAGCTGATGGGTATATGTACATGGCAACACATAAACAATTAGAATTAAAGTTCGTTTCTACTGGGAATCCCATAATGTAAGCACACTTAAAATAATTTTGAAAAGTAAGTATTATAGCTCAGGCCTTATTCTTATTTGCAGTCAGACATAAATTGTTCCAAGGAAATTTTTTTTTCTTGTAATCCCTTAATTTACAAAGGCATAGCATCCTAGAGGGAATCTCCTCCAAGAGAGAATAATGGCTGACATCAATTTTTTAGGAATTAAGCAGCAGTTAGGGGATAACATTTACTTACCAGTAACTCCCTAATAAGATAAAGTTCTTATTAGAATGCTTATTTCTGAGGAATTAAAAATAAGCAAACAAATGCGACATTCACAAAACATAGTTAAACTACATCGTAAAACAATACTAGAGTCGGCAGAAATACGATCGAATTTCATAATACCAAATGGAATTATACAAGCATTGATGCTATTTTTCTACAGCGAGACGAACAAAACTGTAACTGGTATTTTGAGACTAAAGGAAAAAATCGTTTGACGAGTTTTAAATATGTTTTAAAAAAAAATTTTGTTTTAAATTACTACACACATTTTTAAAATTTTTTAAAAACACTTGTTAAATATTTCGCAAAATTACAAAAGGTTTAAAAAATCACTCGATCGATTTCGGCTTATTAGGCCATCATCAGGAGTATCTACTAAACAGATACTCCTGATGATGGCCTAATAAGCCGAAATCGATCGAGTGATTTTTTAAACCTTTTGTAATTTTGCGAAATATTTAACAAGTGTTTTTAAAAAATTTTAAAAATGTGTGTATTAAGTGTGTTTCGCCAAGTGCCTACGGCAGAAAGTATAAGAAGTTTTAAATTACTGTTATCCAGACCAGAAATATTCCGATTTAGCATTCCACATAGCAGATTAATTTTTCGGAATTATGATTATAAATTGGAACATCGAGAAGGTTGTCGAATGAAACATATGGATCTATTCAGTAGAGTAGAAAATATTTAATAATTGAAGAGAATCAATTTGAACAAACATTAAAATAAAAAATACTTATAATAAGTTTATGAGCTTGAATTAAATGTTTTTATTTGTCATGTAGTAAGATACATATGTATATATAATTTAAAGGTTACATATATTACATTGTGATTTGTTATGATCGAAGTCGATTGGGCGAAACTGAATGGTTATAATTGAAAAACGAAGATAACGTTTTTATTTGAGTATTTATGAGGTTGGAGTTGAAGCCAGGTTGAACTGCTGTAGATTACTCTGCAAGAAAAAAGAGTTACATTGTGAGAGTATGATGCCGATCGTGATCGGTTTTTGATTATATTGTATTTGAAATAAAAACTATAAATATAAAATTGAAATTAAACTGCATATAATAGCTATATTGTTTGGCTTAAATATCTTTGATTTATCAAATTTTAAAATAAATAATTCGATTTATTTTCTTTTTCGATTTCCAGAATTTTGTTTGAGATATCGAGAGTAATCCATCTAAAATACTGTAACTCCCAACCACATCACAAAGTAAATAAAATATAAATCCATATTTATATATGTTGTTTGCGTATTATGTCACTTTAAATAATTTTTTAAAAATTAAAAACAAAAATTTTATTTTATATTTGTTAATTTTTATATTTTATAAGTTTACTTCCTTATAGTGAAATTGTTATTTTTATTTATTTTGATTTTTCAAAATCGATTTCGGTATATACTTATACCATCGTCAGTTGACCGCTACTTAAATTTTATTGAATAACGATTTTTCCCCGCTTTTATACCCCAAAAATCGACATTTCAGGGTTTTCTTTGTTCAATTTGAAAATTTTTTCGCTTTCTTATGAATTCAAAATAAAATCATAAATTTTGTTAGTGGTTGTATTGATTTTAGAGTTTAGCATGAACGGGTTGTTTTTATTTTTGTAAATTGGTATTTCCTCCATCCGATCCAATAAGTCACCTTTCCTCAAATGAAGCAAAACTTCCGAATTTGTGTTGATGTCCTGGTAATTGTGCTGAGTATCATTTATGTGTTGAGCGAAATTTGATTCTGTCCTAATTTTGCCAATAACCCTTGTATGTTCCCTAAACCGTTGTCCAAATGATCTTCCAGTTTGTCTTAAATAAAATGAAGGGCAATCTGAACATTTTAATTTATACACCCCGGTGTCCAAAATTGAATCATTTTTAGGTTTTAGTTTCTGTTCCAAGGAATTTTGTGGAATTTTGCGATGAATTTTATTGTATTCAGCTCATCGTTGTAATCTATTTCTGACATACTGATGCTATTTAGCCTGTGAATCATATGGTTGTATGCTGAAACCTTGTTTTGGTATGGATGGTTTGACTTCTCATGGATTGTGTGGCTGGTTTGTGTTGGTTTCCTAGAAATTTTGAATATATGCTGATAATCAGAATTAGTTATATTTAAATCCAAGAAATTTAAATTTTTATTATTTTCAATTTCTAATGTAAATTTAATGTTTTGGTGTAATTGGTTTAAATAATTTAAAAATTGATTTAGTTGTCTGATTGTACCCGTAAATAGGATCAGGATATCATCTACGTATCTGTGCCAGTAAACGATATCTTTGTAGAATTTATTTATGTTGTTCAAAATAAATTTATTTTCGAAATAATTTAAATAAATGTTAGCCAATGTGTCGGATAGTGGACTGCCCGTCGGAAAACCATCGGTTTGTTTGTAAAATCTATCCTCGTGTTTAAAATAATTTTGATTTGTGATTTCTTCTAATAGTTGGATTACTTCATCTACGACGTGTGTTCCTATATCTCGATTGGTTAATAAATTCCTTGTAATCTCCAATGTTTCTCTTACGGGTATATTCGAGTACATGTTAGTGACGTCGATTATTAATAAATTTGGCAATTTTGTACGATGCGACGGAGCCGATGCAAAGTTAACTATAGGTCTTATTGGTACTTCAGGTTTGTGTACTTTAGGTAACCCTCTCATTACCGGTGCTGTTGGATTGATCATCTTATTTTGCCTCATCTCTCTGCTGTTCAGTAAATATTTTGATTTATTAATTACATTTTTTATCGATATATTAAACTGTTTTGTCGGGTTCTCGTTTAAGATTTGTATACTATTGTTCATTATAAATTCGTCGATTTTAGTGATGTATACATCTTTGTTCATAATGACAATAGTGTTTCCTTTATCCGCCTTTGTAATTATTGCATTGCTGTTCATTATTTTCTGCTTTATGCTTCTTAGTGTTTTGCTTTCGTTGGCGGTTTGGTTCTGCCCTATTTAATGAAAATCACTCATTTTGTCCACTACCATTGTCCTTATATCCAATTGATGTTCAATGCTTGTTTTCGTGATGGAGTTTTCGATATTCAAAAGGTGTCGGTTTCTGGTTTTTATATCGTCATGCGGAGTTACATTATACTTTAATCCTTTTGACAGTATATCCGTTTTATTGCTGTCAAATTGGATGTTGGTTTTATTTTCAATTCGATGATAAAACGTGTGTGTTGATGTTGTGACTTCTTGACTTGGTGACGTTCTCTTCTTTTGTTGTTTCAGGGTTTTTAATTTTAAAAAAAAAATTAAATAATATAAATATTTTGTGTTTCAATATTTTCATTATGATTCAACTGTGGATTGGTATTCTGTATATCTAATTCTAAGGTCCTCATTGTTATCGTACCCGGTATAAGAATATAATACGTTGACTGTTCACAACAACCAGAATATTTAAATGCTGACCGCAATATAAGAAGCAGTTGAATTCGTAAAGAGAGATTCGTAATGACTGATCATCCATCTCTTATCGTCGAAATACGAACTAGCCGCTCAGTTTTGAAACGGTTGACATTAATATTAAAGGACTGTAATTATAAATAATTGGAAATACTAACCTAGGTAAACTGTTTTGAAATTGTATATTGCTACAAGATTCTGTCTTAAAAAATATAGGTGATCTTAAGACAATTCAACGTGAGGCTTGGTAGCTTTCGGAAATACCTTTTGAATTGAGGAAACATTTGGAATATGGCCTTATCAGAGAAACAACACACAAAATTTCAGGTCATATTTCATGTGGTATCAGGGTAAAATTAATTGAAACTTCATGTCTGTCCTCCCATTGTGAAACGGCCGTATTCAAAAATCCAAATTATACTAACCTATTGTATGATAGATATAAAGTTATGACTTGTTGACATCCTTTTGTTTTTCCATCAATACCTTAATTAAAATTAATAAACCGCTAATACGTCCAATGAAAGTTACAGCCACCTGAATTTTTTAATATGGCCATGTTTCAGTATGGATATAAAAAAACTATCACATACGTAGGCCTAAAACACATTACGTGTAAACTATAGAAAATTGGTTTAACCCGAGCTCAGTCTTCAGACATAAGGCGTTGGTATTCCAGAAGATACCTATAACCAAACAAATCACAACTGATTTGTTTACCTCAATGACACATCCCCTTACTCGAAAGAAATCAATGTTGTGGAATGGAAAAAAACATTTTGGCGAACATTTACACCAATTGAGAATTTCACCTAATTATTCTTTTTTATTAAAAGCTCACATTTTTTTTTGTTTTTTGTTTGTACTTAAAAAAATAAGCCGATCACAACAATTTGACATTAAAAAAAAATGGAACAATAAGAAAATTTCAGTTTATATGAACTTTAAATTATTTATAATAATGTTGTTTAATTATTTTATTAAATGGTATGATTCATAAATACTTGCCGATAGACTTTACAAATTATTATTACTTTTAATATGATTATTTGTTATAACGTTGTTATTCAGAAAAAAGCTCAAGACATACGTGTCACTAAATAAATTATCGACGACCAATTCTTAAAAATTTGATAACAACAAACCATTTCCCCTACTTTTTAATGCTACCGCTTATTTTGAATAAAACAGAAAAATAGGATAAATCTTTGAATAAACCAATACAAACATATATTGCAACCTCATACTCTAATTTTACCCTGAGCCCACATTTTATTTATTTATTTATTTATTTAATTAGTAAACTCCTGATTTTATAAAAAAATGTTTCGGAGTTACGATTCCATCCTCAATACAAAAAAAAAAAAAAAAAAAGTACATTTTATATAAAACTAATTAAAAACAATAACAAAAAAATTTAAAAAAGAAATGTAAAGTACATCGGTATAAGAGTAATTTAAAAAAAAAAATGTACATAAGTATATAATTTCCATAAAGGTACCAAATTACAATAACAAAACATTCGATAGTAAAAAAAATAAATTATTAAAAATAAATTAATAAAATGACATTACATATTAAACCACAGTTCTAAACAGACATTCTATATCACCAATCGTAAATAACCATTTTTTAAGTAACCGGCTAAAAACCTTCAGTGAACTGGCATTACTAATCGTAGGGGGTAATTGATTATACAATTTAGGAGCGATATATAAAAAAAACTTTTTGAAATGTTCCTTGTTGGGATGCGGTATTCTGATTCTGTTGTTATTACGGAACAGATATGGCGGCTCATACATATTATTCAAACGATTTCCACTAACCAAATAAAACAATTTCAAGACCTTAAAAACATACATATAACGTAGGGGTAAAATATTATGTTTCGCAAATAAAGGAAATGATGGTGTAAACCTTGGTAAAAAGTTGATCATTCGCAGAATACATTTTTGCATTGTTATTAAGGGTTTTAAATTAGAAATGTAAATACCACCCCAACACGATAAACCATATTGGAGATGGGCATCAAAAAGTGCGTAATAGATAGTCCTCAAAAATGCAGAGCAGCAGAAGTTGCGCAGATAATAAAATGATCTTAATGTGTTCCGAAGTTTCACTTTCAACTTGTCAACATGGACTTTAAAGTTAAGTTGACTGTCTAAGTTCAAACCCAAATATTTAATAGTGTCAACGGTATCAATTTTTACACACAAATTATTACAGGAAAACTCACCACAGAGCAAAGAATGATAAATCAAATCATTTGGCGTCTGGAGAGACCCTGAAATATTAAAATACATCACTTTGGATTTGCTACTCAAAACCATATCATGTATATAAAACCATTTCTTTAGCAAACTAACATCATCTCTAATATCACTTTTTAATAAGATCATGTCTTTATTAGAGTACCGGAGCGCCATATCATCTGCAAAAGCGACAATCTTTCCGTGTAATCTCAAATCAAAGATTGAATTACAGTAGATCAAAAAGAGCAGAGGACCTAAAACGGAGCCTTGAGGAACACCAACATTAACAACTTTATGATCACTGTAAGAATTGTTAACACATACACTTTGCATTCGATCTTGGAGATACGATTTGAAAAGTGAGTGAGCAAGACCCCTGAAACCAATATGATAAAGTTTATCCAATAGCAATGTGTGATTTACCGTATCAAACGCTTTTGTGACATCAATAAAAAGAGCAGCTACTTTTGAGTTGGCATTTAAATTGTGATGAAGTGGACCTAGAAAATCAAGAAGTGCTTTTTCCGTAGACATACTTTTCCTGAACCCAAACTGCCTATTATCCAAATAACTAATTTTATCCAGATAGCTCAAAACTCTAGCTTTAATAATTTTTTCAAAAACCTTCGCAAAAGTATTTAGTAAGGTTATTGGACGATAGTTGTTGGGGTCGCAGCGAGAGCCTTTCTTGTGAAGTGGTTTCACAACACCTATTTTTAGTTTATCCGGAAAAACCCCATTTGAAAGACACAAATTAAAGATGAACACTAAAACATGCAAAATATCAAAAACGATGTTCTTGACCGTAATGTTCGATATCCCGTCAATTCCAGAAGAACTATTATTTTTTAATTCACTTACGGCTAGAACTATTTCCGATTCAGTTATAGGAAAAAAGAAAAAACTACTATTATTTCCGTGGGATAATATCAAACTGTCTCTGGTCGAGTTCTCAAAATTAACGTTTTCAAAATATTCTTGCAAGATAACATATGGGATTTGATGGAAGTGTTCATTAAATGCCTTGGCAATATCAATAGGATCAGTTAAATATATACCAGCATCAGTTTTGATTGATGTTATAAATTCACTAGGTACTAGTTTTGTTATTTAGAAGATTATTAACAACTTTTCATTTCGATTTCAAATTTGTTGCTGAGTTCATTTTATTTTTGAAATAGTTTTCTTTAGTAATTGGAATCGAGCTTTTAATTTTTGAATTTAATGAAACTAGCTTTGTTTTCACTGCATCATTGTTAGGATTTTTATGAAGTTTTTTGCATAGACTATTCCTTAAATTAATGAGACTCAGTAAAGAATCAGACATCCAGGGCTTTAATTTGATTTTACTTCGTTTTATCTTAAGCGTTGATTTATGACTACTTATAGTATTAAGAAGTATATCAATAAAATTCGAGTAAGCAGAATTAGGAACTTCTGAGCTAAATACTGAACTCCAATCGCATAAACGTAACGCTTCAGAAAGGCCAGAATAATCTATTTTCGATTGATACACATGTTCAGGCCGGCGACGCGTGGTATTTAATACCTCAGTAAACTCAAACTTAACATTAATCGTGTTATGATCGGAGACAAATAATTGTAAGTTATTAACATGAATGGTAAACTGTTCAGAGAGCCTTTCCGCAAAAACGTGATCAATACACGTGTTCGCACATGGTCTAGTAGCACTATTTAAAAGAGACTCCAAACCGAATGAAGAGCATAGCAACAAATAATCATCTTTAGATTGGGAATCATTCAATAAGTCCAAGTTTATGTCACCCAGAAGAATTTTATGTTTAGATTTATCTGTCTCCAGGAAATGCCTTAATTCACTTAAGAAACAGTCAAATGACACAAAATGAAATCTATAGATAAGAACAAAACACAATTTAAAATTACGGAAATTTACTACAATTTTCAAGGCATCAGCGGATGAGAAATTAATCAGCTCGACCTTATAAATTAAAGACGAACGTATAAACGCAGCTACACCGCCAGATCTATATTGATCATTACAATTCGTGAAAAAAGAGAAACCGTCTAAACTGTAGTTTGAAGCTTCGGAAGTAGAAATCCATGTTTCAGTTAAAAAAATAAAATGAAAATTTAAATTAATCGCGTTTATATTAACAAAAAATGTGTCCAAATTTTTACGCATACTTCGAATGTTTTGTAAAATTACACTGAAATTACAGATATTATCACTCATCATAAAAAAAATATAAAAAACAAACGCCCAACTAAGCGTAAATAAAAAACCACAAACACAATCCACTTCTTACGCATAGTTACATAAAATCGAATTTTGAATTTAAAAAAAATTGAATATAATTTAAAAAGTAATAATGAATGAAAATTAAATGAAGTGTGACAATTGAAAATCAAATTAAACGCTAACAGAAAACGTTTACTGTACATAAAACAAAATTTAGTGTAGTTGAAATTTAAACCAAAATTATGTTTAACGGAATTATGACAAAAAATGACAAAAAATAAACTAAATGTCACTAAAACAAAACTTATAATAATAATAAAATAAAAAAATAAATTATACAAAAAATTGATGAACAACACAAAATTTAGATTACTTTGTTGAATAAAAGAAATTACTCTATTAATCATTAAAAATTGAAAGTTCTATAATCAACAAAAAAAAGAGAACAAAACAAAAAAAAAGTAATAAGCTTAAAAAACTACTTGCTAGAAATGACACTAAGTTTTAGCTTATCTAAATCGTAGTAGGTATTTACATAAATCGGCTTCAAGTTGTCATCCATTTTCAAAAATATTCTGTTATCTCTATACCAGCAATACTTCCATTTATTGTCAAATTTAAATTGTTGGCACTCGTTGAATAACCCCATTTTAGATCTAGGAACCAATTCACGAATATAAACATTACTTCTTCCAGATAGGCCCAAATCAGTTGGGTTAATGGTTTTCTTCTTTCTTTTACACTCTAACAATTTATTTTTAAGATCAGCTGACTTAAGTTTAACAACAACTAAATTTTTATCTGATTTTGTAATCATTTTACTGCATTCAACAATACCATCATTAGGAACGGCGAACTCAATATTTTTGAACACACTATCAATTTGACTAGATAAATTTGACGTAACGGGTAACCCAGTTATTATAATTGAACTGTCATTATTACCATCAGCACCAATATTAATGTTAAGGTCACGCAATCGTTTACCGATAATTTGGTTTTCTGCTTCCAGTTTATTGATCCTATCGGTTAATTTTTTATGATCTTCAATAATTAGTTTATATTGTTTTTGAGTTTCATCATATTTATTAGCCAAAAATGTTTGTGATTTATGTACTTCGAGCACAACTGAAGTAAGTTTATCTAACGCAGCTTTAATCCCATTCATGTCTGATATACCGCTAGATGATAGAGAAGTAAGTTCAACTTCTAAGTTCATAAGCTGATCAGCTTTCTGGATAAGTTCACAGCACAAGTTTTTACATTCCACACAACAATACCAAGTGGAAACGGAAGCTACAGACACTAGGTTAGCACCAAACAGCTTCTTACAACCAGAATGAAATAAACCATCACAGTTGTCACATCTCAAATAACCTTTACATTGAGAAAAATCTTTACTGCAAATATTACACAATAGATTAGCAACTGAATTGTCTTTATCACGTTTCATATAAGGCATCTTTTTGTTAATTGACACTGTAACAGTAAACCAATAATCTATGAATGCACTGTACTTTTAAACTAAACACAACAAATCAAGTTTTTGACAAAAATTCCACTAGTAAAGGAAATCACTATTTTATTTATTAATGTTGTATAAAAGATTATAACTAAATTCTTGCCAAACACACAAATCAATTACAATATTACACCAATAAAAATTTGAATAATAAAATGTATTTTTTTTTACAACATACAATTTGATCTGACGTCTTGAGGGTTATTTTTCTAAAACGCCAAAGCTATTTCGTCAAATGATGGATTACAATCGCATTTTTGAAAATGACCGTTTTACGAGTATAATTGATCTGACAGATAATATCACCTGAAACCATGCATGTTGTTTCTCTAGCAAGACCATATTATGATAGGTAGGGCATCCAATTTTTGGTTGTATAAATGTTTTCGATTCCGGAATTTATTTTATTTAAATAGTATAAAAAAAAATAAAAACTTTTCAAAAAAACAACAAATTTCTTTTATTTCGGTAAACATATTAAATATTTTAACGATTAGGATTTAAACAATTTTTAGAATTAAAGGACATACTATTTTAAAAATTAAAAAAAATATAAAATTCATAAAGTTTATAGAATTTGTAGTAATTATGTGTATAAATTCTGAAAATTTTACATTCTTTAAACGCAATAAATTATATCGATAAATTCAATAAATTTTAAAAAGTCTGAAAATCCAACAAGTTTCTTAAGTTCTATTAATCCTATAAATTCTTCTCTCTCTTCAAGTGTCTTATGAATTTTATAAATTCCATAAAATCTACAAATTCTATGAAGTTTATGAATTTTATCAGTAATACAAATTTTTTAAATTTTGTAGATTCTTTGTGTTCTATTAATTATTTTGTGTGTATGTTTTATAAATTCTACAAACTCAGATTTACTTGTTTTATAAATAAAAAAAATTCGAAAAATCCTTTAAACTTTAAAAATTCTGTAAATTTATATAAATTTTATAAGCTTTATAAATTCTATTACTCTATAAATCATATGCATACAATTTTAAAATTTAGTAAGTTCTTTACATTCTGCAAATCTCATAAATTCGTCAATTCTTATAAATTCGATAAATTCTATAAATCCAATAAATTTTATAAATTTTAAGTCTGTAAATATTATAAATTCTAATATGTTTTAAAACCTATAAATTCTTTAAATATTATAGATTCTATGAATTCTACATATATATTATTCAGGTATGTCAGTTCTATAAATTCTATAAACTCTAATTTGACTTATTTACATTCTACATGTTTCTAAATAAATTTTAATTTTTATAAATTTCATAAATTCAATAAATTCTTTAAATTTTATAAATTAAGTAAATTCTGTAAATAGTATAAATTCTATGAATTCTATGAAGTCTAAATATCCAATAAGTTTCTTAAATTCTATAAATTTTATAAGTTTTATTATGTTTATATACTCTATATAAATTTTTATATTTTATGAATTTTACAAATTCTATAAAATCTACAAATTGTATAAAATTTATAAATTCTATAAATTTTATCAATAATACATATAAGTTCTTTAAATTGTGCAGATTCTTTGTGTTCTATTAATTGTTTTAAGTGTGTCTGTTTAATAAATTCTACAAACTCGAATTGTATTTGTTATGTAAATACAGAAATTTTGAAGTCCTATAAACTTTAACAATTCTGTAAATTCAATAATATCGTTAAAAATTTATAAGTTCTATAAATTCTAATAATAAAGTTTAAAAATTCAGTAAGCGCTTTAAATTCTACAAATCTTTTTTTTTCTTATACAATAAATTGAGTAAATTCTTCAAAGTTTATAAATGTTATAAATTCTAATATATCTAGAAAACTCTATAAATTTTATGAATTTGATGAATAAATTCAAAAAATCCTATAAATTACATAAACTCCACAAATATTATAAATTTTTAAAATGTACAGGTTCAATCGATTCTAGGAATTGTTTCAAGTTTGTCAGTTCTAAAAATGTTATACACCCAAATTTTATTTATTCTAAAAATTCCATAATTTTTATAAATTCTATAAATTTTATAAATTCAAAAATTTCGATAAATCCTATACACTTTAATAATTCTATAAATTCCATAATTTCTATAAATTTTATAAATTTAATAAATTCTATGAATAATTCTATAAATGCTATGGATAAAGATTTAAAATTCAGTAAGTTCTTTACATTCTGCCAATCTCATAAATTCATCGATTCTTATAAATTCTATAAATCTTAAAAGTACAATAAATTTTTTAAATTTAAAGTCTGTAAATATTTTAAATTCTAATAAGTTTTTAAAACCAATAAATTCTATCTGGCCTATAAATAAATTTTATAAATCCTTTAAATGTTATAGAATCTATAGGTTCTATAAATTATTCAAGTCTGTCGATTCTATAAATTCAAAAAAGTCTAATGTTTCTAAAATTTTATAAATTCAATAAATTCTGTAAATCTTACAAATTCTATGAATTTTATATCCTAAAAATTCGGTGAGTTAGGTTAGATTAGTTGGAGTGGCACAGAATTTATCCCCTTCAAATTTACTGGAACCATTTATCTCGCAGTTTAAGCGCTGCGATAGAACTCCCCAGACTATAAACTAACGGTACTAAGTCGCGGTTACAATTAAAAGCTTATATAAATATTTATTTTCATACTCACTCGTTATAAAATGAATGTGAAAAAAGAATTCGGAAACCTTTTTAAACATAGATTTAATTGCTCCTTCGAGTTAGTACCGTTCTTACAATTGCAATGATTGAAATCAAGTGTTTCCTGTTTTTCTGATTTTTTTCATTAAACTTGACGCATCGAGGCTTGTGTTATTTAGGCAAGAATTTAGATTGCAATATTTCCCGCTGCTAAATACGTTCTTTTAAGCCTCGTAGGCCACTACCGTCATCCCAAAATTAAAGTCCTTTTCGAAATGCAAAAACGTATATCACGGTTGTTGATACTTTTCAGCTAATGAACTAACAAAATTAAATGTTTTCTGAATTTATTTCTTTGTCGGACTCGTTTTTTGTCACTTATACGAGGCTGTATAGTTATTATGTACTAAATACCTTTTTTCAGTTTATAAACTAATAAACAACACAACACATACTTGGCAGGTGTATTTTAGAGACGAATTAAATTAAATATATAAATGTATCAGGTAATTCTCAGGAACGATCTTTTATTGTTACGTAATCCGTTTATTAGGTGTCATTTGATGGTGATGGTGAACGGAAAAGAGATATACTCTGAAACTTCCAAAAGTAGTCACTCTATATTTTGAACAGCTCCCTAAATTAACAACTTTTTGCCACTCTGTGAAATATTACGTATAATTTTTCTTTTTAGCCTGACTTCGGATTTTCAAATTTTTAGGTTGTTTTATTTTTTAAACTAACCACCTCCTTAGGATGAGCAACATTTCTGGATCATTTGAATAGTGAATTTAGAGAAGTTTCTCTGTATATATATATATATATATATATATATAGTTTATGACTGAATGAATAAAAATTTCTTTTCGGAGTATACGTGATAATATTACATTTAGAAATATTTAAATACAACTTATTTATATTACACCATTCAGTTAGTAAATTCAAATCCTCTTGTAGACAATAACAATCGAATTCAGACTTAATTGGCCGAAAAATTTTGAGATCATCAGCATACAAGAGGCATTCACTCTTTAATTTAAAAGTTATATCATTTATAAATACTAAGAATAATAAAGGACCTAGTATGGATCCTTGAGGTACACCAGAAGTAGGCATAAACTTAGCAGAACAAACACCATTAAATTTAACAAAAACAGAACGTTCCGTTAAATATGATTTTAACCAAATTTTGTAATGTTCATGGAATCCAATTTATTAATAAGCAATAGATGATCCACTTTATCAAAAGCTTTTTGAAAGTCAGTATAAACACAGTCCACCTGAATGTTATTGTCAATCTGATGAGATAAAAAATTGGTGAACTCAAGTAGATTAGTGACAGTGAATTTACCAGCTACAAATCCGTGTTGACAAATATTAACTGAATGCCTCATTTCATTATATAAAATATCAAACATTAGCTTCTCGAAAATTTTATTAAATGTATTACTGATGCAAATACCACGGTAATTAGTTATATCAGAAACATCACCAGATTTGAAAACTGGAATGATAAAGGAACACTTCCATAATTTAGGGAAAATACAGCTATTAATGGATTTATTAAAAATAATTGTTAGAGGTTTAACAAAACACGGGCCAGCTTTAGCAACAAATTTACCAGGTAGACCATCTGGTCCACCTCCTTTTTTAGTGTCAGTATTACTAATCAACTAAGAGAACATCGCTTTCCGAAATTCTATCATACCCACACAAGAAATTAGAATTGTTGTAGTAATCAGGAATTGAATTAATAACCGACGGATTAAAAACACCTTTGAAATAATCAAAAAACCATTTACAAATAATTTCAGCATTGTTTGAGCTAACGTCTAAATACTTCATAACTGCAGGAAAGTCTGACTTAACAGACAGGCCTTTATGAAATTTCCAAAAAAAAATAGGATTACTTTTAATGGAATCCTGAACAGTCATAATATATATTTTGTAGCATACCCTGATTTCAAACTTAATTGCTCTACGAAGCAGGCTAATTTGATTATTATATAAGTTTCTACAATTGTACACTTTCGATTTGGTTATTAGTTTAGTTTTTTTTTTTAGTAATTTTTTAACCTATCAGAACACCATATGGGAAATTTGGATGAACTATTTCTTTTTGAAGAGCTTGTACTATTATATATAATTTCAAACAATTTATTGTAAAATATATCTAAGCAATCATCAACCCCAAAATCTCCAAACAAACTGACCCAATCAGTCAATTGAAGTTCACTGCTAAGTAAATCATAATTAATAGAATTAAAATTAATAACTCCGCCAACTCTGTTTCTTTTAAATTTATGATATTTAAAGTCGAACGATATATTTAAGGAAGGATGAAATTTATCAATTTTAGATAGAACATTAACTGATAGTGCAACATGGAACTGACTATCGGCATTAGTGATAACCAAGTCAAGAATTCTGCCCATAAAATTTATATTAGCGTTGATTTGGGATAAATTCAAAAAATTAAGTGAATCAACAATTAACTCAGCACATCGACCCTCATATTCTACAGGAACTAATTGACTATTAACACTCATTTGCCATCGAATAGAAGGGAGGTTAAAATCACCAACTAGCAAAACATCACTATTAGATTTCCTATTGTCAGAATAAAATTCATTAAAAAAATCAAAAAACAGCCGCAGATTATCATATATGGCATAGTTAAAATAAACGACACATATACCTATACAAAAACCTGTGGCAATTCAACGAAAACTTTAGCATGCAACATTCAAACGGAAACTCAGGTATAGATAGGATAGTTACTGGAAGTTCACGCGTATATCCAATTAGGACTCCACCGCCATCATTTAAATTAGTTTCAATAATCATCATATGAGCCAACACTGCTGTTGAGCCATGTTTCCGTCAGGCAAATGAAATCATAATTTTCCTCAAGTAACGACAATCTGAATTCAGTACATTTCGTTTTCAAGCCTCTACTGTTCTGGTAATATAAATTTAGACCCATATTAAAGTTGAATAGAAGTTATGAGTATCTAATAATGGAAAAATTAAAGAAAACAATCTATATTAATATAATAAAGTTAACCAAAAACTTAAATTAATAAGAATAATAACAATATGTTTAGAATTAATAATGAATGAAGATTGAAAATAACAAAAAAAAAATATAAAAAATCATAGAAAATATGTAATGTAAATTTGTAAAGTAAATATTGAACAGTGAATTAACGATATAAAACAAACTATTAAATAATTCCGGCATTATAAACTCGTAGCAGATCCCCAACGTTCCCCGAACGATCGCGGCAATCAGAAGAAGCATCGATATCGGCAATAATCTTTGAGTTACCATTCAAACCCTCACGGTACAAAATCAGCTCATCAAAAGAACTAATTTTAACTGGCTTGCTGTCATCATTCATCTTACAATAAATTTTACCAAACTTAATCCAAACATGCTTGAAATTGTAGTCTGTTTTAAGTTTTTTACACTCCATCAACAACTTCTTTTTCCATGAAGAAATATGCTCAACAATAAATATTTCCGAGGTAGTATTCGTAAAACCTAAATCATTTGCAAATAGTTTACTACGTTTGCCATGTAGTTTCACACACTCCAGAAAATTATTTCTGATAAATTTTGATTAAAATTCAACAACAATTGGCTTAGGTTGTTTCATCGAGAATTTTCTGTGAATATATATTTAATGTTTGATTTGTCAAGGTCAAATTGAACTTTATGCGCAATGGCAAAAAATATTTTGAATAAATACTCATTATTAGACACAGGAACACCTCTAATTTCACAATTTGTTTGGAATGCATAATAGTCCAAAACATCACACGGTTTTTGTAACAAAACGAGCTTATTACTGTTAGTACCAATTTCATGTTTGCGATCCCTATTTTCACTAAATAGCACATCAACGTTATTTTCAACTTTTGCAACTTTTACTTCTAATTTAACTACATTTTCCAAATTTTCTTTCATTGAGTCCAAAATACGCGTAACATCAATCGAATTCTGCTCCAATTTTTTTAATAATTTGATGGAACTATGATAGCAAACTCATTTTGTTTATTTTTTAGTTGGGTGATATCGACTAACATTTTTGATATCGATTGTTGAACACTGGGATCCATTATAGGACAACTTATAGTATCACTACATACACAAACACTACAGCGATAGTCAGACTTATCAAACGGTACTTCAACACAATAACTATGAAAATCTAATTTACAATTAAAACATGAAATAGATTTTCTTTTGATGATTAATTTGCATATCCCACACAAGTTTTGATTGTTATATTTTAGAGCCATGAAAAGCACATAACTTAGGAGCACATATAAAATGCCGAAAATTAAGAATAACAATAAATATGATCACCGTTCAAGAAATATCACAACGTTACCACATTATGCAGAAAAACATTATTGGTAAAATAACAGAACCAAGATAAACAATAATGATAATATTACTCACACTTTCACATTAAAATAGCGTTAGTATGAATTCAAAAAAGATCAATTCACTTTAAATGATTATAAAAACTATGATCACATTTCGTATTATGTCTATAAAGTTCAGACACTGTATTTATCATCAAAACTATAAGCGCTATATTTCATTCGTAATTAAATTGAAAATAATAATTTATAATTTTTGCAAAGCAAACACTTGATGCGTACAGTACAACAGATTTGAAGAGAAAGGAAATATATATATGTATATATATATATATATATATATATATATATATATATATATATATATATATATATATATATATATATATATATTTTACTATCTACAAGGCAGGCCATAATTACACAAAATTATGTTGAATTTACTTAAATTAGTGTTACGGGACGGGAGACGGCAAGTGCTTTGCACTATTCTCCTTCTGTTCACAACGCTCAACAACCTCATTTTGACACTTATCAATTGTTAGGGGCCAATGGCCATTGTATTGTTAATTTTTTTCTATTTTGACGTTAGATGAATCCGTAAATCCCCGTATTTCCTCTTCGCCAATTCTTGTTACCCCAAATACTTCTTCATCTAGAACTTAAGAGGAGCTACAAATACCACACGATCAACTTCCTCTACCCGACTTAAGTACCGAGATTAAATCGTAGTAGCATTGCCCCCTTAAGATAATTTTTGTAATGACTTTAAGATAATTTTTCTAACGACATTTCCAAGTCGAACGTGAATCTTGTCGCAACCATTACAACTGTAGATAAGGTGTACCGATTGTGACATCAAATTGCTAGATGTTCCAAGGCCCAAGGAAATTTCTAAGGAATTAATTTTACTATACAGTTTTACTTCAAGTAACAAATTCAGGAAAATTAAGTAAACATTTTCATTTGAAAATTAAATAATAATGTTTCTAAATTATAATAATTTGAGACTTATTCAAAAGCAGTTAAACGCAGTCCGGCAATGTCACTCTAACTTCATGTTAAAACCTTAAATAAATTTATCAGCGAATGTGCGCTTATTGTCTCACTTATTTCATGCTTAAAATCGAATAGCTTTATATCTGCTAATATCTGTTTTTTGGTGAATATTTAAGAAATCACAATCTGCTCTATACTCTATCCAGGCGTTTACAATTGGAAGATCAATCATATGTTGCGCCACCTTTAATGTCCATTTTTTCGTTTGTATCTACGCCACTCATACATTTATTATGATTGGCAAACAGAGATGGGCGATTACGCGTCGACTACTAATTTTTACGCGAATGCGTCGACAACGTCGACAACTTGTCGACAACGTCGACTATTCGTAGACAACGTCGACAACTTTTTTATGCCTGCAGTAGAAATATTTAGTAGCCGCTTCTTATTCTATTTTTAGATAGATGTCACTAGCTGAATAGATATTTTAAATTTATTCCCAATATTTTTATTTTAAAAATTGAGTGTACAAATTTGAATTATGTCAAATTGTTGATGTAATATATAAATATTTAAGTAATTGTGCATAATTTACTCTATATTGTTGCAAAGAATCGAATGAAAAATAACTATGACAGTCACTTAGTCAGTTCATGTGCCAATGAGTAATTTATATGATTTATTATCAAAAAGTAACCTTTTTTGATCCCTAGATTAATTAGACAATGACTTATTTATTAACAGACAGCAATATGATCAGACCGGCTAAATAAATGAGGAAATTAATCATTTCATAGGTTGTCGATGTTGTCTACGTTGTCGACGCCAAAAACGCAAAAAATCGCGAGGTAATCTACGTAATAGATTACGCGTCGACAACCGCGTAGATTACATCACGTAATCTACGTCGCCCATCTTTGTTGGTAATGGCTGCCGGACTATCTACGTTTAAATATTGTTGGTCCTGTTTTATCCATCTTCGGACACTTTCTTTTGGTTCAATGCCATCGTTTGTAGAAATAGTTACGACACATTTCGTGTCATTTCACTTTACTGCGGCTATTCTAGATGAACCATCAAACTTTACCAACTGGTCGAAATCTCGACGTACCATATTTCTATCGCACTTAAATTTGGCATTCTTCATGCGACATCTGCCTTGATAAACATCGATCGCGCGCAGATTTTATTATAGGATTGACTTTCCAAAAAACATCATCTTGATCATGTTGTTCCAGAGCTACATAATGTAGTGCTAGATTGAATATTTCAATGTAAATACTTAACATGGAACTTCCATATCGGTTCATTCTTTTCTGTGGCCAGGCCATACTGTAAAAGTTTATATTAATTTATTAATAATATGTAACAACAAATCCTTATCAAACATTATTTATTTTGTTATATTTTACCTATTTAACATAATAGAAATTATTCTGGAATGGAGCATCATGGGTGGCCAACACCTTGTATTACTAATCAGAGTAAACAAGAAAGTTTTTTTTACTCCTCTATTTAATTTGTGTTGTGGTTTGAAGCTACCTACGAAATAATTTTCAGTTCTTTCTCATTACATTCGTTAAAATCTTATCTTTTTAAATGAAATTAAATAAAATGGCTGAATAATCAGTTTTCATTTTCCCACTAAAATAAACTCTCATTTTTCAAAGTAACTATACAAATATGTATGTAATTAATCGATATAATAATTCATACATCGAAGAGAAACATTTCAAAAATATTTATAGAAGCATTGGAACGTGTTGATTTGCGGACGCTTTACCATATATGTATTTATATTTGCAAAATAAATTTCCATACACATACATACACTCAACATTATATAAATAAAATTAAATTCAACAAATAAAATGAAATTTTTGAGTTTTATTTAGCATTGGAATAAATAAAATAAATAATAAAAAATAAAAATATGTTCGATTATTAACATTTAAAAAAAATTTATAAATAAATCAAACAATATTACACAGTGAGTTTTTTTTTAAAATAATAATAATAAAAACATAAAAATGTATTTTTCATTCGGTTGTACACTATGTAGAATTTTTTTTTTGTTTAGTGAAAATATGAAATATATAAAATACCAATAACAGATTTATAGTTGAAAAGATTGAATTGAATGAAATAATAGAAATAAAAATTTATATTGGCAGATACACATACTCGTACATAAAATGAATATTTGTTTGCATTTGCATTTATTTAACTTCCTGTTGTTAAATTGTTATTGTACAGTTAACAAGCTGTGTTTTCCCTTGTAAATATTTTTAATGTTTTGTATTGTTGGGGAATATTATTTCATTGCAATTATGATGCCTCATAGCATAAATTAGTCAAAGGAATACAAAAGCCAGTAGAGAATGTACTTTTTCAGCTATTTGCCATCTATCGAAATATTTTTTTTAACAGTCAGCAAACAGCGGGTTGCTTCAAAACACTATATGGTATTCCCTACAAAATTTCAAAGATACTATATACATATACAACTGACTTATCTACGTATTCGCTCCAGTATTCTGAATGTCAACTAAAAACTTTATTAAGTCGTCGCATATTATAAGAATATGTTTATATCCAGATTAACCATAGGATTTAAGGACCAAAAATATCGGCAAACAATTTTTCACAAGCGACTGAAATTCCAAAGGCATTTTATGCATGGAATCAAGTTTACATATTTGATAACTAAAGCATTTGATAGAGATAATTATATATGTGCGTTCGTGTATTAAATTTACCCGTCTTGTGGATCACTTCCAAGTCGTATTCAGATAATTAAATTTTCCATCCAAACGTCAGCAGATAATTCTTGATAATGGGTTGAATTATTATGCTCTCCTTTTTGAACGTTCTAAAATACAACGTTTATTAACGTTTTGTGGATCGTATATTTAGTGCTAGTGTCTTTAACATCCCGGCTGGCTTGAATCGGTTAATTTAACTTACTGCGGAAGTCTACAAAGTTTGAAGATTGAACGTTAAGCTCTTTGGTGGCCCGATCTGCTCCAGTATATAATTCCATGACTCTGGCCAGTAACCACTTTGATGTACATAGATAGATTTTTTTATAAGGACGATACCATCATGTTTAATGTTTTAATGTTGCCATCTGAATAACTTTAAAATTTTGATATCTACAAGTTATTTGCTGGTCAATTGGGTTGTGGTTCTGCCGAAATTGAGAAATGCGGCGGCGTCAAGTAATTCAGATTATTGCTCGAGAATTCTCAGTTAATAGCGTTGTCATCTCCTCGATCGTGAATTTTATGATTATTACTACAGCAGCCCTCTATAGGTCACCAAAATATCGAGGAATCGGTGAATTTGTTAGAGTTTCGTTTTAAAACCTTATAAAATGTATCAATTGGTTTCGGGCCCCAATAAAGTTGGGTTTTGTTGTCACTCTGGATCTCGCTACAAAGTGACCTATCGCCCACGAATCTGCAGAGTGAGGCTAAGTAAGCGTCGGTAATGAAATCGGAGAATAGCTCGAGATACAAATTTAAGATACAAATTTAGCTATTCAAAGTTTTCTGGCCCCTTCCACTACACCTCTGGCCTCTTCCAAGTTTCTACATCCAATGATCCAATACCTTTACCGTAGTCTGGTCATCAATTAAAATGTTAATGTGTGACCCGCACGTAGATATCTTACGTGATATTCCTTTATGATTCTTTCGGCCAGTTTATCTTTTGCTCGTAAAATTCCTGTTTCATCCAGAAAGGGGATTAGATATTTTAAGGTACTTGAGGTAGGTAATGCTTTATTGGATGCGGCACATTTAATTTCTGATCTAAGTATATATAGTGCAGATGGTAGGTCTGGTTTTCATTTCAGTTTTCTATGTACAAATCGTAGTACGAGGCTAGAATTCAGACAATTTTGTCTATTATATTAAATGGTGGAATTTGGACCATTAAATGGTGGAATATCTCGATTTTTAGTATTTTCACTAGGTTGTTCCGTAGTTTCAGCCATTCTGCTTTTACATCGTCTGTTAGTCGATCATCACATTCTAGATTTCGGAGCAATGAAATTTGGAAAAACATTTTAACCTTCTGTTAGAGGAGCGGGTCATCCTAAAGGGTCAAACAGGCGACTTGCTTCTGACTGGATCTGCCGTTTTATCATAGTTGATTGTCGGTTTAGGTTTACCCTAAACTGAAATAGCCGGTTTTGGGATTCCAGTGTAGCCACAAGACACATCAGATTCTGGGAACATCTCCTTGTATTTTTCAGTGGGTTCGGTGAGTAAGTGACTTGCTACACAAACCTGTCTGAACATCTTCTCAATGTCAGCTATATGAAAGATATTTTAAACAGCCGAAAACGGGTTTAGATATCACATAAGATGGATTATTGGGCTAACTGCAAGGCAGCCATTTAAAGATATTGCTGTGATCGATTTAGCGCAACCATCAAGGACGGCTCGTAGTGCTATTAAAATCTTCGAAAATTACAATTTCCTAAAACCTTCTTAATAAACTTTCTAAGCTGTTTCTGGATCACTCAGACTGACTGTGATGGCCTGACTTAATAGAGTCTTAATTTGTTTTATATTGCCGCCCCGATGGCACAGTGGTTAGCATGCTTGCTTTAAGCTCCGGAGGTTCCGGGTTCGATTCCCGGCGGGTGATGAAAAAATCACGGCTGGTTAATGTTGGATCAATGAATTAATCACTCATTTTCCGTTTAAAAAAAAAAAAAAAAAAAATGATTACGAAACTTCAAATGAAGCGGCCAAATCCCTCTATGGGATGTAGCGCCAGCGAAAAAAAAAAAAAAAAATTTGTTTTATCTACCACTATCCACTCCAGTAATGTATCTGCATGATACGGTGTTCTTCGTCACAATGTTTCCTTCAGTGAATAATTCGAAAAAGGTGTCTCCGCCAATAATGATATCTATTTCCCTTCTGTTATAGAAGGAAGGATCCACCAACTCGTATTCCTGAAAAGACTTGACATCGCTGAATTCAGAAGTTGCTGATTGGTTTGCGGTTAGTTTTGATAGGATTAAAGCTTCAATTTTAAAACATAGCTCATATTTATTCCACGGTAGTATGGCTAGCGATATTGAACCCTTTGTATAGCCATTGGTAGTAGCTCCTATGTACGTTAATGCAGACTTTGCATTTTTTCTCTTTAATTTCAACATCTGAATACATTTTTCGGTAATAAGGCCCAATGATCCTGAGTCTAACCATGTGTATCACAGTTGATTTTTGTTAATGTATCGAGTACATGCACAACATATTTAACACAACAGCGACAGATTCTACTGTGACTCATGGTATATTCTCACGAACTAAATAATACTTCTTACACTTTCTGCCGTAGGCACTTGGCGAAACACACTTAATACACACATTTTTAAAAATTTTTTAAAAACACTTGTTAAATATTTCGCAAAATTATATTTCGCAAATTTTGCGAAATATTTAACAAGTGTTTTTAAAAAATTTTTAAGAACTAAATAATGGTTTTTCCTGTTGCCGTGTTTATATCTAAATTTCGATTTACACTTGTGTATGCTATGATTGATACCTGTGAAAAACTTAACAAAAAAGTTAACAAATTTTTCGTATACGTATATGTATTTACATATATGTAGTGGTAGTAGTACAAATTATACGCCTAAATGTGGATAAATAAAACAATACATAATAGATTATAATACAATTCAATGACGATTTTTATTCAAAAAAGAAACCAAATAAGATTTTTCCCGAATGTCCGTGTCTAGATGAACAATAATTTATCAAATGGCCGGACCCTGGGGTGGGCCATATTAATAAGAAGCAATATTTGCATCAAATGTTGTACGATTTTCCACCGATGAAATTTGTTCAACAAAAATCAAAAGTCCCAAAGACAAAAAATTTTTCTCGAATTTCCGTGGTATGCACTTGTTGAAAAATGTATCAAATTTCCGGATCCTAAAGTCGGCCTTATAAATAACAAGCAATATTTGAATTTGGGACTTTTGATTTTTGTTGAACAAATTTCGTCGGCAGAAAATCGTACAACATTTGATGCAAAAAGTGCCTTTTAGTTATATGGCCGACCTCAGGATCCGGCCATTCCATAATTTTTTCATCCAGTGCATACTACGGACACTCGAGAAAAATCATTTGCCTCTGGAACTTTTGATTTTTGTTGAACAAATTTCGTCGGCGATAAACATTTGATGCAAAAAGTGCTTGTTATTTATATGGCCGACTCCACGGTACGATCATTCCATAATTTTTTCAACAAATGCATAGTACGGACATTCGAGAAAAATCATTTGACTTTAGGATTTTTGATTTTTGTTGCACAAATTTCAATATTAAGGCCAGTTTACACCTCTCGTGAACATGAACGTGAACAAAACATTTTTTGTTGATAAATCTGAAATTACTTGATTTTTTTCATTAAAACTGGTTGGAATAAACTTGAAATAAAATTACGTGTCGAATAATTATGAAAATAATGAATAAAATGTCATTATAACAATATTTTTTTCAATTCCCCGATGATTTCATTTTGTTCACAGACATTTCATCGGGGAATTGAAAAAAATATTGTTATAATGACATTTTATTCATTATTTTCATAATTATTTGATACGTAATTTTATTTCAAGTTTATTTTAATCAGTTTTAATGAAAAAAATCAAGTAATTTCAGATTTATCAACAAAAAATGATTTGTTCACGTTCATGTTCACGAGAGGTGTAAACTGAGCTTTACGTTCAATATTTGATGCAAATATTGCTTGTTATTTATATGGCCAACCCCAAAGTCCGGCCATTTGATATATTTTTCATCAAGTGCATAGTACGGACATTCGAGAAAAATCATTTGACTTTGGGACTTTTGATTTTTGTTGAATAAATTTCGTCGGCGAAAAATCGTTCAACATTTGATGGAAAAAGTGCTTGTTATTGATATGGCCGACTCCAGAGTCCGGCCATTCCATGCTTTTTTCAACAAGTGCATAGTACGCAAATTCGATAAAAATCATTTGACTTTGGGACTTTTGATTTTGGTTCGATCGAAAAATCGATCATCATTTGATGCAAAAAGTGCTTGTTATTTATATGACCGACCCCAGGGTCCGACCATTCCATAATTTTTTCAACAAGTGCATAGTACCGACATTTGAGGAGAACCATTTGACTTTAGGACTTTTGGTTTTTATTGAACAAATTTCGTCGGCAAGAATCGTTCAACATTTGATGCAAAATGTGCTTGTTATTTATATGGCCGACCCCAGGGTCTGGCCATTTGATATATTTTTCATCAAGTACATAGTTTGTACATTCGAGATAAACCATTTGACCTTGGGACTTTTGATTTTTGTTGAACAAATTTCATCGGCGGAAAATCGTACAACATTTGATGCAAAAAGAGACCGGCCATTTGATAATTTGTACATCAAGTGCATACTAAGGACATTCGAGAAAAATCATTTGCTTTCGGAATTTGAATTTTTGTTGAAAAATGCAGTCACTTCCATCGTTAGTTCGACTACTATTTATTTTACTCACACTGCTACATTTTTTGCACAAGCTAAGAACTTCACTTCGGTTTTGATTGTTGTTTAGACAGTTAAAACATCGAATCTTCTTTTTCGTTAAATTTCTTCTTTGGTCTAACGGTATTTCTTTAAATTTGTCACATTCGAACAGATTGTTAATTTGCAAGGAACTTGAAAAATTGCTGTAAGGTTGGAATATTATTGTCTGCCGAAACTTGTGATCTTTACCTTCGTCTAGCTTATGAACCACAAATGGGTCAAACAATTATCTCTCGTTTATGCATACTCTCCTAATATTTTGAGGTCACGTATTATTTCATCTGAGCATCTAGAAGTGGTTGGATGTTTCTGCTGTTTGGTGTAACCACTACTGCTGGAGACATAAAATTTCTGATAAATGTGTAGATAGTGTGTTTTCTTCGATCATTCCTTTCTTTCAATCACTTCAATGCCTCAATGTGGTTAGCATCTGTAGCGCTGAAATGCTTTAATACCTCAGTCGCTTCACCTTTCAGCGATCCCTTTAAATATTGTAATTTCTGCGATGCTGTCAGCTTAGGGTTATCATGGATGGTATCACAACAAATCAATGAAGGACTGTCATTCTGTGTAATTTCGATTGAAACGGGTAGTTTAATTTTGGAGTTTAATTCACTTCTTTATAGTTGCCCGACATGCTAGAATTTCCAATAACTGTGTCATTCATGCGGTAATATCATTTCTTGGGGAATTTCTTTCATGAGCTCATCAGTCGTCAATTCAATTAAAACCTGAACCATTTGCATCACTCCATGAGTATCGTAGGAGAGTAGCACCACTTGCTTATTCCTCTTCCTTGTCGTTCTCATTTAACGTCAACACTGCAACTTCTCCCGTAGTTTCACCACTATATAAAAATGGATCGACCGATCTGACCGATTAGTGTGGCAAATTTTTTATTTCCAGTTTCGTTGTCTTGCATTTGGCAGGATTTATCTTTTTGCTGTGTCTGTACGCGTTCCGATAGAAGTCTTTGCGTACGGACGTAGAGTCTCATGCCGGATGGTCTAGGAATTTGAAATTTAGAGAGACGTAAAGTTGTACCTGGCCAAGGACTCGCTGCTGCTCGTTGTATTAAATCACTTGCTTGCACTTTACAATAGTATCAACCTAATAATTCGTTAAAAAGTGACCTTTCCCAACATTGATACATCCGATGAGATAAACGGCACACATCGTTCCCCATATTGTGCAGTTGTGTAATCAGCTGTTCGACTCCGTATCCTGTAGTAGCCGAGATAAGGCCAACGTGCATTATATTCGATCTAGAAGTCCCGTGTTCAATAGCACCTTTTATTAAGCATTTTTTAACATTGGCTGAGGAGATTTTTTGAGTCCATTGGCAACAAATTTACTATATTTACGATAAGAAATATGGATGGTTTTGTTCCGAGAATACCCCTTATTTCTGGCCAAATAGAACAAGGAAAATCTTATAGATCAACTATTAAAATTGCTAAGGCCATTTTATCTTTTATTGGTGATACGATGTTTATAAAATCATCGGCTATTACTCTTAAATTTATTGCTGTGTTGTAATTTTTTAGAAAGTGACATCTTTGGCAAATTATAGTTTTTTATAAACTTCGCTAAATATATATCCAGGTAGAATGCTGTATAAGATAATGCAGTATAAGATAGCAGAAAATTTCCAGCGGAAAAAATGAGTTTTTCTACTCACCACCAGGGGCAGCACTAAAGCAAAAGAGAACTTTTTCTGCTGAAATATTTATTAGGCAGCAGAAAAATTATGAATATTGTTCATTTTTTGTTGTTGTTTTTTTAATGTTTATTTTTGTTTTTAATATTGTTGTTATTCGTATTTCTCGTTCGCAAAGATGGTCTAATTTATTTAGCGAAACGCTCTTCAAGCAGCCAAAATCAGTTGGTCAAACTGCAATTTTCAGTTTTTTCACTGTATCGTATGGACGGGCCCGCTGGTAACCAATATAAGACGCTGATTTTTGGATACCTGGGGTCATAACACATCCACACAAGCAATCTTAAGAAAATCGATCTAGTCTAAAGAGCTACAGAATTTTTCAAATAAATTTGGTCAAACTGAATTTTTCAGTGTTTTCACTGTATCGTATGGACGGATCCACTTGTAACCAATATGGGATCCTGATTTTTGGATACCTGGGGGCATAACACATCCACACAAGCATCTTAAGAAAATCGATCGAGTCCAAAGAGCTACAGAATTTTTCAAATAAATTTGGTCAAACTGAATTTTTCAGTGTTTTCACTGTATCGTATGGACCTTGTAACCAATATGGGATCCTGATTTTTGGATACCTGATTTAAGGAGCTGCAGAATTTTTCAAATAAATTTGGTCAAACTGAATTTCAACTTAAATGTTATACAAAACAATACCTAAAATAATTAAAAAAACTTTAGTGAAGAATGTACCTGCTTCTTTGATTCCACGATTCTCTTAAAAGTGGGCGTTATGTTTGATAACTGAACTCGCATATCTGGTGCAGCATCAAGTTTGTTACGATATTTATTTTTTGTCGCAACATATTTTTAAAACCCAGCTACATACAATTAATAAGTTGTTGCAAACGGCAATAGGATTCGAATAGCCTGATTTGTTAAATTTGGATATTTATCGAATATATCTGACCAGAATATTGTTAACGGAACTGCTCTAAATTTGGCTTTTAATTGTGTATCCGAACTTAATTCATTCAAATTTTTATAATACATGGACCGAAATCCTTTTGGTTTTTCCTTTATTCTGAATGGATTTTGTACCCAGCAATTATCTTGGTTCTCTAGGATTGGAAAGTAATCAGTGAGTGATTCCTGTAAACTGGACAGATGTGTTTTATACCATCACGGATTTCCATATCTAAATCCACTTCAGATGCTTTGAGAAAACCACTAAGCGTCTGGAGACACTCAAAGTTGATTCGTTCAATTTTCCAAATATATCAGCAAGGTGTGGAAGTGTAGATAGTGAAGTCATATTATTTAATCTGTCTAATAATTCCAATTTATGACCAATAAAATTCGCCAACAGTTCCTTTCGCAATTCAAATATTCGCACAAGAATTTTACCACGCGATAACCATCTAACTTCCGTATGAAGAAGTAAAGTGATGTGAAGACAACCCATATCTTCACAAATGGCTTTGAAAATATGTGATTGCAATGGTCGACTTCTAATAAAATTAATAATCTTCAATACTTCGTCCAGAACAGATTTAAATGTAACTGAAATCCTTTATGTTCCTAATGCATATCTGTTAAGAATGCCATGAGTACTGTTACATGTGCAACATTTTTAATCCGTGATACAGCCCACTCACTTTTCCTGTCGTTGCTTTTGCTCCATCGCTGCATATTTCAAAACATTTTCCTCAGTTAATTTAATGCAATGCAGTTAAATATATTCTCTCCGTGGTGATAATGTTCACAATTTCACATAAAAGCAAATCTTCCTCAATTTTTTTATTAAAATCATACCAAAATCCAAAAATCAGGATCCCATATTGGTTACAATGGGGTCCGGTCCGTCCATACGATACAGTGGAAAAACTGAAAAATTCAGTTTGGCCAAATTTATTTTAAAAATTCTGTAGCTCTTTAGACTAGATCGATTTTCTTAAGATTGCTTGTGTGGATGTGTTATGACCCCAGGTATCCAAAAATCAGGATCCCATATTGGTTACAAGTGGGTCCGTCCATACGATACAGTGAAAAACTGAAAACTTCAGTTTGACCAAATTTATTTGAAAAATTCTGTAGCTCTTTGGACTCGATCGATTTTCTTAAGATTGCTTGTGTGGATGTGTTATGACCCCAGGTATCCAAAAATCAGGATCCCATATTGGTTACAAGTGGGTCCGTCCATACGATACAGTGAAAAAACTGAAAAATTCAGTTTGACCAAATTTGTTTGAAAAATTCTGTAGCTCTTTAGACTAGATCGATTTTCTAAAGATTGCTTGTGTGGATGTGTTATGACCCCAGGTATCCAAAAATCAGGATCCCATACTGGTTACAAGGGGGTCCGTCCATACGATACAGTGAAAAAACTGAAAAGGCAGTTTGACCAAATGATTAAAAACAAAAATAAACATTAAAAAAACAACAAAAAAATGAACAATATTCATAATTTTTCTGCTGCCTAATAAATATTTCAGCAAATAGATTCTCTTTTGTTTTCGAGCTGTCCCTGGTGGCGAGTAGAAAAACTCATTTTTTCTGCTGGAAATTTCCTGCTATCTTATACAGCATCCAGGTAGACTAGTATCGGCGCAACGTAATGTAGTACTGCATCACAGCCAGCTTAATGTATTTTTAACACGGCGATACAAGGATCCGGCGTCCCATATTCTGAGTAAAAATATCCTTCTTCTTCTTCAAAATATTCGTTATCTTGCATCCAAGTACGCTGCTGTCTCTTTCCATGATCATCATCTTTTCCAATTTCATTCTGAATTAAGGAAATATTTTCCAAATGTAACTTCATTTCCCCGTTCATTTCCCTTTGTGTACCAATATAATAATTCTTCTTACACTTTCTGCCGTAGGCACTTGACGAAACACACTTAATACACACATTTTTAAATTTTTTTAAAAACACTTGTTAAATATTTCGCAAAATTACAAAAGGTTTAAAAAATCACTCGATCGATTTCGGCTTATTAGGCCATCATCAGGAGTATCTACTAAACTGTAAAAATAAAAATGTAGTTAGATATATATATATATAGTTGGAAAAAGCAAAAAGTGAAACCAAAATATACAAATAAAAAAATTGTGGAAGTGGTAAACAATAAAATTGGTGACAGCAATAAACATTAAAACTGAAACATAAAGCTTTAGCTAACATTTATCCACCTGATAGCCCAATGCCGAAAAATTGGCGCCGCTTAGAGTATATAGGAAAAACTAGTCAACGGATTAGTAACATCGTGACACAATATACACATATTAGCTTTGCTTTTTATAACAATAATACAATTAAGAAAATGATTTTTAACAATAAACCAAGAATTGATCGCCTTTCCAAGTCTGGCGTTTATAAGATCAATTGCAATGATTGTAGTTCCTCTTATATCGGACAGACTGGGCGCAATTTTGAAGTTAGAGTTAAAGAACATTTATCTGGTAGCCATGAATCATCCCTTTATAATCATTTAACGTTAGAAAATCACACATCCAGTTTAAACAATTTAGAAATATTACATGTACAACCAAAAAGCAGACGTTTAGATAACTTAGAATCTTACGAAATCCGAAAAGCTATATTTCTTAACCAAAATATCCTCAACGAACAGAGAGAAATCCGTTTCTCACCAATTACCGACCCCGCATTGTTTTATTCACATATTCATTCAATACCATAAAATTACTATTACGTCGGGTTATAATAAAATAAAGAAGGGGTAGAAAAAAATAAAAAAAAAAAAAAAAATCAACATCTGGAATTTTGTTATTCGACCGTTGACTAATCAATAATCATATACCTATGTTTAACTCACCCCCTTTTAATTTTTAATTTTTAATGTTTATTGCTCTCACCAATTTTACCTGTGTTTAACTCACCCCCTTTTTTAATTTTTAATGTTTATTGCTGTCACCAATTTTATTGTTTACCACTTCCACAATTTTTTTATTTGTATATTTTGGTTTCACTTTTTGCTTTTTCCAACTATATATATATATCTAACTACATTTTTATTTTTACAGTTTAGTAGATACTCCTGATGATGGCCTAATAAGCCGAAATCGATCGAGTGATTTTTAAACCTTTTGTAATTTTGCGAAATATTTAACAAGTGTTTTTAAAAAATTTTAAAAATGTGTGTAATATAATAATTACAAAAACTTTCTATAGCGCGGCTAACTTCACGATACTCTGCGGAAAATTGTTCAACAGAATATTGTCGCAAATTCGCACTGAATAACGAAAAAAAACTTTTAAACTACTGATCAGTGCCGAACAGTTAAGTACCTAATTAGCACGTATTTTATTGTCATTGTCACTAATTATCACAGAACCAAATTCAGTATGGTTGATAACGAAAATAATCTTGTAAATGATGTGGTTCCTCCCGACACACTTTAATAATAAACAAAACACCCTTTATATGTTTACGATCCATAATATAGAAATACCCATCTGTTACGATTAAAAAAAAAAAAAAATTATGTTAACACTGTTCCATTTAATTTGGCTGGTGTTTATTGATAATGTTTGAATCACAAATTTTCCATCCTATTATCCTTTTTTATTTGTGTTTGAGTATTATGGCTTTCGTTGTTGTTGTTGTTGTCGTGTTGTTATACAACATTTTTTGCCTTGATATTTTCTTATATATCGTGTTGTTGTTTAAATTTAGATTAAATTTATAGCAAAAAAAAAAAATACCAAAATGACAACTTTTAACCATCTGAGACTTTTGGTTAGATGTCTTTTTTTTTTTTTGCTCGTATTTTTATTTTTGTGTATTAATATTTTTTCAGCTTTTCAAATTTTATGTGATTTTGCTGTAGAGAAAAATTTAAAATAAATTTTTAGGATTTTTATTTGTGTTAAATTCTTAAATTTGAATTGAATAACAATTTTATGGTAAGTTTTTTTTTTTTTTTCTAATCCTTCTGAACAAAAAATACTTTATGTGTATTTAGATCTATACACATACATATACATAAACATAACCAGAAGAAAATGCTTCAAGATGTTAGATTTTTTTTATAGACATAGAGAAGTTTGAACGATTTTCTGGTTAGTTTTCGGTTAGTTTGGGCTTTTATGTTGCAATATTATAGTTTAAAATTGAAAACGAAAATTTTTGTTGTAACTCCGTTCCATTAGCTAAACGCTCAGAAAAGCCAAGTTTTTATTGCTTTTGATTTTTATTACTGATGTTTCTTTTTATATGTATTAAGAATTGAAAGTATATCATCTCAATGTTCTACTAAGCAATAAGTTTTTTCAAATTTATATTAAAAGTTTCGTTTTTGTGATTTTTACATTGTTTTAAGGATTCAATCCATACAATTTTACGCGCCAATCATCACTGATTGTTATAATAATGAACCCGGGATTTATACACCCTATATGTTATATGTGCTATGTACGTTCACTTCTAAGAAAAAATCCCTGTGGGACATCAAATCAAATTTGTTCATCCTGTATTTAACACTATATAGTTTGTAGTACATAAATCGTGCCAAAATACGACATTGAATTACACACATGCCATCAACACTGCTTTACAACAATAAAAGTATATTTTTTGTGTAACAATAAAAAATGATTTTCCGAAATAGTTCAAGGTATTGTTATTATATTTTTTTTTGTTATGAAATAAATAACCATTTTTGTTGTTGTTGTTATTGTTTTTGGTGGAAACTTTTATTTATTTTTTTATTTTTTAGATTGGGTTGGGATTTTCTAAAATTGTATTGGGGCATTGAAGATTATTGGGTAAATATTGATCTTAGGTTTACGACATGTATTTCTCGGTTCATCTGGGTTTTATAATATGTATACTGTAAAAAAACAAAATCACGTAATGATAATTTATATTGTTGCAGAGCTTTCGTCGTAATATGTAGTAAGACGATACACCAACAAAAATTTACAACCAAGGCTTATACACACTCGAAAAGCGATACTATTTATGTATACACATAATATTGTATCGAGTAAATATAACCGTGACAAAAATATTGTATTAAAATATGATATGTTAAAAAACGAATATTTTTATTTTGTCAATTAAATTTCATAATCAATAATTTAATTTCATATTCGGAATTAATTAAAGGAAAGAAAAATTTATAAATTCCCAGAGAACATTTTCAAATGAAAAATTGTAATTCAATTATAATCCATTTTCCAATCCTCTTGAATTTTTTTATATTTCATTATCTGTTTGCTTTCTTCAAATCAATTCAATTGAGTGTATAAAAAATCTCAAAGGATAAGTTTCTCTTTATTTTTTGTCCTGTATAGTTTAAGCATTTTTATTTAATGTTTTATTAAGTTCTTGAATGAACTTTACTTTTATCGTCCGTGTAAAACTTTGTATTATTTGTAGTACATATGTATATTATATATTTGGTACATTACGCTCCATTCCATCGTTAAATACTATGCGACTTTATTTGTACAGGAAACGCTGATTCTGAAACTTTTTGAAAATATTGATTACTATACTCTGATCTCCGGAAAAATATTAATATGTGTGAAATCATCGGCTATAGAGAATGATAGTTTATGCACCAAAAAATGCTTTTGAGCACGGATTTTTGTCATAAAATAAGACGCGAGAATTATGATTTTCATGTAAATACCGGTACTCTAACAGTAAATTTTATTGTTTTTTGGTTTAATTTATTAAGTCCATGTAGACTCAACAAATTCTTAATTTATTGCTTTAGTGTAAACAATATTTTTGGGAAGGCATCAAAGAGTGCTAATTTGAAAATCACGGCTCCTTCCAATTAATGCAATTTGTCAACAATTATTTTACAACTTGGTAGTTGCTGGCATTATGTGAAAAAACCCTGCATTTGACTTGGGTAAATTTATGCTGCCTACTCAACGGATACCCTAAGTAAATGAATTAAAATACATTTGTTAAAGAATTACAATAATATTTTTTATGCATCGCCTTAAACTCCTTGTAGATAAATTTGTATAACGGACAAACATACAAATTTTCATTTTAATAGATTGCAGAATTTTCAGATTTCCCAATAAAAGCAACAAACATGAAAAAAATAAAATTTAGTTTCGGTGCAGTTTTTCGGATATTTGGTTTCAAGAAGGTTTTTTTGTTAAACTAAATAATTCGTTAAGTAAATAATTATTAAAGAAAATATGGAAAACGCACTTTAGTAATAGTCCAAATTTAATTGCAGTTTGCCTTTCTTGTTAATATTAAAAATTGAGATTAATCCGAATACATCAATCGGTTCGCATTCAGATACATACATTTTTAATTAGAATGTACAAATATATTGTATAATAGTGGTTGTAATGTAATATATTTTATGATTGTTTTAACGAGATCTCAGACCTTAACGATATAAAAATAAAACGGTGATACCTACACCAAACTTGATAATTAAATATAAATTATAAAATTTAATTAATGCATTTGCCTAATTATCTGCAATATAATTGCATTTAACTTATGGCAATAGCACAAATAATTATTTATACATTCAAAATGGCCGTAACGCATATAATTAAAAAATTAATGTATTTCTTGCTCTTCTAGTAGTTTTAAATTCCACATGGTGCAAAATCGTCAACTTAAGTGAAATAAAATTAAATTAAATTCCTTCATAAGTTTTTTATTTCACTTTGTTTTATATAGGATTATTTAAAAGATTTTTTACATTAGTTTGTAAAAAAATATTTCTCATTCAGTTTAAAATAAAAAATTGTTATTATTATCCAAAGCTACTTGAGAACGGTGGGAAATACACATTTAGATACATTTTTTCATGAAAATAGAAAAAATTAAAAATTACTGAAAAAAAACCTAGATATAGCTAATTTTTGTTATGATTTAGGAATGGATGACATTTTGTAAACGTAAACTGATAAATTACTACATAATTTGTTTCAGTTGTGACATTTGATAAAAAAAGCAAAATATTTTAAATGTTATACTTTAAATTGTAGTGGTTTATGCATTCACTGAATCACAAATGCATCTAACTACTCATTGCAATCTAGCATTTATTGATCGGTTCCGTCACAGACAATAATCAAATCAAAGAACCCCGCGCAAATCCAACTCAAATATTAATCAGTTATACTTCTTACACTGGCTCTATATTTGGGCACGTCATCGTCAGTTAGTGCAAGTTTTGTTTAGCATGGCATTTTCGAAATATCTTTCTCTATCTCTTACCTGATAAATTAAATTGAATAAAAATATTTTGCAAGGTACGTATTTTTACAAACATTAATTTGTATTTTTCACAAAAATAGATATAAATGTTTTGTGTATAATTACAACTAAATGTTTAACATTAATATTATTTTATACTTCATATTTTATATTTTATATTTTATGTTTTATATTTTATATTTTATATTTTATATTTTATATTTTATATTTTATATTTTATATTTTATATTTTATATTTTATATTTTATATTTTATATTTTATATTTTATATTTTATATTTTATATTTTATATTTTATATTTTATATTTTATATTTTATATTTTATATTTTATATTTTATATTTTATATTTTATATTTTATATTTTATATTTTATATTTTATATTTTATATTTTATATTTTATATTTTATATTTTATATTTTATATTTTATATTTTATATTTTATATTTTATATTTTATATTTTATATTTTATATTTTATATTTTATATTTTATATTTTATATTTTATATTTTATATTTTATATTTTATATTTTATATTTTATATTTTATATTTTATATTTTATATTTTATATTTTATATTTTATATTTTATATTTTATATTTTATATTTTATATTTTATATTTTATATTTTATATTTTATATTTTATATTTTATATTTTATATTTTATATTTTATATTTTATATTTTATATTTTATATTTTATATTTTATATTTTATATTTTATATTTTATATTTTATATTTTATATTTTATATTTTATATTTTATATTTTATATTTTATATTTTATATTTTATATTTTATATTTTATATTTTATATTTTATATTTTATATTTTATATTTTATATTTTATATTTTATATTTTATATTTTATATTTTATATTTTATATTTTATATTTTATATTTTATATTTTATATTTTATATTTTATATTTTATATTTTATATTTTATATTTTATATTTTATATTTTATATTTTATATTTTATATTTTATATTTTATATTTTATATTTTATATTTTATATTTTATATTTTATATTTTATATTTTATATTTTATATTTTATATTTTATATTTTATATTTTATATTTTATATTTTATATTTTATATTTTATATTTTATATTTTATATTTTATATTTTATATTTTATATTTTATATTTTATATTTTATATTTTATATTTTATATTTTATATTTTATATTTTATATTTTATATTTTATATTTTATATTTTATATTTTATATTTTATATTTTATATTTTATATTTTATATTTTATATTTTATATTTTATATTTTATATTTTATATTTTATATTTTATATTTTATATTTTATATTTTATATTTTATATTTTATATTTTATATTTTATATTTTATATTTTATATTTTATATTTTATATTTTATATTTTATATTTTATATTTTATATTTTATATTTTATATTTTATATTTTATATTTTATATTTTATATTTTATATTTTATATTTTATATTTTATATTTTATATTTTATATTTTATATTTTATATTTTATATTTTATATTTTATATTTTATATTTTATATTTTATATTTTATATTTTATATTTTATATTTTATATTTTATATTTTATATTTTATATTTTATATTTTATATTTTATATTTTATATTTTATATTTTATATTTTATATTTTATATTTTATATTTTATATTTTATATTTTATATTTTATATTTTATATTTTATATTTTATATTTTATATTTTATATTTTATATTTTATATTTTATATTTTATATTTTATATTTTATATTTTATATTTTATATTTTATATTTTATATTTTATATTTTATATTTTATATTTTATATTTTATATTTTATATTTTATATTTTATATTTTATATTTTATATTTTATATTTTATATTTTATATTTTATATTTTATATTTTATATTTTATATTTTATATTTTATATTTTATATTTTATATTTTATATTTTATATTTTATATTTTATATTTTATATTTTATATTTTATATTTTATATTTTATATTTTATATTTTATATTTTATATTTTATATTTTATATTTTATATTTTATATTTTATATTTTATATTTTATATTTTATATTTTATATTTTATATTTTATATTTTATATTTTATATTTTATATTTTATATTTTATATTTTATATTTTATATTTTATATTTTATATTTTATATTTTATATTTTATATTTTATATTTTATATTTTATATTTTATATTTTATATTTTATATTTTATATTTTATATTTTATATTTTATATTTTATATTTTATATTTTATATTTTATATTTTATATTTTATATTTTATATTTTATATTTTATATTTTATATTTTATATTTTATATTTTATATTTTATATTTTATATTTTATATTTTATATTTTATATTTTATATTTTATATTTTATATTTTATCATTTATATTTTATATTTTATCATTTATATTTTATATTTTATCATTTATATTTTATATTTTATCATTTATATTTTATATTTTATCATTTATATTTTATATTTTATATTTTATCATTTATATTTTATATTTTATATTTTATATTTTATCATTTATATTTTATATTTTATATTTTATATTTTATATTTTATATTTTATATTTTATATTTTATATTTTATATTTTATATTTTATATTTTATATTTTATATTTTATATTTTATATTTTATATTTTATATTTTATATTTTATATTTTATCATTTATATTTTATATTTTATATTTCATCATTTATATTTTATATTTTATCATTTATATTTTATATTTTATCATTTATATTTTATATTTTATATTTTATCATTTATATTTTATATTTTATATTTTATATTTTATATTTTATATTTTATATTTTATATTTTATATTTTATATTTTATATTTTATCATTTATATTTTATATTTTATATTTTATATTTTATATTTTATATTTTATGTTTTATATTTTATATTTTATATTTTATATTTTATATTTTATATTTCATATTTTATATTTTATATTTTATATTTTATATTTTATATTTTATATTTTATATTTTATATTTTATATTTTATATTTTATATTTTATATTTTATATTTTATATTTTATATTTTATATTTTATATTTTATATTTTATATTTTATATTTTATATTTTATATTTTATATTTTATATTTTATATTTTATATTTTATATTTTATATTTTATATTTTATATTTTATATTTTATATTTTATATTTTATATTTTATATTTTATATTTTATATTTTATATTTTATATTTTATATTTTATATTTTATATTTTATATTTTATATTTTATATTTTATATTTTATATTTTATATTTTATATTTTATATTTTATATTTTATATTTTATATTTTATATTTTATATTTTATATTTTATATTTTATATTTTATATTTTATATTTTATATTTTATATTTTATATTTTATATTTTATATTTTATATTTTATATTTTATATTTTATATTTTATATTTTATATTTTATATTTTATATTTTATATTTTATATTTTATATTTTATATTTTATATTTTATATTTTATATTTTATATTTTATATTTTATATTTTATATTTTATATTTTATATTTTATATTTTATATTTTATATTTTATATTTTATATTTTATATTTTATATTTTATATTTTATATTTTATATTTTATATTTTATATTTTATATTTTATATTTTATATTTTATATTTTATATTTTATATTTTATATTTTATATTTTATATTTTATATTTTATATTTTATATTTTATATTTTATATTTTATATTTTATATTTTATATTTTATATTTTATATTTTATATTTTATATTTTATATTTTATATTTTATATTTTATATTTTATATTTTATATTTTATATTTTATATTTTATATTTTATATTTTATATTTTATATTTTATATTTTATATTTTATATTTTATATTTTATATTTTATATTTTATATTTTATATTTTATATTTTATATTTTATATTTTATATTTTATATTTTATATTTTATATTTTATATTTTATATTTTATATTTTATATTTTATATTTTATATTTTATATTTTATATTTTATATTTTATATTTTATATTTTATATTTTATATTTTATATTTTATATTTTATATTTTATATTTTATATTTTATATTTTATATTTTATATTTTATATTTTATATTTTATATTTTATATTTTATATTTTATATTTTATATTTTATATTTTATATTTTATATTTTATATTTTATATTTTATATTTTATATTTTATATTTTATATTTTATATTTTATATTTTATATTTTATATTTTATATTTTATATTTTATATTTTATATTTTATATTTTATATTTTATATTTTATATTTTATATTTTATATTTTATATTTTATATTTTATATTTTATATTTTATATTTTATATTTTATATTTTATTTTTTATATTTTATATTTTATATTTTATATTTTATATTTTATATTTTATATTTTCATGTTCATAATTCCTGAATCCCATAAACCGACTTACCTTTAGATCCACAATATTTCAAATTTTGGGAGTTTGACGATTTTCCAGAGGATTTGACGAATCGGATCCACGGAATATTTTGGTGTTTTTTATAAAAGTTACTTTGTTACCAACGGACATTTAATTCCCCGAAACCGAGTTTTAGTTTTTTTAAGTAATAATCTTAGTTAGCAATGAACATAATTAGGTTTACTGTTAAGATTCAGTGAATTATTATTGTTTTAGTTTGTTGGCTTTTTGGGATATGTTGATGGAGAAGCGAAATCTTAGCATCTTACAGTTCCGCTTTCTTACTGTGTACTGCGATTCTGTAATTTTTGCTAACTATTATCTTTGTACTTTAACATAATTTTTTAAATGATCCATTTCTGTTTTACATAATTTTACAGTTTTTCACATATTTATCGACTTAGAGCACATACTTTTTCGTTGTTACAAACATAACCTGTAAAATTTTGTTCAAAATGTATACAAGCTACAATCGTAATTCATATTTTACACCTTACTTCCTCCTTCCTTATATCCATATCTATTCGTACCCTTCATACTTTTAAAAGAAATTTCCAAATCAATAAGAATTTCAAAAGAAAATAGAAATTCAAATTCAAATATACATAAATTTCCCAAACATAATATATGTAGATAGATATACATCTTTACATAATAATATAAATACGATTACAACACAAACATCAATTTAAACCAATTTTTGAAAAATATATTACATAATCTATACAAGACACATATACATGATACATAAAATCGAAGTCTATTATCATACAATTAGAATTCAATTTGGTTATTTAATTTTCTATATACAATATACCACTCGTACACAGTACATTTATTACATATAAAAGTAAAAAATGTTATTTATTTATTTTTTATTATTGTTAAATATAATTCTGTACTTCTCAGAATTAATGTAAATTTAATTCTTAAATTATATACAGTTTATATTGTTACAAAATTGGTTTAGTGAGCACATTCAATTAAATTCTAATTTGTTATTTAAAAATTAGTTTATATGAACCCAATAATTCGATAGAGTACAAAAATAATAACCACAAATAGAGGTAAATTATTTCAAATGTATGTATTTAAATGCAAATTTATTATTGGTAATTGCGGAATGCGCATACATATGTGTAATAAAAATCACAATTATAAATGATTTTCGGCACCAGCAGAATTTTTTATCTTCATATACGTGCATAAAAATTAAATTACAAATTTTAAGTACTTCAACCAAAATAAAACTATGCGACGTATCCATAAATCGTATTAATACACACATTTTTAAAATTTTTTAAAAACACTTGTTAAAAATTTCGCAAAATTTTGCGAAATATTTAACAAGTGTTTTTAAAAAAATTTAAAAATGTGTGTATTAAGTGTGTTTCGCCAAGTGCCTACGGCAGAAAGCGTTAGAAGTAAATCGTATTAAGTATAAAATTTTATTTCTTAAGCAAATATTTTTTATGTCTTTTCATATGTAAATCAACTTTGGTTGTTACTCAATCAATTTACACTTATTCTCAAATTTGTTCACATAATAATGTTAATTTAAAAGAGATTTTTTTTTTAAGATCACCTTAAAAAAAAATTCAAAATTCAGAATACTTTACAATTTTAGAGAGTAAACCAAAGCTCAGAATATTTGTTTAAAAATAAAAAAATTTTGTTTTTAGGCAATTTATAGAACTTCTTTATTGAGACTTTGATAAGACTTTTTATATTTGATGTTTTATTAAATATTTTTCATAAGTTGGCTAGGCTAGATTATAAAATAGAGTTATGAGTAAGTGGAATACTTATTAAAATATTAAGTCTTATTATTTTTAACGCGTGCTTCAATCGAACAATTACAAATCATTTAATATGCCACCGAATATAAACAATTTAAATACAAATTCAATAAAGTAAGACAGAGGTTTTTTTTTATATAAAGCAACAAATTCATTAAACCTTCATAATGTTAAAGTTTTATCATCATAATTATTAAAACTTTAAAATCAGTACAATCCACTGCTATATTCGTAAAAAAAAAAAATTTAAATGTGGCTATGAAAGAAAATATGCGCGATATTAAAATTCGGGGATATATGGATCAATTTCAATTATGTTTGTTCTCGTTCTGTGTGCTAAGATCAAATAAAACAGAACTCGAATTGATGACGATAAATTTACAAAACAAATTGTTATTTAAAAATAATTTCCCAATAAAAATGGAATAGCTATTCTCAAGTGTCAAATAAACATTTTTTGTAGTATTTTCAAGGAATTTAAGGCCATAAGCACGAATTCTATTTTGTATAATTATGTATTAGATTTCCATTTAATATTGTTTTTTGCTCATAGTGTTTCCTCTTCAATTTTTCCCATATTTAGTATTTCACGAATGTTTAATTTAATAAGGATAGCCTCACTCTATCATATCTTTACAAAAAATAAAAACAAAACTTATGCAACATGGCTTTTGCAACAATAGTTTTTATTTATTCACAATAGCGCTATAGAACTCATCATATGATGGCTTAATTCGCTATTTGCTTACATAGCAAGAAAATTGCAATATGGCTGATATCGTGGAATTTGACGGTCGTTCACAAGTAAACATAGAGATAGATAGCAACAGGAGGAACACAAATTTGACTACAACATGGTATTGGGCAGGATTTCTTGAATATCGTTTGGTACAAATATAAACGACATCCTAACCATGTTATAGTTAGGTCTGCGAACCTAACTCTACGATTAATTGTTAAAGGCAATCAAATTCTACCTGCACTTTTTTGATTTAGAGAAATAAAAATCTCAGCCCCTGGAAGTCCCCCTGAATATACTTGGTTCAATTTTAAATCTATAAACCTAATCAACCTTTACCTCAGTTTAAATAACATTAAAATAAACAAAAGATTTGCAATTACATTTTAACGAATTATTTAAGATAAATATATATTTTATGTAGTTACCAAATGACAAAATTTATGAATCATCATTCTTATTTAATTTTGCTCAAAGTGTAATGTTGGCTGCTACATATTTTGGTTACTGTGCGTTTTTTGGTCAATCAACCATAAACTTCATACAACCTATAGCTATACTTAAGGGTGACACAGGTTTCCAGGGCGGTCAAAAGAAATGAAATAGAGATACATTGATTTCCTGACCGTCATTAATGGATTTAGTAAATTCCTTTGCGGCTGTATTCGACGAAATCACCTACATCAAAAATCAATATTCCGGAGTCCAAAACAAATCATTATTAATATGGGGATGGCAGCCGAATAGGACCAGTATGGTGGCTGGGAAATTATTCAGTATGATGATTTCGTGGTAGAAACCAGCTAAATTTTACAAGCACATTGACAAGGTACAATGTGGTACGCAAACAATAGTCATCGGAGACCAATAACCATTTCGACATTTGAATGCTTGTGGCAGCCAAGATGATTAACCAGGGAGACTTTCGAATTCTAAAGGCACGTGATGTAGGAGCAACTATGGTATTGAACCAAGAGCAGAGTTTGTTGCCTAATCATACATGGTGTAAAATATGTACCGAGACGGTCGAATATTTTGAATGGTACACACCGCATCGAAAAAAAAAAATAATACGTATTTAATATTTTTGAAAAAGCTATTCAACTACACGAAACTAGACCTCAACCCCACCCCCTGTGGGTGGGAGAGGGGCAACTTTGATATCTTAAATGGAAACCCCCAATTTTTTATTACAGATTCGGATTCTACGTCAAAAACTGCGTAAATTTAATCTGAAATAGTTTTTTGTGTTCGGTGCAGATTGCGCTGTAATTGCTGCTCGAAAAGATAAAAAAAATGTACAATGTGCATATATTTTTTGCATGTTTTTGTGTTTCTCGCAAGAGAATCTATTATTTCTATTATAAATAAATTTGTTTTAACGGGAAACAATAAAAAACGGGAAACAATAGCGTTCGTTTTTTTAGGATTAGTCGTTCTAGATTTTTAGGATTATTCGTTCGAATTCCTACTTTTTCTAACATCAATTAGAGCGCCATCTGCACCGAACACAGAAAAATATTTCAGATAAAATTTACGTATTTTTTGACGTAGAATCCGTGTCTGTAATAAAAAATGAGGGTTTCCATTTAGGATATCAAAGTTTCCCCCACCCCCACTCAGAGTCGAGTTTATTATAGTTGAAAAGCTTTTTCAAAACTATTAAACACGTATTATTTTGTTTTTCAATGCGGTGTGTACTATCAAAGCAACCTTGATTATACAAGCCATAATCTAAAAATCGAAGCTTTTATAAGGGAATTAGAAACGAGGAAAAAACCAAAATTTCCATAGTAAAACACATAAAACATATGGGAAATCACTTTTTTTCCTAAGACAAATTTGTAAATGAAAACGTTGCAAATTCTTAATTATGATTTCTGAAATATTTTCATAAATGTTTGAATTTTAATATATATGAAGATCGTTTAAGTAAATCGTTTTTATTTTCTTGTAATAATTGATTTATTTAAACCAAAATATAAAGAAAAGTTCATAACAACAGCATTCTGGTCAAATTAAAAAGAAAAGCTTACTACAAATCGTGTGCATTAAGTCAATATACAATACATAGATGGCAGTGATGGCATTTGAAAAATCGTACGAAAAATTGCGACCTGGGGAAATTTCAAGTTCAAAAATTGTAGGAAAAGCTAAACAAATTCTCAAAATATTAAGAACGTGTCATAATTTTGTGATTAAATAATTTTTTTTCGTATTTTTCTGTATAAATCTGAGACATCTAACGTACACTAGTAAAACTAAAGATAAATGTAGCAAGTATTATTTTAATTCGTCAGAGCCAACTTTGATGTATTTTTCAAAATGAAAGTTCGAAAAATATATTTTAGAAATAATTTAATTTTAATATTTCTGCAATTAATATTTACTTAATACCCATATACCCTTCCTGTATATTGCTGCTAAAGATATGTAGAACACTTTTCTATAAAAATTTTGTAACATTTTTGCTTTTTTCATTGAAAAACTTGAAGCTAAAAAACACCATTTTTACTATGGATTCCTATGGAAATTAGTGAAAAGTTATACCACTAAAAAAGCTTAAAAAAATACGTCATAATGATTATGACTCTATACTCTAGAAGGCTCTGGTACTATTCAAAATATTCGACCGTCCCGGTACATATTTTACAACCTGTATAAGGCAAAGCATCCTCAAAATTAAAGAGTAAATACAAAATACAATTACAGTGGCCTCAAATTACGATGTCCATTTTTGAGGCCATATATGAAATAGTACAGATTAAAGAATTCGACCGATGTTTGAGGTGAAGAAGGCGAGAAACACATATGGTACAATAAAAAAATGTATATTAGTGCTGAGTTTAGAAATCGATGCTATATTCTCTTTAAGCAGAAACAAAAAGGTCGTTAATGCAGGACTCTGTTAAAGTCAGTTTCTGAGCTTTATCATATCGGGTTTCATTTCTTTTAATTTTACAATTAAGTTCCCCCATTTTCCAGAATTAATAAAACCGAGATTTCTTAGCACCAAGATTTCGAAAACGGAGATTTTGTAGCCAACTGTTTTTCGAAGAAATGATAGGATATTAGCCTCTAGATAGTTATGCTTAGAGATGGATTGCCGCCTCTAGATTGTTATGTCTGAAGATGGATTGCGTTAATATAATTTGTCGATAGGTATCGCTGGGAAAAAAATAAGTTTAAGTTACTTGTGGAAAAATCGGGAAAATCCGACTTTCCAAAAATCATTAGAAACTGCAAAAGATTCAATTTAAATGCATCATTGGAAATTTGGAAAATTTTGGTTTTATTAAAACCAATACCAATACCAAATTGCCGCCCCGGCACCACAGTGGTTAGCAGCTTGCTTAAGCTCCGGAGGCCCCGGGTTCGACTCCCAGCGGGTGATGAAAAAATAACGGCTGGTTAAGGGTAAGGGTAGGATCAATGAATTAATCATTCATTATCCGTTAAGAAATGATTACGAAACTTCAGCATGAAGCCGCCAAATCCCTCTATGGATGTAGCGCCAGCGAAAAAAAATAAAATATAAAAATACCAAATTGGTTGGTATTATATTAGCCTTTAGAGTGATATATTTGAGGATGAATTTCAGAGATGTGATATTGTACGAACAAACTCATTTAAATTTCCTAAAAATCTCCAACTTTAGAAAATTGAAATTTCTAGTATTTCTACGGGACACTTGTACTAAACTTTTTTCAGCGGCAGCTGTCAAAAAATAATACAAATTAATATAATCTCCACTCATAACGCCTATATACTAATTTTAAATCAAATTTTAAGAAAACCGAATTTTCCATTTTCCCACGGGAAATTTGAACTTAATTTTTTTAAAGCTTTATAGGCTGATTTTATACAAATTTTCTAATAATTTTTGGAAATTAATCCTTTCCAGAAAATTCGACATGTATTTTTCTTTTACGGTTAAAAGTCATCAATGCAATTCACCTCCAGACATAATATTTTAGATGCGAAGTTCATACAATGTTTCTTATAATCTTTATAAACTAATTAGATTCACAAGATTTCTCAGAGAAAACGTAAATCGTATTTATCCAGTGAACGTTATTCACAAATCAATCCAATCCATCTCGAGATGTAACACCATAAAGGCTAATTTTGTAGCAATTTTATAACGACGTCTTAGAAACCGAATGTTCCCAGATTTTCCACGGGGTACTTCAGTATGCAATTTTTGCATTGAAAGCTTTTTAAAAATCACGTCAATACAAGACAATTTATTTATTGTGTTTTTTCACTAATTTAGTAATAAAAGGAAAAGCAGTTATGAAAACAAAGTAATCGGAACTAAAATAAAAAAAGGAAGTTGTTTCCATTAGGCTTTATTCCTGTAGTTATAAAAAAATAATAAACAATTTTTACTCGGCTCATCGCATAATTAAAAAGAAAATACAACAACAAATTTTAACTACACTATGTATACACAATGATGAACCCAATAAAGAACAATACATAACAATAGATTATAGTGACAACACCAGCAACGTAATACAAAAGATTCTAAAAAATGTTGGTTACAAGGTAGCGTACACAACAAATCATCGGGTGCAACAAAAATTTGGAAAAAACGGCATGCTGAAATTGACAGTGGAACTTATAAGCTAGTATGTAACGACTGCCCGTAATTCTACATCGGTCAAACTAGGAGAGCATTCATTTAGAGGTTTAATGAACACATAAGAGAGGTGAAAAATATCCATTCGACCATAAAATCAAATTTCGCAAAACACCTATAATCAGAAAACCACACCTATACTGACTTTGACACCAATCTAAGTATTATACACAGGTTGTCAAGTTCGAAAAGTTCGAAATTTATAATATCGAAACAGTTCGTGTATGCTGAACGACAAAATAAATTCTAAAAGAAATAGAATTTATGATATTATCATTTCAAACAAGATGTCGCAATGTTTAAGATGAGACAGCCTCTTGTAGGTATAAATAAATGTGAATGACCAAAAATTAACCAGTAGAAAAAGAACTGATGAAGGATGAAGATCCGAAACCGGTCTTTTATATAAAATTATTAATATCACATTAAGAAAGTTTCTACCAGTCATTTCTTATCCGTTTGTTTATTTTATTTTATAAATAAAATGTTTAAAATAATTGTTGTTTAACCTTCCTGTCAACACGACACACCTGGGTGTGTATTTGGGTTTTTCTGAACTGAATGAAGTTTTTTTAAGAAAGTTAAATGAAATTTTCACCAAACAACTGAACAACTCTTGATTAAATTCATGCACATCAGGGGTTGAACGTGTTGGTAAAAGTGGTTTTATTCTCGTGTTGATACGAAGATTAAATTATAAAAATCCAATTTGTGTTTTTATTTTTGATATATTAACTTGAGATATAAACCACGGCAAAGAATAAAAATTGAGCCTTAACATCTTTATACCGATAAATAATTTTAATTAATTTTATTAACTGTTTCTTGTTCATTAATATTTAATTTTATTTTTGTGTATTAATTATACGTTGGGAAACAATTTTCTTGGTCATAGTGTATTACAAAACAGTGGTTAGCCAATTTAAATTATTTAGCGTGTTAAAATATGAAAAAGATATCTTCAGATTAAAAATTATCGTATCTCTCTGACCTTGTTACGGTTAGCACAGCTCTGTAACTGGTTTGGGGGACCATGGATAAGACTCGAACTGAGCTTCCAACTACCTCAGCAAAACAAGAATTTTTTTTTTCAAATGATGTTTCCATTCTTTATATACGATTTCATTTCCCCCCCCCCTCCCCCTATCGCTCACAACGCCTCTATCCGTCACCATCCTGTACCACAAAACGTATACGCAACCAAAAAAAAATTGTGTTATTATAACCGACATTGCATGACAATGAAATATTTACTTTATCAATTGACTTAGCAAAAGCTTTTGGTACTATTAATCAAGATGTAGTCATCGAATATCTGCAGCAGTATGTTCATCTCTGACTGATCAATCGCATAATTAAAGCAAGCCTCTGGGAAAACACCTCGGTCAAATAATTTAACACATATCTGGAGAGTCAAGAAAGGCAAAAAGGTAAAACACGGTTATCAAATCTCTCCGCGGATTTTTAACTTCATTTTGAATTAAGTGCTGGTAACAGTGACCAATCAGTTTCCCGTACTTCGATTAATTCAGAGTTTTGACCTTGCAGCTTCCTCCGATTTTAACTTATGCTGATAACATTTTAGCTAACACCTGCGACTCGACAAACTATGCATTAATCCTCAGTGAGTTAATAAGTGGATTACAGGTGGGAGGCTTTGGATAAATCCCCAAAAATACACCGTATTCATCAGAGCCCAAAACTCTGCAGTTTGCATAGCTCCAAACATCAGTAGGTTTAACTGGAATTTCCTTTACCATAGTAGCCACATTACGTTATTTGAGCACCTACTTCACGACTAGGTTAAGTCGATCACACCTACCGGACGCGATGTTGCCAAGCCTTTGTAAAAAAAAAATAAATGGTATTTTAAAACTGGACTCAATATATACAATATATCAATCGTTCCTCTGTTAGCCTATGGATTGAGGACCACCTCCCTGACCTACGCAAATCGACAGCGGTTAAGAAGATATGAACTGTTCTTCATAAGAGAGCTACTTCATTTTAGCATTGACAAACACAGCACCAGGGAGTAGAACATTTTGGAGTATTTGGATGGCAAACAATAACCAAACGAATCAAGGTTCAACGAATGAATTTTTGGGGCACATTTATCGTTGTGGATCAACCTATATACTTCAAACCGCCTTAAGTTACAGTGCTGATAAAAAGACTAAAAAGGTTTAGCTTTGCGAGAAATCGAATTCCAGTGACCTTCATGAGGAGGAAGTCCCGGAGAAAGCAACACTTACTTAGACAGGAAAAACTAGAAACTCCGCAACATCCAACAGATCATTTGTCAATGATACACCAGTCAAACATGAATAATAAATAAATTAACTGAATCTTAATAATATTTAAACTAGATTTGCCCCAACCGATAGACCGCTCCAAGAATATCCAATTTTGACAATTTCTAAGTTAAATAATCTTATGATGCAAAAAGGAACCTGGAGAAAACTGGACAGCCTTTTTACCCATGAGAAACTATGTTCTAATTAGAAAATAGTGATGATGAAAGTTAGACTATTCATTGGTTGTCTCATCATATATCCTTGGGACATGCGAAATCTCCTATCCGTTATCTTTGTTAAATTATAGTTTGAAAAAGGGTGGTTTAAAATTGATAAGGTGGAACTAACTTAATTTTGGAATCATTGGGTTTTCCTTCACCATATTGTTAAATTTATGAAGCCAAAAAGCAAAAATGTTTTCAATTTGCAATGGTATTCCTTACATATGCTTCCAAAATGTCTTATTTCTTTACCAGAACTGCATTCTTATATTTGTGCGTGAGGTTATACTGTTATTTGAATAATGACGCCCACAGCTAGCTACACGTTAAACGCAAATTGTTGTAGCACAATTAGGTGCCCCCTCCAAGTAAAAACGTTTTATTTTTGTACAAAGAAAGCCAATTTGTTAATTTAAACTAAAATACTTTTATATTAACAAATATAGAAATAAAGACGGCCGTATATGAAATAAACGATGGGGTTAAGTATATGCAACACAAAACATTTCTGGAAATTGCAAAACTCCAAATGAAAAAAAAAAATAAATACTCGAGTATTTTTTTTGTGGTATGTACAACTCAAAATAAAATAACATCTAGCAAAAAAAAAAATTGAATATCTATTTAATAATACATGTGCCATTTCCCTAAAAAAAAATAATCATGGCAGGGAAATTTCTCAAAAGCACGTTCAACATAAATTGAAATTCTTAAATGTTAAGCTTGCTGTGGTATATTTTATATGTTGCTTGTATTATTTCTCTGGTTTAACAAGAAAATGATTTTACATCGGTTTGATTTAAAATTACAACCGATGTCACGCATAAACAAAATATCATGTTATATAATTGATGAAGCTTTTAAGCTGTAAAGCTTATTTTAAAATTTGTTTTCTTCCTCGATTATTTGAAAATTCAAGAAACGATAAAATTGCATTTAAAATAAATTCCATTCTATGTACCTACTAGAGGTGGAAAACTATCGACAATTTCAACTATCGATAGTTTCGATAGTAACATAAAAAACAATCGATAGAAAACTATCGCCACAAATTAAAAGACTATCGATATACTATCGATACTATCGGATAATAAATTTATAAACTTTATTCAATTACATAGGTTGACTACAACCAGGAACTATAAAGTCAAGGGAGGTTATTATAATCGGAAAGTTTCCCAGTTTCCCACTTTGTTTTAAAATCAGCCAATCGTTTTTATGTAAGAAAATCAGCATCTCAACATTTTTTGGCTTTCAGACCGTTTGGGATCGTTGATCACCAATAATTTGACTAGCATATAAAAGGAATGACAACAAGAAAAACGTAACTAAAGTTATATCGCATAATAGCAAAACTCTCTTGTACGAATAAAATATCATCATCGACCTATCCAATTAAGACCATGAAAACGTCAGTTATCATAGTTTTAAGGGAATACGATTTTTGAACTCTACGATGTCGAATTTTTATTATGATAAAAGTATTATCACTAAAATTGATAAGGTTATGACTGATTTTATATTCTTAAAATAATGCGTTGTTAACTAAAAATCCAGTTAAAAGAATTCAAAGTCACTTTATAATACTCTTCACTATTAAAGTGATCCGCTTATTCCTAGCAGCGAAAAGAACTAATTAAACCTTTATACTGATCTCCTGAAAAAAACAGTATTTTTCACTTATCATATTCTTAACTTGGATAGGTCGATATATCGATAGTATATAAAAAGTATCGATTGTTTTCGATAGTACGAAACTATCGATATATCGATAATACTATCGATAGATTTCCACCACTAGTACCTACTACGTTATTTTCCCGGGACAATACTCCAATGATAAACTAATTGTCTTTCCCATTTCACTGTTGTATGTATATATGTGTGATAAATTGATTATCTTTTTAATTTATGTAAAATCACGTTTTTAGTGGTTGGCAAATTTTTTCCCAGTTCTTTCCTATTTTTATTCGATATACACACACACATATATATATATTATACATACACACAAAAAATATCCTTATTTTAAATTCATAAACATGCTTTTTATTATTACATTAAGGAGGTAACTGGAAAAAAAAAATTAATAAAATAAAAAAGCACAAAAAAGGATTTTTTTTGTTTAATATACATATACATAGTTTTTTTTTTTTTTTTTGGGAGGAGAAGAGGAACTAAATATTTTCGTTCACGTTTTAGTTTTTATCTAAGCTTAATGCAATTTTAAAAAAGTTGATTTTGGATGTCACAGTAACTTTTGTGTATATGAAATTAAATTTTTGTGTTAAAACTTTTTAACACTGGTAAGACTTGATATTTTTTTAGAACGTTATATTGTCACACAACTTAGCATAAATAATGAGGGTTGCTCTCTCTCAAATTACCTCTTTTTTCAGCTGATTTTCAAAAAAAAAAAAAAAATTAAAGTTTGCTTTTATAATTATATTAATTTTATATACTGTAATAAGCATACATATAAAATTATATTAATTATGTAATTATAAAAAAAGAAACATACATATATAGTACGTTCAGCCTTTTAATAGCAATAATAATAAAAGTGTTAGCTAGGATGAGCATATATGAGAAAAGCTTGTAAATATAGGATAACTTTGAATATAATTAAAAAAATAGTTTAATACGTTTATTGTGTGCTGATTATGGAAAAAAGGTAATTCACGTATCGTACAAAATTTTTGTATGTACATTGTTTCTGCCTGAATTTGACTGGGAATATTATCAAATGTCACAGTATTTATACAATCAGATGTTTTCAGTTTTTTGTATTTAATGACACAAGCACAACGTTTTTTTTTTCTTGGTTGTAATTTAGGGAAGCTGATAAGTTAGATCGATTCTCACGTTAGATTTACATTTCGATAACTTAAGAATTTGCTTTAAAGGTGATATTTTGTATAAGTTTTGAAACAATTCACTCATGAAATTTGAGCCCTGATCTGTAATGTCTGTTTGCGGTATTCCATATTTACGTAGGAAGCTTCCTGAAACTGCCCTGGCTACAATAGAACTTTTTTGAGACGGAATTGGTAACGCTAACGAAAATTTACTTAAGTCATCCTGCAGCGTTAACATTGATTTATTTCCTTGGTACAATTCTACTAACGGTCAAACTACATCAATAAATAATCTTTCAAAAGGAAGTTTTGCTGTAGTGGTTATCTTCATTGGAACTTTATTCGATTTACTAATTTTGTTAGTTTGGCTTAATGTACATTTGCTTATAAATTTCCGAACTTTAAAAAATAATTTTGTACTTGAATAGTAAGATTTTATTCGCTTAATAGTACGAGATAGGCCTTGATGCCTGCCAAGAGGAACAATAAAATTCATTAATAACAGGTTCGCTATGCGCTTCCGAATTCAGCTGAATAATTGTTTGCTTAGGATTCATAGTGAAGTTACTTGATGTTGAAGTAACATTACCGTTTTCCAAAATATCCGTCTAAGTGGTCTTGGATCAAGCTTTGAATTATTTTTAAATGATTTATCGTAGTTAGTAAAAATATTATCTACTTTTGTCAATTACTTTCTGGAGTGAATTGTTTTGACTGAGACCTGATAACTGCAAGAATTTCATTTATTAGGTGATTGAACAATCCTACTCAAAGAATCTGCGTTTTGGTTACTTTAACCAGGTTTATATATTACGTCATATTCGTACTCATCCAGATCGATTAACATCCTTAACAATCGTGAGGAAGCTTTTGGGTGTTTGGCTAACCGTATACTCTAGAGGACGATGATCAGTATTTTTTTGGAATATATGTCCATATAGATATGGATGAAATCTTTGACCCCCCATACTTTGGCTAACAATTCCTTTTCTATTATTGGGTAGTTTCTTTCAGCAGAATTTAGGGATCGACGCGCATGTGCGATACAGGCAGATCGCCTGTTTTTGTATTCTGTGATAAAATAACCCCAATTGCATAATCACTGTTATCGGATGTCACGTTAAAAGGCTGCGAAAAATCCGTATAAATAAGTATTGGTGAAGAAATTAGTTTTTGTTTCAGTTTATTGAATGCATCTTCACATTTAGCTTCCCACTTGAATTTTGAAATTTTGCGGAGAAGGTATAGGTAGGTAAGTGGTTCAGATAGTAACTGGCAAGTCCTAAAAGTGATTTAATTTCCTTCTGATTCCACGGAATTGGAAAATTTTTTACAGAATCAATTTTGAAAGGATCTGGTTTTACACATTAACTCGTAACTACATACCCAAGCTAGCAAACTTCTTTTCTTAAAATATTAAATTTAGAAGGTTGGAGCTTTAAGTTGAATTTTCTTAGACAATTCAAGTGCCCCTTTAAACCCAAACGGCATCCTACAAAATTGAAAATGCCCAGATTTTATCACTCAAGCTGGGCATTTTCAATGCAATTATTTTATCGTCTGGATGCAGTGGAACTCGGTGGTACCCGTCGGACAGATCAAAAGTAGAAAAATACTGCGGTTTTCCCAGTTGAACGAGTATTTCCGTAATATTCGGAAGAGGGTATACATCGTCTATTGTAATTGAGTTAAGTTTTCTAAAATCGACAACAATTCGCCATTTTTTTGTCGCCTTTAGTTGATTTTTTTGGTACAATTAGTATAGTTGCATTCCACGGACTCACGCTATGTTTAATAATACCATCGTGAAGCATTTCACCAACCTGTTTATAGATCTCAATTTTAGTAGATTGTGGCAAACGGTACGGTTTTATATTTATAGGCCGTGAATTGGAATTTAATGGTATTTCAGGAATCAAGCAGAATTGGCAATGAAAACACCAGAATTGATTTCTTCGGATAAAATAATATAATCTTTGTCAAAATTAGTAGAGTTTACGAATTGTAATATTTTTTCGGCGCGTTCGGGTAAAATTATCTTATGGCAATGAATGGTTTGAATTTTTAAAGGTAAACTACATATTGAAAATGTGACTGAATCGGTTTAGGAATTTTAATTTCAAGTGTTTTTCTTGGAAAAATTTATGTTAAATTGATACCTTTCTAAAAAATGGTTCCCATATACCAGAACATGAAATTGGAAAATTATTTGGTATAATCTGGAATTCATGCGAAACGGAAATATTATGTTAGCTCGCTTTATGACACTTATATCGGCGCCTGCATAAATAAAAAAATAAACTTCAGGACCATTCAAAATAACCGCTGAAAGTTTAATAAATTTAGTTTTTACGCCATAAATGGTATGCTATTTTTTGAATGGTTCTTCAAATGTGTTTTTTAAATTTGTGGAAAATTAATTTTCATCTAATTTTTCCATTGATGATGTTTTTATTAAATTTGGAACCAGCTTTACATTTCTTCTGCTCGAATCACTACATCCTTTGAATTTGGTCCAATGAGCTTTGATTTTTCCGGAATTCATTGAAATTTAACGGAGGAGTTTTTCTTGTATTGGAGAATTGGAATTTCTTCTAATGGCAAGCAATTACCAATTCTACCATCCCTAATCTGACAGTGACATAATAATTCCCTATATGCCGTTATAAATTGATGGACCCGGGGATTATTATTATTTCCTAATCTACCACATATTGACCAAAAAAATCTAAAATCTAAATATTAGGGGATTCTACCAGGAGTCGTCCACTAAGTAATTTCAAATTTGAAAAATATTTAATTGACTCTTGTGAAAAAGCTAAAATTTCTGAAAAATTGGAATCAAAAGAGCTTTTTATATCCTACATCATATAATTTCCTTAAATTTAAAATGTCGAACACCTTATTAGAAATTCTAATAAAATTAGATGTACCCTCCGAATTTCGGAATTGCTCCAGCTTTTAAAGCTTTAAGTGTGGCAACAAAAATCTAGGGCATCGGCAATCGAGTCACTTAAGATTTGAGTGGCATACTTAACTTTTATTTTTTGTTTGTAGAAATAAACATGCGTTTATTTTAATTTATTGCCCAATCTCAAACCGTCTTCTTCTTGCAAATTCAATAGTTCCTTTAAAAAACACCAATCCGCTCTTTGACCATCACCATCCAGAAATGGACCCTTTTCTGCTAATGTATTTCGGAGAATTTTTACCATGTGTAGAGGATCAAGCATCATTAAAATGTCTTCCGCAACGCCAGTTATTTTTAAAATCGGGGTTAGAACTGGAAAAGAAGTTTCGCAGCCTAATATATTTATGCTACACCCATCAAATGCTATTCCAATCAGTTTGGCATCGGTATCTCTAATTGTAAATACACATTGTGTAATTATATTCGACTTTTGCTCCGCTGTCATCGATTTAATTGGAAAATACCCAATTGGTATTTTCCAAGAGCCTGAACTTAAATAACCACAACAAAATGAAAAAACATTCTTTTGTCAACCTCCGTGGAGAACAGACCAAATTGTGAAATTAAAATTAAATTAAAAGTAAAGAGAATAATTCTGTGAAAGTTAGTGCCAACCAAAATTGTTTAGCGCAATTCTGCGCAGAAAAAATAAAAAATAAATAAATATATACCTTTATTAACAAGGTAGAGGAAATAGAAAAATGGACAGTTTAAGAAAGAATACGGCGAAAGTGCAATTCCAAAGAACAGATGCCAAGCCAACGGATGAAGAAATGATGCGCTTTGTATTAAAAATTGGGTTAACCACAAAGGACATACATACATTATATCAAGATTTATACGACCGATGTATATATATAAAATTTAACCTAGAGCAAAAATATTTGGAATTCAGTAGTGAAACAAATGTATTAAAATTTGAATACACAAATGGGACAACTACGGAAGTAACTGTAAAGGGAGCAAGTGGTGTAATGCGATATGTGCGTATATTTAATTTGCCGCCAGAGATTAACGACAGAACATTAAGCGAAGCAATGCAACGTTTTGGTAACATTTTGTCTACAAGACGCGAAAAGTTTGGCGCCAACTCTTTGCTACCGGTATTTTCAGGAGTAAGAGGTTTATACATGGAGTTGGACAAAGAAATACCGCAATTTATCTACATAGAAAATATTAAAGTGGGAATATTTTATGAGGGTATGAAAGAGAGGTGCTTTAAAAGTGGATAGGAATCACATAAAAAACAAGATTGCCCACTCTTAAATAAAACGAATGTAGAAATAACACAACAGTTATAACAACCAGTTCAACAATACCAACAAAAACCACTACAACCGCATGAACCACAAGATCAACAAAGACAACAACAAATACAAACAGATGACATACAGCTTACATGCACTAACGATCAAACTACACTACCAACAACAACAACACACGAACGAGCAAAATTCAACGAAATAGTCAAAATAACTCGACTACACGAAGAGGCAGAGAAGAAAATCGCAAAAATAAACACAATCAGCGTGTTCAGACGTATATTTTATACTCTGTGTATTTTCCTCGTTCCTTACCTCTTTGCCTACAAACTAATTTTGGAGTGGGGATATTTGTGTGGATTTTTTCCTCAAAAATTTTTATTGCGGCACGACTTGTTACACACTAATACATTGAAAAAGTAATATAAAAATTTGTATGGTCGGATTTTTTTTTGTTTGTTTTCGCTATTCATTTGAAATATGACCGTTGTGGAATGAAGAAACAAATTATGTTTTCGATTTTGTTTCAGGATTTTCCGTCTTTTTATAGTTTTAAACATTTTTTAGGTTTGAGTACATAGCTATTTAATTATTATTAATACAGACTGTTTTTTATCCAATAGCCAAAATGGGGACGACTAAACAAAATTGTTTGCTAAAAATGTTTGATTTTTGATTTTTTGTTGTTGAGTACATTTCTTCTCAAAGCATCATAATGAAATGAAAATAATTTTACACATACATAGATAAATTGCAATTGGTGTCGAGAGTTTGAGATTTTTCGTGTGAACGCGAAATGTGTGTAATTATGTCATGTAGAAAATATACGTCTGGACACACGGATTGATCAATTTGCGTGATCATAACAATAAAGAGAAGAGACAAGAAACCGATTCATCGTGTATGGACACTGAAAGTGAAAATGTTAGTGAAAATACAAGCAGACCACGTCGAGCAGCAAAAAAAACGAGGTACACATCTACAAAAAATAGAATTGCATTCACCGAACAACATAATAAGACAATAGCGAGCGCAAATACACAAAATAATATTTTTATTGCACCATCACCACCCGTAAAAAACGGTACAAATGAGACCGGATAATATTGATTTTTAACGATTACAAAACACAATAATAAAAAAAATCAATATTATTAACACGTCATTGGGCAGCAACGGGGAGTACAGAGCAACAAAATGCAACATTTATGACATTGAAAGATGCAACAACAGCATTTTATTTTATAAAATGGCCAAGAATAATATGAATGTGGTACTTATGAGCGAAACTTGGGAAAGAAGGAATAAGACATTGAATGTGAGAGGGTACAGATTTCTTTCCAAACCAAGGAGCGATGGTTATGGTGGGGTGGCAATAATGCACAAAAGAAACCTTACGCTTCAAGAGGTACAGTTACCCGCATTTGAGGTTATTGAAGCAATAGCCGCCTCAACGATGAATTTGGAAAGAAATCTGTTACTAGTAAGCATGTATGTAACCCAGGTGCATGATGGAGATAAGAGGAAAAAGCCTTGAGTGACTTTAAAAAATTGTTTGAGTGGGTGAGAGATAAAAGTGACCTGATTATATGTGGAGATATGAATGCGCATGCGAGAATGTGGGGTTGTATGGACAATTGCGCAAGAGGAAAACAGTTGGCCGACCTGATTCAAGACTCCGTTATGGTGCTCTTGAATGATGGAAGGCCAACTAGAATGGCGAATGTGGGTGGCACGGCCAGCGCAATAGATTTGTCTTTGACAACTATTGAACTGGCCTGCCGGGTCACTTGGAATGTAGAAGAAGAGAATTTGGGTGGGGATCATTTCATGATCAAAATGATCATGAATGATAATAGAGTGTTTAAGAAAAAGCGTGAATTAATGAATAATAGGAAATGGGTGCAAGAGATGAATGAAATTCTCGGAGAAAATCAAATAAATCAAAGCCAGTTGAATAGTGAAATTGAACGAGTGAATGAACTGTGTACAAAAATTGTGGATATGAAAGAGATTAATGTGAATGGTTGGTGGAACAATGAAGTTCAATTCTTATATGAAAGGAAGCGAATAGCCTTGCGTGAGTTTAATAGGAATAGGAGTAGTGAGATTAAGATTATATATGGTAAAATGAATGGGAAGTTGAAAAAGGCAATTCGCAGAGCGAAAAGGAAAAGTTGGCGGGAATATGTGTCCCAAATGACATATAGAACCACAACTAAGGATGTATGGAATTTATTTAATAGGGTGAATGGGAAACATTTTAATTCGCGTAATGTGGTGTGTGAGAACAAAGAAAAAGCTGAAGAATTTATTAGAATGGTATTTAATGTAAGCAATGATTTGAATGTAATAAATGAAGTTGATAGAATGAATGGAAATGAAAGAATGGATTGTAAGTATGAATGGAGAGAGTTCCTGAGAGTGTTAGATACATCAAAATCTACCACTCCAGGGACCAACCGAGTAAGTTACAAAATGGTTTGGTTGTTGAGTGACTCAGCAAAATATAACTTGCTTGAGATACTCAACAAAGTGTGGATGGGTTCCAAAATACCGGGCAAATGGAAAGAGATCAGAGTGGTTCCCATCCCTAAACGGGATAGAGATCCAAATGTGGCAACAAATTATCGAGGCATATGTATGTTGAATGTTTTTATAAAAATTTTAAATGGAATGATGAAAGAACGAATGGAAGATTTTGTGAATGAAAATAATTTGTTGCCTCGACAACATTTGGATTTCGAAAGAACCACTCTGCAATCGAGTGCGTGGAAAAGTTTGTGTGGGAAGTGAAAAAGGATAAAATGAAAGCTGTTGCGGTATTTTTGGACATTGAAAGAGCTTATGATTACGTGGTTCCGTGGAAATTACAACAAATTCTTTCGAATTTTGGATTTTCACGGAAAGTATGTATGTGGATAAAAGATTTTATGAGTGAAAGAAAAATTGTTTTGAAAGGAAGTGGGTTTAGGTTGGAGGGAGTTGCTAATATTGGACTTCCGCAAGGAAGTAAAATATCACCAGCTCTATTCAACCTATATACCAGCGAGATACACCGCATCAATACTGACAATAAAATCGTTCTGCAATTTGCAGACGATTTTGCAGTGATTGGAAAAGGAAAAAGTATTGATGCGGCGGCTCAAAAAGCGCAAAAGGGAGTAGATGAGTTACTGCAAAATCTTAAAATGTTGAATTTGAGAGTGAATCCTAATAAGTGTGCTTATATGAGCTTCAGAACGAATGCTGCAAATGTTAACATTATTGTGGATAATTATAGAATTGAACAAGTAAATGTGTACAGGTATTTGGGTATTTGGATTGATAGACGTTTGAATTTCGTGAATCACATGAAAATTTTGGCAGATAACTGTAAGGAACGTTTGAATGTGGTTAAACGGGTGAGCAAACCTAAGTGGGGCGCTCATCCAAGTGTGACTGACATGTTAAGAAAGGCCCTTATATCCTCCAAAATTGGATATGGTATTAGTGTGTATGGAAATGGTTCAAAAGGGGCTTTTAGCCAATTAATAAAAGTGGGGAATGCATGCGCCAGAGTTGTATTGGGAGCGATTAACTCAACCCCAATACACACTCCGTGGTCGGAAATGGGTGATTCACCTCTCGATTACAAGAGAGAGTGGATCACAGTGAGAGAGTCAGTGAGAATGATAACTTATAAAAATGAGTTTTGGAATGAAATGATAGTAAGATTACAAAGTAGGGCGGTATTCAAACCAACATATAGAATTAGCATTGCACTTGAAAATATGAACGTTTTTCTGAGTATAGGCAATGCTGGTCCGCAATCCGTTCCTAATAATCTTACTGTATGTTTGAAAATGGAGGAATATAATAAGGGAATGAATGAAGTTATCGCTAAAAGTATGTTTGGGAAAATCAGTCAGCAATATGGGCAATACGATGTTGTTTATACAGATGCAAGTGTGAATGAGGATGGAGTAGGTGTTGGTATGTTTATGCCTAGTAAGAATGTAGAAAATTATTTTAAAGTGGACAAAAGCATCTGTATAATGAACGGTGAACTGATTGGAATGTTTGAAGGAATCAAACTGGCTGTGAATGAAGGGGAAAGGAAAATAGTAATATTTTCCGATTATCAGAGTGGTTTATGTTTGCTTAAATGTGGAGGTGGAAGGGAAGGCAATGTGTATGTTGATTTGATTTTTGAATGCGTTCGATGCTGTCAACGTTATGTGATCATCCAATGGATTCCAGCACATAGACAGATCGAAGGGAATGAAAGAGCCGATATGTTAGCTAAAAAGGGTGCATTGAATGACGTGGTTCAGGAGTATGAAAGAAAGGATGCAAGAGACGTACTTCGTATGTGTCAGATGAATCTGTGGAGAAAATGGGAGTAAGAATTTTACGAGAAAAGTCTAACGAAAGGAATGAAGTACAGGGGCTCCGTGGTACTCCTTTGAGAACTCCTTTCTATAAGGAGCTCAAAGGAGATACGCGGATGTTGCGAACGATTGAGAGAATCAGGCTGAACTATGGAAATTGGAAGGAATGTTTGTGGAAACGTAATTTGAGTGAGGACAAAGATTGTGAGTTGTGTGGAAGTGTGGAGGATGTTGAACATCTCATATTGGCTTGCCCTAGGTACAGCCAATATAGATCGCGGTTCAACCTGGGCGTTCCACGGCGCAAACGCTAGGTGCCAAGTTCGAGCACCTTTGGCGCCGCCATTTTTTTTTTCACTAATAAATTTTTTTTTTGTATTCTTTTGGGGGTCAATATTATTATGTAATTTGTAATTCATTGCAACAAATGCTCTCAATTTTTTGTAAAAAATTTATGGAAAACCAGTTGTCTGGAGGAGGTGCCCCCTTAAATATTTTGAATTAAATTAATTAAAACAAACTTCAAATAATGATTACACAGGCACACAAAAATTGTCAAGACTTAGAGGGTAGACCCATTACCCCTCGGTTTTTGGGGTCGCTGAAACCGAATATGACAATAAAAAAAAATTTAAATAGCCATTTCCCCGTAACCACCCCCTGGGGTTCGAAATTTCAATTTCCATTCAAAATTGAGATGGATGTACATTTCTATGTTTTTTTGGGCGCTGGAATTGAAAATGGCAATTAAAAGTAAATTTTACCCCTCCATCACCCCCTAGCGCTCGCTTACTACTCCCAGAAAGGGGTTGATATTTCAATTTTCATGCAAAATTGAGAGGGATGCGCATTTCCATGTTTTTTGGGTCGCCGGAACCGAAAATGACAACGAAAAGTAAATTCGTCCCTTCCGTTACCCTCTAGCACACCATTACTAACCCCAGGAATGGGTTGAGATTTCAATCTTCAAGCAAAATTGAGATGGATGTACATTCCTATGTTTCTTGGGGCGCTGGCATTGAGAATGATAATAAAAAGAAAATTTGACCCCTCCATCACCCCTAGCATCCCTTTACCACACCCAGGAAGAGGTTGAAATTTCAATTTTCTTGCAAAAATTAAGATGGATGTGTATTTGCGTTTTTTTGGGCGCTGGATTCGAAAATGCCAACGAAAAGTTAATTCGATCCTTCCATTACCCCCTAGCACCCTTTTACTACCCCCAAAAAGGAGTTTAAACTTCAATTTTCATGCGAAGTTGAGTTGGCTGTATATATGTACATGTATATATACTTACATCCAACTCAACTTTGCATTAAAATTGAAATTTCAATCCCTTACTGGGGGAGTATGGAGTGCTAAGGGATGATGAAGGGATCAAATTTACTTTTTATTGTTATTTTCAATTCGCTCTAAGAAACATAGCACATCAGTTAAAGAATAGATAATATAAGAGTAGGTACCTGGGTATGATTTCTTTAAATTAGTTAAGTTTAGTGAATAGCAATTTCGAGAAGTATGACCAAGCTTATCACATAATAGGCAATGAATGATTGGTTTTGTTTGGCTATCGAAATTATTTGGTTTATTACTCATACTGGTCTCTTCTTCAATTTCTTCTGAGACGGCATCCTTTAAATTTGTGAATCGTCAAGTTTTGATTATTAATTTTATCGGTTCTCGAAGACCGTCTTGGAAGGATTTAAGCATCATTAAATGCCTCATTTAAATCCGAAAGTAGGCGTTCAACTCGGTTTGCAAAAGCCCTTACATTTTCGTTACGATACTGCCGAACTTGTACAAGCTCGACTTGCAGTTGCTCAATAGGACGACGATCGGAAAATTGTTCTTTAAGGATTGCAATGTGTCGAAGTCTTCATAATGAATTAACTTAGATTTAATAATCTATCAACAACTCTGAATATCACTAGTTTCTTGTAATGGCTTCAAAATAATTTTGCAACAAAGTAAAAATTTATGTAAAAATGATGGTGTACCATCAAATTCTGGAATAAGCTTTAAAGCAGTACTAATATTAAAAGCCATTATGTTTTTTTCTTTTTTCATAGGAGATCATCAAACAAATCAAATGAAAAAATGTCATAAATGCAAGGCGTTTTGCAACCTACATTACGATAATTTGTATTTAACGCGTTTAACACGATCGGTTGTTCAAAATAATTGGTACTCACGTTTTCAAGAGATGTAGGCGTAAATGCGAATTTCCGACTTCTCAAATTGAACGACGTTCGATTACTATAGAAATCATCGAATGTTCTGTTCTACGTCTCTTGCTCAACCATTGTTGTGTTTTCCAGATTGTATACTAATTGCAGTAGGTATACTATACCAACGGTAAGAAATCTGTAGACGTTATTTAGGAGACGTTTGGATACATATCCATTCAGTGTATGGCACTTTCTTCATTAGCCTTAGTAAAGGCGAGCTGGCCGAAAATTTTCTGAATTTATTTTTGTTGTCACAACTTGATCTATATGCATCAAATGGCAAAAACCTACAACCAAGGGTATATTTGCTAGATATTTAAGTGGTTGGGAGAAAAAATCTAATTTAAGAAAATAGACAACTTAGTCACAAAATGCGTTCAATAATATTTCGGCCATATTGTGTGTTAAAAAGCCTTTACGTAATACATTCTTTAATTAAAGTAGACATCACGCTTTGGCAATATTGCTATAAATATTAAACATTATTTGAGTATTATCAATTGGTGGTAAACTTAGTGCCCTAAAGTCACGATTTTTAGCCAAAATTCAAGAAGAAAAATTCTCCAACAATTTTCGTCCCATAAACTTGAGAATGCAGTACAGTTTAATGTTTTAGTTTCATGAAGAATCTCATAAAGCCACATACATATATACAAAAATTTCTTATTGGTTCTAAAATTCATGGATACAGCTAGGGATTGCAAAATTTACCTCAAATTCAATTACACCGGCACACAAAAAGATAAATCAGAACCCTAGGTCTTCCATGTAAATTTTTATGTATTTTGATCCATTGAATACGAATCCGATGTCCGTTTTGATCCATTACCCGCCAGTTTTCCACAAAACTACAATTTTGTATCAAAATTTCCCAAGAAAATACCAAAGCTATTTTTTATATACGTTTTCTCCTCAGATTTATTTCTTCATCTCTCTTGAGCATCCAACAATAGTCCGCTAATATGTTAATAGCCCACCTTCCCTGATATCTCCTTTCCATTTCCCTCTCATCCTGGTGGAAGCGCTCCCCTTGATTATCACTATAGTCGCCTAAATTGTCAGGAAAGTAATCAAGATGGGAATCCACAAAATGGAGCTTTAAGTTCATAAGACATCCTAATTACCTGTAATTTTCTATCAACTTTGTAACAATGTCTTTGTAATGCTCACTTCTGGTATTTCCTAAGAAATATTCACAAACTTCTTTAAAACTGAGCCATGCAGCTTTCTCATTTGTTCCATAACTTTAACGAAATTTTTGCCTTGAACGAAATGTGTGTTTGTCAGTTTTGGAAATTGTTGTGCTATGTGTTGGAAACATTGATATTCTTTATCTATTAACTTCACATGCTGCTTCATCTTCCCAAGTTTTATGTGTAATGGAGGTATAGAATTTTTGTGGAATCAAATAAAGGTTCTTCAATTACATTAGGTTTCCTGGCTGAATACAGTCTCTTAGCGGTCACTGTTTTTTAACGTGATGGTTTCCTCGATTTCTACTAAGTATTCCAGAGACATTTAAAACAAGAGTACTTCATAAAACCAGGCTGCTGCCCTAGCAGTTTTGTTATAATTTTTAAACCCCCACGAATTAGCCAATTGTGCTCCGAGTACTTGATTTTTTGCAAAATACTATATCCTAGATCTACATAATTCTCTCCCATAGAGATTGAGTGGACTATTGTGACCGTGGCATATTTATTTCCATTGTGTAGTAATACCGATTTTAGGCTGAGTTTTGAAGAGTCAATGAATAGTCTCCACTCGTTAGGTTTGTAAAAATTAGGTTTTAAATCATTCATTAGTGCTGATATATTTGTGCAATATACCAATGAAGTTTTTTATCTTTGGTAAAGTGCTTCCGATATTCCTTTTCTTTTTCTAGATAAATAGAAGATTTTGTTCCAGGGGCTACCAAGTTTCGACTTTTCAGTTCACTAACTAAGTGTTCAGTTACATCTTTTGGTAATGCATTTCTCTAAATAAAATTATTGAGGTCATTCTAAGTGAATAATATTGGAACTTTCTCTTCTTTAAGTGCAAGATACTCTTGTTCACTATCATCCGTTTCATTTTCACTGCTGTAAAATTCTTCTCCGCTGGATGCTTCACTCTCACCTACGTTATCCTTTGAAATTTCCATTACAAAAAAATAGACTTTGGTATTTTCTTGGGCAATTTTCACCAAAAATGGGGTTTTGGGGAAAACTGGTGGGTGGTGGAGCAAAACGTACCTCGATACATTCGATAATTTTTTTGTGAATTTATAGATTTATCGGTAACTTCTCGATACAATTTTATTTATTCACTTTATATTTAATTTATCCTTCAGCGATGAACATTCTCAACATTCGGTTGAGCTGGTAATGACACAGTTCTACCATTTTGCTTAACATACAGAGAGGCAAGCGAGCAGGTCTACAATTTATTTTAATATGGTTGCTCGGCATGCTCAATAAGCTAAGTATTTTCTAACTGCTGAAATTTATAATTATTCAGATAATGAAATACAGAATACAAGATTACTCTTGAGCGGAAGCTGTTTCTTGGAAGTTGAGGTTTTCTGCTGCCACTTTTAATTGGTTCTTATATAGAGACTATTGATAACATTAGAATTCTTCAGTTGATTTCATACTTGGGAAAATTTGAAAACCAATTTCAATTCGGTTTCTTCACCAAAAATGTCTTCCTTAATCCCTATTTGTGTTGCCGATACCTATCCTTTTTGCTAACAGTTTCTCAGCCATCATCATCAGCAATTATATCCTCTTCCGATATTAAATCTAAATGATTCAATCGTTCTGTATTGTACCTATATTTGTGTCGGCATTCTCTCCGTCAGACTTTTGCACTACGTTTGGATTGTAATAGCAAATTGCCCAGACCCCTTTACGAATATAACGAAAAATAATCTTACTTACAGATCGTATATATTTTCATTTAATAGTTTATCAGGTTTCGTCTTTAGAAGGGCACTACGAAAGATAATTTCAAATTATGTATCTGGTTTCATTCGACGATGACGAAAAAACTTTAAGAAATTTTATATTTGCGTAGATTTTATGGAACGAATTGTTGCTTCCTTGATCATTATCATTCAGTCGTCTATTAGTTGTATGTTTTCGATTTTAACACCTGTTTGTAGTAGTGCACCTGATAATGTTAATTAAATATTTCAAGGGTACGCGCTACGCGATAATTGTTCGTGCTAGTTACATTATCCGTGACTAGTAAAAAATTCAAATAAATTATGTTAGTTGCATAAAATATGCATATCATGAATAGGGTCGTTACAATAAAATTTATTTTATTATTTCATGACTAAAAGATTAACTTTGTTTAACCAACAGAAAGCATTTAAAACAACAAATTTGTAAGTAGAAAAAAGCAAAAAAAAATTAATTTTGTAATAACGAAAAAATTAGTACATAAAAGCTCAAGTTTCCATAAAGTATATAAACATAGGGAGAAAAAGGAAAATAGCGCTTAAAAAATATTTGGCTGTGTCATTACATACAATGTGCATTTTTAATGTTACATTTGAGTTTTTGTTTTTTTTAAGTTTTTTAAAACCATTAATAGAACAATCGCGTGAAAATACCAAATGAAGAACTATTTTATGGCACGTCATAATCTCGTTACATGAGTTATGTGCTCGCTCCTTTTTACTGTTTTTTTTTTGTTTTTCTATATAAATTTAGTAACAAAAAAAATACAAATAGATAAATTTTATTTACTGTACATTTAATGTACTTTCTACAATATTGTTGGGGATTACATGTAAATAAAAATAAAAATTAAATTGTTATTGCAAATGATAATGCTCATTTTGCCAACGTTTAATCGATAGCAGTCGACCTTCTTGTAATTGTGTCCTCGTTTGTGTTTATTAAAATGTAATTACAATTTTATTCTCATTTGGTTTGGAAATTCATTTGGAAGAGATAGTAACAGTTAAACTTTTTGGTAATTATATGATCGTTTTGGGACAGTTATAAGCTCATAAGTTTTGATTGGAATATGTGATGGTCTTCAACTGGCTATGAATTGAAGGAATAGGAAGATAGTAATATTTTCAGACACCCAGATTGGTTTATGTTTTTTAAAATGTGGAGGTGGAAGGCAAGGCAATGTGTTTGTTTATTTGATTTTTGAATATTTTCGTATCTGTCAACGTGATGTGACCATAAAATAGGTAGCATCACATAGGAAGGATGCAAGAGATGTACTTTGAATGTTTCAGATGAATCGGTGGAGAAAATGGGAGAGCGAATGAAATGAAAAAGTTTAACAAAAGGAACGAAGTACAGAGAGCTATGTGGTACTCTATTCAGAAATCCCTTCTACAAGGAACTTATCTTTTTAAGTAATGCGAATATTGAGAAAATCGAGAGAATCATCTTTTTGGACTGCCAAAAAGGATTCGTATAAAATTAGGAAGCAATCGGAGTCAAGAACATTTTTCGCAAAACAAGGGTTTACAATGCCCCGCTACCCTTAGCCAGGTCTTTCATTTTGAGTTAAGACTAGTAGTGTCACACAAATTTGTATGCTGCCTTAAATATCTATACTCAAAATTGTCTACTATCACTCTCCTAAGTATAATAAATTTTAATAGGTTTGACAACTACCTAAATCTTAATTATGATTTTGACAACAACAAAATCGCACTCTTACTTTATTCAAAACTTGATACAAAACGGATGTGTTAAAAAAATACTTTGTTGCGTTAATAATAAATAATTTGTTGGGTTTAGTAGTTCTAAACTTTAAAGCTTATAAGGTGCTGTGTAATGTTCTGCTAATTACAATAAACAAATAATATAAACCTCCAAAATAACATGCATTTGAAATTTTAGGGTATTTGGCAAGAACAACACCGTCTTTTTAGAATTTTGACAATAACAACATAGTGAGTGGCTTTCTTGATTTTTTCATAAAAAAACAGAAAAATGAAAGAATTTGAATCAGAATGCTTTATAAGCTTCGCAACGTGGCAGTTGCTTATCATAATTGATGTATCCAAGAGACGAATCGCTATTATCAAAATATAATAAGTTCTCAGGAGGGGTACAAAGCAGATACAATATGATATTCAGGACTGTTGTCTTATTTTTAATATCAGTGAATAAGTATATGGATCAGCCAAAGTTCCAGAAATTAAATAAATCAGTCTCATTTTATTTCAAAAGAATGGAATCACAAGAAGTGCATATACATTTTATTCATACATAAAAATGAGTCGGACATACTCAAAATTTATTTCTTTTCCTTTCAAAATGTCACTACGGGTTTATAATTTTGAGTGCTAGGTATATGATACAGCTTTTTACGAAAGAAGATTCACCTTTCTTAGATTCTTCTATATTTTCTCACCAATCTAAGTTGTATATTGCTGAAAACAGAAATAAATAATACTGTTTAAGGCAAGTATACAAACAGGTAACAAACAGTAACAACAAACAAATGGAGTAAAAATAGAAATATTTATCAAATAGAATGCTTTAGGGTGGCAAACAATTTTCTCGGCATTATCTTGAAGCTCGTGAGGATATGAATGCAGGAGAATTTCATGCAATCTATGTGAAATTACCAAATGTAAAATATAAAGGGCTGAAACCTCACGAGGTGATCAGAACTTCGGTCTTTGGTATCTTCAATAATATCATAAAGTTGGTGTGACTGTTTTGACATTATTGATTTCTATTTTAACCAATATATATTTACTTATACAACAACAGCCAAACAGGTCAAAAGCTTCAACATGGGTATAGGCATCCAATTTAAAACGAAAAATCGTATTCTAGAACTTTATACCGAAAGTAGTATAACAAATTATACTGATACTTCTAACCGTTTAACTGACCATATTCCAGAAATTTATCCGAAAACTCATTTTAGAATCCCATTTACAACGCACATGTCTAACACAATGATACCCGCGGTTAAGGCATAGTCAAGTTCCATCCTACTTGGCCATATTCCACACATATCAAATATTGCCATTTCCAACGCACATATCAAATTTCATTATAATCGGTTAAGAAATAGCCAAGTTCCATCATACTTGGCCATATTTCTGAACATCGCCCAAACCTCATTTCAGACTCCCATTTCCAATACACATGTCAAATTTCATTATAATCGGTTGAGAAATGAGCAAGTTCGATCATACTTAGCCATATTCCAGAACCTCATCCAATACTCATTTTAGAATCCCATTTCTAACACACAAATCAAATTGCATAATAATCAGTTGAGAAATAGACAAGTTCCATCATACTTGGCTATATTCCAGAACTTCATCTAGAAATCGTTTTAAAATCCCAGAACTTCATCCAAAACTCATTTTAGAATCCCATTTCTAATACAAATGTCGAATTTCATCGTAATCGGTTGAGAAATGGGCAAGTTCCATCATACTTTGCCATATTCCAGAACCTCATCCAAAACTCATTTTAAAATCCAATCTCTAAAACACAAATCAAATTTCATAATAATCGGTTGATAAATAGACAAGTTCCATCATACTTGGCCATATTCCAGAACTTCATCCAAAACTCATTTTAGATTCCCATTTCCAATACACATGTCGAATTTCATCATAGTTGGTTGAGAAATGGGCAAGTTCCATCATACTTGGCCATATTCCAGAACCTCATCCAAAACTCATTTTAGAATCCCATTTCTAAAACACAAATCAAATTTCATAATAATCGGTTGATAAATAGACAAGTTCCATCATACTTAGTCATATTCCAGAACTTCATCCAGAAATCGTTTTAAAATCCCAGAACTTCATCCATAAATCATTTTAGAATCCCATTTCCAATAAAAATGTCGAATTTCATCGTAATCGGTTGAGAAATGGGCAAGTTCCATCCTACTTGGCCATATTCCAGAACTTCATCCAAAACTAATTTTAGAATCCCATTTCTAACACACATATTAAATTTCATAATAATCGATTGATAAATAGGCAAGTTCCATCATACTTGGCCATATTCCAGAACTTCATCCAGAAATCGTTTTAAAATCCCATTTCCAATACAAATGTCGAATTTCATCGCAATCAGTTGAGAAATGGGCAAGTTCCATCATACTTGGCCATATTCCAGAACTTCATCCATAAATCATTTTAAAATCCCATTTCCAATAGAAATGTCGAATTTCATCGTAATCGGTTGAGAAATGGGCAAGTTCCATCCTACTTGGCCATATTCCAGAACTTCATCCAAAATTCATTTTAGAATCCCATTTCTAACACACATATTAAATTTCATAATAATCGATTGATAAATAGACAAGTTCCATCATACTTGGCCATATTCCAGAACTTCATCCAGAAATCGTTTTAAAATCCCAGAATTTCATCCGTAAATCATTTTAGAATCCCATTTCCAACACAAATGTCGAATTTCATCGTAATCGGTTGAGAAATGGGCAAGTTCCATCATACTTGGCCATATTCCAGAACTTCATCCAGAAATCGTTTTAAAATCCCAGAACTTCATCCATAAATCATTTTAGAATCCCATTTCCAATACAAATGTCGAATTTCATCGTAATCGGTTGATAAATAGGCAAGTTCCATCATATAAAAAATTTGTTAACTATTCACCACATCTAAATCCAACCCCAACTCAACTCCAACTCAACTTCAACTCAACGCGCAAATTGACCCCTAACTTAACCTTCAAATCAACTCCAAATTCTATGCCCAATTCAATAATCAAACCAACATATATAAAAAAATCGTAAATATTTATAAAAGCAGTTATTTTGGGTCAATTCGTATGGCAGGTACCCCACCCCCTTGACGTACAGTCTCCAAAAGCTTTTCAAATCTCCGCCTTGACCATAGAAACAGATTGGCGAAAAAAAAATCCAAATCGGACAAGCCGTTCTCGAGATACCATGGGTCCAGACATCCAGACATCCAGACATCCAGACATCCAGACAGACGGACGGACATTTTTTTTTTTTTTGCTTTTTCAGACTCAGGGACTTTCAAAACGTCGAGAAAAGTGGTTTTGGACCAACCAAATTTTTCGTCATTCTTGACAGGATTTCAATACTTTGGTCTTTTTAGACCGAAGTAATAGACAAAAGTTCAGCAGTGACCAAAGATAAATTTACGAGATTTGTTCAGCAATTTAAGGAGGTAAATTTCATACCGATCTATCGTATTAAATAGATAATCAGGGGAGTAGTTAAAATCTACAGAATTAAGTCTTCGATTATCAAAATACTTTATAGAAGCTATCACGTCAGTAGTGCGTATTGCAATACCTCAGATATAGTGAACATATTTAATGATTATCTTGTCAATTTCGGGATTTCACTGGGTGAGGCAATTGATTCAATAATTTTGTCCCCCACTGCCACTACCCCAACAGAAGTCTATAATATTATTTGCCTCCTAAATAGTCTTTAGATTGGTGGGCCAGAATATTTGTAATTTAGTATTAAAGCGTAAAGCTTCCTATTTCTTAGAGTTCTTTGGTAAAATAAATAATCATATTTTTGAAACAGGTGTATATCCCAATCTTCTAAAAAGTCCTAAAGTTGTGCCGATTTTTAAAAGTGGTGATAGAAGTCTTATTTCTTACTATAGACCAATTTCTACTGTATCTGTATTTGATAAAATCATTGAAAAAATAATAAATAATTGCGTAAGGAATTTTTTTAAATACATAGTTCGAATTTTTTTTTATGCTTATCTATGCTTATCTACATTTGAATATGAATTACTTCTGGATAAATTACATTTTTATGGATTTTGTGAAATGTCATCTTGATTGATGGAATCAGTATTAGTATTCTTAATTTGAATTTTGGGGTTCCTCAAGATAGCGTATATTAGGGCCACTATTGTTAGTGATATTATTTATTAACGATATTTTATATTTGCCCTTGATTGGATGTATTATTATTTTTTCAGATGATATTGTAGTCATCTCTGAAACCATACATCCTCCTACATTAATTAGAAACATGCGGAATATGATATGAAAATTTTACTTGAACACTTCAAGTCTAATATGATATCATTGTATTTACCAAACGCGAAATTTATGATTTTTCACGTATTAAACTCCACTTAATGTTACAACTTTTGTAATCAATAATATCGTAGTTGACAGAGTTGAAATTTTCAAATACTTAGGAGTAACGTTTCATTCCCGTATTTCATGAGATAATCATATTATGTGTTAATATAAGCAAGCACGACGTACAAAAACCACAAATCATAAAAAGTTTTGAGACACCTTCCATCACACTTTCAATTTAACAATAAATGACTTAGTTTTATTAGATTTTTACAAATTTTACAGTGTTATTTACATATTTCAAATTAAATATAATAAAAGCTCCCGTGAATAAATTCAGTATAATTTCCTATATATTTTGATTTATTTCATTCAAAGTTTCGTCGGTCCAGACATTGCTGCCTAATTTTTAAAATTTTTATCACAATTCAAAGTTTATCAGTAGAAAAAGTAACGGAGTTTGGTTCAGCACCGCCACTAAACCTCTAGGAAAGGTCAACAAGCATTTCTGGCATCTACCACATGCTTCCGTATATTTGGCCTTATAATTGCTAAACATACAGGGAAACGAAAAACTGAATTTCGTTTTTTCGCCATAACTCTCAAATTTTTGCTTCATTTTAAAACCTTCGGAACCATTCAACTAAACGATTCATTAAAAATGTTCGAATTAGAAGAAGCTTAGAAGATTGAAATTAAATGTTTTCTGTCAGAATAAAAATGTTTAGTACAGATAAAATTAAAATTTAATTTTTCAATAAAATTACTACTTTAAATTGAAAAAAGGATTGTATATGGTATACATTCAATCAAGTTCCACAAAATGTTAGAAAAATTATGCTAAAGATTTTAAATTATTGCGAAAAAACTAAACAGTTTTCTTTTTTCATGTGGGACTTGTTACGTAACCCATTACGACAATCAACACGTTCTAGTAGGACATCTTCAATCGGGTTGTGGGGGGTTCCTTCTTCGTCGTAATTAGTGGGATACCACAAACTCATCGTGTTGGTTAAATAACAACTCACTTAAGCAAACTTGAACATCACCATCGACCAATAAGACACTGAATTTACTCCATTTTATAAGTTTGTTTATTTATCAAAACAAAAAGAAATAAAACTTATGCATTTGCGTATTTTTATAAGTATAAGGCACAGGTACAATTAGCTATAATATTTAGCTTATACATATATAAAAGAAAATGTTAACTCTATCACTAATTTAGTAAAAATTATTAAGATTAAAGATAAATATTTAACTGAATAAAGTGAACCAAAAAAAAATGTAATCAGAAGGGTTTTTTTTGTTATGAAAAATCACTCACCAGAATCTGCCGTAGAGTACTCTTCGGGGTCTCAGGTGTGGCTGAAAAAAACTGTTTTTATTATAGCACACGCTTCTGTTTCCTTTTCTTTTTTTTTCACTTTATAACACAAAAACAAAAAAACTAATCTTTAACAGGAATTACAACAAAAAAAAAAAATTCTAATAAACTAATGAAATTTTTGAATTTTCTAATGTAATCTCTATATTGATATATTTTTTCTTTTTTATGGAAATAAGATTTCTTAGACTCTAATAAACTACACTAGAAAGTTCTATTTAATTAATCACAACACTAAAAAAAAAAAAATGTAGCCGCCATGCTCGTTGTAGAACCCGTTCTTTTATTTTCAGTATTGTTTTGAGTAGGTATAACGGCTACTCAGATTACTAGCTCCTAAGGAATATTCCTTAATGGTAGAATATAACGTAACCCTGTTTAAAATTGCTACAGTTAGCTAGTTTCTTCCCCTTTAATTTAAGCTAATTTCTTCAACTTACCGACATTGATTCTACTTTGTTTTTTTTTACGTTCTGTATTTAAGAAAACGAGATGAATGGACCGTTTCTGATGATTATCTTTTTGTAGATACAGACTAATTTGTCACAATGATCGTTTATCCACTGTAAATCGGGAAAATTAGTGTATGCTCCCCGTTATCTTGGTAAACAAAGAAATTGTTCTTACCAATAATTTTATTGATTTAATGTGTTTTTTTTTTCCAGTAAAAACACCAAATACTTGATCTCACTTAAATCAGGAAAACTTGGACATATATACGAGTATAATAACTAAGTTACGTTATATTCAAAAACAACAGAAATGAAAATACTTGCTAACTTAATTTTTTTTATTTGGTCCTCACACAACGAATCACTCAAAATATCTGGCTTCACAAAAAAAAATCGCAATTTTAAATGTCTTTCGTGAATCTATGTACAATTAGGTATCTATCTATGTACATCGTGACATTTACATTTATACATAATAAATTTGTAAATATATAATATATATTTTTTTTTTTTTTTTTTGATGGTACGATGCAATACAAAAAACCATAATTGTTCCCGCGGAAATAAGAAGTATTCAATTGTATATACATTCCATGTTATTGCACATACACCAAATAACTTTCTTCTATTTACTCATTCCATACGCAGGGGAATCCAAAGTGTGACGAAACAAATACAATAAATAAATAATCATCAAATTTATGTACTGTAATGAATCGGTCCATACCAACAAATACAACGAAAATATATGCATAGATCATTTCATCACACGACAAAGTTTGTTGTCCTAGGTAATGTACTATACAACACAAAAAAAATTTAAATAAAAAGTATAACATAGGAGATCAAATATAAAAAAAAATCAGGATGACCCAAAAATTCTAGTAACCCATCATCATGATGGTAAACGATAGATTCGATAGTCGTAACAGGGCAGATTCTTTGTTTTCGGTGTAAGCGTATGGCAAAGAATCTGAAAAAATGATTATCGAACAAATCTTTCTATGTAACCCGAATACTTTTTGGAATGAAGTTAACGAAATTTAGTAAATCCTACGCTTTAATGTCCTTTCCATGGAACATTCCCAGAATTTTGTTGGTATGATCCTTTACCTCATAATTGACCGTTCCAATTCGCCGAGAAATAATCGCCTTGGTGTATTGTGGTGCGAATTTAGCACAAAATTGTTTTATGGCATCGCTCTGTGGGTGCATTCTTACGTATACATTTTGGCCAACTTTAAACTCAACTGGGCGAGATCTTAAATTATATCTCTGTGCACTCTTTTCATATGCTTTAGCGATATTCTGTTTTACCGCATCATGAACTAAAGCCAGTCTTGTTGGTAATGGGAGTAAGACTTCTCCTTCCGAAATATTACCTAATTGCTTCAGAATCTCGTAATCTTGTCCATGGTTTATGCGGTGATATCCAAACAAGAGGAAATGAGGCGAATATTGTACAGTTTCATGTATACCATTTCGAAGTGCTGCACTTATTTCATAAATATGTTTGTCCCAAGTATTGTGTTTTTGGGATATATATGCTCTAATTGCGGCTATAATGGAACGATTCACTCTTTCAGAGGCATTTGATTGTGGAGAATATACAGCGGTTTTTGAATCTAATATACCGTATTGGTTTAATAGATCTTTGTATTCTGCACTCTGAAATTGTGAACCGTTATCCGAATGTATTGCCTGAGGGATTCCAAACATACAAAACACTTCGTTCTTAAGGTAATCAATAATATTTTTGCAATTTCCTTTATTGAGAGGTTTTAACAACACGAACTTGGTCAGATGGTCAACGACAATGAATATCATTGTCTTTCCTTGAGTCGAACGAGGGTAAGGGCCCAACAGGTCTATATAAATGCGTTGCCACGGTCGTTCAATTAAATATGGCTTTCCCATTGGTGGCCTCATCTGTTGGTTAGGAGCTTTCGTGGTTTTACATATTTCACATTTATTGATGTATTCCCTCGCTTGAACCGCCATCCTAGGCCAAAAGAAATATCTTCTTAACCTTTCGAGGGTTTTAGCAATTCCGCCATGAGACGCCAATGGATTGTCATGTTCGTTCTGGATCAGCAGTTGTGTTAACCCATTAGGAACCCACAGTTTCCATATAGATACATCTGATAACTCTGCATGTTTCTTTGGCTCCAGCCTAATATAGATGTATCTATTATCACATTTAAAGGCGGGATAATCATGTGGATTCTCGTCAATTTGTTTACGAAGATTAGCATACTCCGGTTTCTCAAATTCCTCTGAATCGTCGATTTTCAATATTCCTGTCTGTGCTGTTACCTTCGGCTTACTTTCAGAGAACTCTTTAATTTCGTCGCAATATATCCTTGATAACATATCAGGCACTACATTATCTTTACCGCGCTGATGTTGTATCTCAAAGCGAAACCCTTGTAGCTTGAGGCTCCATCTAGCTAGTCTTCCACTCAAGTCCCGTTGGCTCATTAACCATTTTAAACTGGCATGGTCAGTGATTAGTGTGAAATCATGACCCTCCACGTAAGCGCGATACTTTTTGATGGCAAGAATAGCCGCCAGACACTCTAGTTCTGTCACTGAGTAGTTGCGTTGTGCACTATTTAATTTCTGTGACATGAATGAAATTGGCCTTTCATTCCCATCCTCATCCTTTTGAAACAGCACTGCTCCTAACCCTTCTGTACATGCATCACACCTTATGAAAAATTTTTGTGAGTAGTCCGGTGTTATAAGAACAGGTGCTGAACTTAGGCGTTTTTTTAGTTCCTCGAAACTCTGTTGTGCTGCGTCTGTCCACTTGAATTTCCCTTTCTTTAGGCACTCGGTGATGGGTGCTGTTAAACTAGCAAAGTTTTCGATAAATCGACGGTACCACCCAGCCATCCCCAGCAGTCGTCGTATTTGTCTCGTATTAGTAGGTGGTGCTAGATTAACAATGGATTCGATTTTTTCAGGATCGGTTCTGAGGCCTTGTTCTCCTACCAGATACCCTAAGTATCTGATTTCCCTCATCACGAACTTACTCTTTTCGATGTTTATTGTTAATCCAGCCGTCCGCAGTAAAGTCGCTACCGTCTCTAACAGCTCAAGGTGCTCCTTCAATGTGCCGCTAATGATCAGTAGATCATCCAGGTAGACAAAAATACGATCGTGAAGTTCGTGTGGGATCACTTTATGCATTAAACGGCACATTGACTGGGCTGCATTACACAGCCCAAACGGCATCACCCTGAACTGATAGAGCGGCCGTCCCGGTACAGTAAATGCAGTCTTGTCTCTGGCAGATTCCGCGAGCGGTATCTGCCAGAATGCGTCCTTCAAGTCCAGTGCCGTAATGTACTTCGTCTCTGATAGTCTTCCCAAAAGTCCGTCAATTAATGGTAGAGGATATGCGTCTTTTTCTGTCAGTGAGTTGAGCTTACGTGCATCGAGGCACAGCCGAGATTTTCCGTTAGCTTTTGGAACAACTGTAACTGGTGAGCTCCACGAACTCTTGCTGACCTCGATAACACCTAAACTCAACATCCGGTCTATTTCTCGGTAAAGTTCGTCCTGTTTGGCTGGGGAGACTGCGTAGTACCGCTGCTTCACCGGTTTACTACCCTTTACCAACTCAATCTCGTGTTGGTGTAATGTGGTCTTTCCAAGCCCTTCTTTTGCAGATGATGGAAACAAATTTACTATTCTTGCAAAATTTTGTTGGTCTTGCTCCTGAAGAATGTGTGAGTTATCATTTTTCTTAATAGTTTTACTTACAATTTCGTTGATTGAAGCTTTTGGTAATATATTAAATTTTTCCCAAAAATCAATACCAAGGTATAATGGGGATTGAAGCGAAGGAACGACGAAAAATTTTATGTTTTCCGTTTTGTTACCAAATTGTACTGGAAGCCATATAAATCCCTCAATTTTATTGCTTGTTCCATCCGCAGTTTTAATTTGCGAGCTTAGTTTTTTCATCTGCAATTTTTCAGTTGTTAGAAACGTAAGCGAACCCTTACCAAGTACACTAACCGAGGCACCACTATCCAATAGGCCATTCATTTTGGTTGAGTTGATTATAACTTCTGCGTGTGGACGAGGATCGTTGCTTGTACATTTTATCAGCGTAGAAATACAATTTTTAAATAACGCTGTCTTTTGGCGGAAGTACCTGATAGATCGAATATTTTTGTTGTTAGTTTTATTTGATTGTCGGTGGTTATTGTCACTAGAATTTTGGATTGTGTTGGCAATTGGATGAATATTATCTGACTTTGAAGGAGCATTGTTGTATTGAGGAACATCTATGAGGGTTGAGAATTGTTGAGGTGTTTGGATTCCGACACATTTTGCCTGATTCCTGAGCGCGAGCCCCTCATCAAATTCGCACTCGGCTGCAAGTTTCCCTTTGGAGTTTGTAAACATTTTTGGCAATGTGGTTTCCGAACATTTGCAGCACCGCACCCAAAACAAAAGATGGTTAAAATAGGTTCATTGCAATCTTGGTATTTGTGACCAATATCATGGCAATTCCAACAAATGTAGTGGTCAGTGTTGGCAGTTTGGTTAGGCAAATTGGGTTTATCCTTTTTTTGGAACGCTTCCACACATTGTTGGTCTGCGTTTTCTGGTTGGTTTGAGCAACTATTATTGTTTTTATCGCTCATAGTTAAATTTTGGAATTCCACATTTAATTCATTGATCGGTGGTCGTCGCCTGAATTGGGAATCTCCAAAACGTCTTGGGTCATATCCCGATTGTTCCCATAACTTCTCATATTCTCTACATAATAATCGCAGTTCTTCCACTGTACGCACCGAATTGTGGTACGGTAATGTCACGTTTTTCAGTGCTGGGTACATATTCTGACAGAGCCTATAAATGAGTTGCATCTCTGATAGCCGTGTTTGCAGACGGGCATTCATTTTCTGTATACTCAAAGAAAAATCAGAAAATGATTCTCGGTTCCCTTGATGCCTTCTAAGTATTTGCTCTTTTATTTCCTCTTCAAAGTTTGCGCTGCTAAAATATGAGAGTATCGCCCTCTTCATCTCCGTCCAAGTAGTATTTGGGTGGTCTGCTTTATAAACCCAAAACCAATCTTCAGCTCTCTTATTCAAGAACAAATGCAACACTTTGGTCAAATAGTTTTTGGGGAAACCATCATCACTTGCCATTTGCTCCAATCTATACACAAAATCATGGACATTTGGTGTTTCAGTTCCGTCAAATGACAAATTCCATTTTTGCCGAATTTTATAAAAATTTTCCATCCGGAATTGCACATTATTCATCATAGGTTCGTCCTGATTATTTCGACGGAGATTTCTGAGAGGTTCTGGTAGATCGAAATTACGTGTAGCATTACCGATACCTGGATAGTTTGTGTTTTGTAATTTTGGAAAATTAGTTGAACCAGCTTGGGCGAAGAAGTCAACAACCGAACTTTTTAACTTCATAGGCTCATGAATTGGAACATGTAAATTATTCTCGGTAAGGTTTTCTTTCGAAACTGGCTTAATTTTCAACGCAGTAGGTGAATTTCCTTTACTATTCATTGATAGATTAGATAAAAGGGTATCCAATTTGTCAGAAAACGAGCTTGTTACTACTTGTTTTCCTGATAGCGCAAGATCTCGAGTATCCGCTTCCTGATATTCGTTCCACAGCTTTTGATATGTAAGAAACATAGGCCGCCAATTCCGATAAATTCTCGTGGTGTTCGCATTTTCTCCAAAAGTATTAATTAATCGGACTATTCTTCCTTTAAAATGTATGGCTTTCACATAAGCTAATGTCACGAAATCAAGCGGTGGCGAGTTTCCCTGTTCCTCTATTGCTTTACACAGATCGTCATATCGTTCGCTACATATTTGTATTTCTATTTCAGGGTTATTTACGTGTGTATTTTTAGGTGATAACAATCTATCCAACTGTTCAGCCCTCAAAGTATTAATTAAAATCTCTTTAGCGCCACTGTCTCTGCTAGAAAGATTTCTCACGAGATATTCTACCTCAAGTTCTGGAGGACTTAGTAATTGAATATAAATCATAGGATCCATTGTACTTCGGAAATAAACTTGGATTTAATCTAAATTGCAATAACGTTATGGATGTTCAACAAGAAAAATTTTATGGCTTATGAGACAAATCAATTAATTTGTTACGTCTAAATAAATTATTCAAGACAACTTGGTTCGTACTATAGCAAAATATTATTCAAAAATAATATTTATATATTTAATTGTAATATTTGTAAATTAAATATTCAAAAAAAAAAAAAATGTGAAAAATATTTTCATTTAGTATCAAAAATTTCGCTTTAATTATTTATATATTTTTATATTTATTAAATCATGGTCGATAGTGATGCGTTACGCTTAAGCAAGAATAAATTGAAAACAAAAAAAAATGTTTGGATACTGCACATAAGTAAACTGAATTAATTCTAATGAATTGTGAAACAAATGCATGAACAACTGTAGCTTTACCAGTGAGACATAATCCAGATTCACTAGATGCTCAATCACCGGCTCTGAAACAACGTCAATACATTCACTCCACCACTCACCAGATAACTGAAGGATTAAAACTTGAGGAATATTGATGGGAAACGGAAATTGGAAACTTCTATGCAGAACTCAGTAGTCCAACTATCTTACAAGGAACTCATGAAATTCATTCATGTATCAACAGGTAATACTTAGACTCTGTATCAATACATTTATTCCAGACGGGGAAAAGGATACAAATTTTTTAAAAGGAGTCAAACAAACGCCGCTTTTACTAAAAGAACCATAAGAGGGAAGTCACAAAATCATCGTGTATCAACCAATGATGACTCTGGAAGCAAGCGACATTTGTTATGTTAAATCAAATAAGGTTTTAAAAAAAACAAAAAAACAATAATACGAATGACTTTTATAGCAACCAACCGCTAACAATATAAATGTACAATATTATTGTATCGCGAAAATAAATTATAAATAATAAAAATAAAGTAATTCAACTGAATTTGCAAGAGTGAGTTATTGATATTAAAAAGCGGTTCTTCTGGAAGCGTCTGTTGAGTGGAGAGGCCACTTGGATGGCTTATTAGGTCTACCAAATATAAAAAGACAAAAAACTAGAAAACCTTATTTGACGATAGTTTACTTATGCACAATTGATATTACGTTATAGGAAATACTGGAAATTTACTCTAAAGAACACAAAAAAAAAACATGCTAACCATGCGGTTTAACGGTTAAACAACTGTTCACAGCATGACCGCTCAGGTCCCTGTTTCGGCGCCATTTTGTTACGTAACCCATTACGACAATCAACACGTTCTAGTAGGACATCTTCAATCGGGTTGTGGGGGGTTCCTTCTTCGTCGTAATTAGTGGGATACCACAAACTCATCGTGTTGGTTAAATAACAACTCACTTAAGCAAACTTGAACATCACCATCGACCAATAAGACACTGAATTTACTCCATTTTATAAGTTTGTTTATTTATCAAAACAAAAAGAAATAAAACTTATGCATTTGCGTATTTTTATAAGTATAAGGCACAGGTACAATTAGCTATAATATTTAGCTTATACATATATAAAAGAAAATGTTAACTCTATCACTAATTTAGTAAAAATTATTAAGATTAAAGATAAATATTTAACTGAATAAAGTGAACCAAAAAAAAATGTAATCAGAAGGGTTTTTTTTGTTATGAAAAATCACTCACCAGAATCTGCCGTAGAGTACTCTTCGGGGTCTCAGGTGTGGCTGAAAAAAACTGTTTTTATTATAGCACACGCTTCTGTTTCCTTTTCTTTTTTTTTCACTTTATAACACAAAAACAAAAAAACTAATCTTTAACAGGAATTACAACAAAAAAAAAAAATTCTAATAAACTAATGAAATTTTTGAATTTTCTAATGTAATCTCTATATTGATATATTTTTTCTTTTTTATGGAAATAAGATTTCTTAGACTCTAATAAACTACACTAGAAAGTTCTATTTAATTAATCACAACACTAAAAAAAAATAAATGTAGCCGCCATGCTCGTTGTAGAACCCGTTCTTTTATTTTCAGTATTGTTTTGAGTAGGTATAACGGCTACTCAGATTACTAGCTCCTAAGGAATATTCCTTAATGGTAGAATATAACGTAACCCTGTTTAAAATTGCTACAGTTAGCTAGTTTCTTCCCCTTTAATTTAAGCTAATTTCTTCAACTTACCGACATTGATTCTACTTTGTTTTTTTTTACGTTCTGTATTTAAGAAAACGAGATGAATGGACCGTTTCTGATGATTATCTTTTTGTAGATACAGACTAATTTGTCACAATGATCGTTTATCCACTGTAAATCGGGAAAATTAGTGTATGCTCCCCGTTATCTTGGTAAACAAAGAAATTGTTCTTACCAATAATTTTATTGATTTAATGTGTTTTTTTTTTCCAGTAAAAACACCAAATACTTGATCTCACTTAAATCAGGAAAACTTGGACATATATACGAGTATAATAACTAAGTTACGTTATATTCAAAAACAACAGAAATGAAAATACTTGCTAACTTAATTTTTTTTATTTGGTCCTCACACAACGAATCACTCAAAATATCTGGCTTCACAAAAAAAAATCGCAATTTTAAATGTCTTTCGTGAATCTATGTACAATTAGGTATCTATCTATGTACATCGTGACATTTACATTTATACATAATAAATTTGTAAATATATAATATATATTTTTTTTTTTTTTTTTTGATGGTACGATGCAATACAAAAAACCATAATTGTTCCCGCGGAAATAAGAAGTATTCAATTGTATATACATTCCATGTTATTGCACATACACCAAATAACTTTCTTCTATTTACTCATTCCATACGCAGGGGAATCCAAAGTGTGACGAAACAAATACAATAAATAAATAATCATCAAATTTATGTACTGTAATGAATCGGTCCATACCAACAAATACAACGAAAATATATGCATAGATCATTTCATCACACGACAAAGTTTGTTGTCCTAGGTAATGTACTATACAACACAAAAAAAATTTAAATAAAAAGTATAACATAGGAGATCAAATATAAAAAAAAATCAGGATGACCCAAAAATTCTAGTAACCCATCATCATGATGGTAAACGATAGATTCGATAGTCGTAACAGACTGTGCTTTAATAAGGCAATACACCACCGAAATTATTAGGGTGCAAGCCCAGTTTGCAAAACTATTTTACAAATAAAAAGTTAAATTTCGTCGTACTCGCATGGTAACTTTTCGTCGCACTCGCGTGTTGCCGGTCTCGATGCCATCGGTCAGCAATTGTCTCTTTCGCGGGACAAAGTGGTACTTAGACGGCAAAAGTGAAAGTTAAACCACTAGCAATTATCTTTCAACTTTACGAGTAAATACTAAAAGAATTTATTTTCGAACCGCAATAAATTAATAAACGGGCTTCTGTAGTATTATACAAAGGCAGGATATCTGCAAAAAATCAATTTTAAAGTTTTTGCTGCTATTCATTTATTTATTTATTTATACAGAGAAAAGTCTACAAATTTGACTTGAATTTATAACATATTGAACAGGGTAGAATAAAAATTAAATTAAAATATTTCCAATAAACAAACACTTTAAAAGCTCTCGTCTATTTGCCAATGTTGTCATTTGATAGGTTTTGCATCCAGTAGCATATGATGGTAATCGCTTCAGGTTAACGTGGTGCGGTAAGTCATGGTCGTAATCCCAACCGTCTTTACACGTTATATGCCGTATAAACTTTTTTTGGACACTATCGATTTTTCTGATAGGTTCGTCGTAAAAAGGACACCAGATATTGACAGCGTATTGAAGTTGAGATCTGACGTAGGCTTAATACAGGATCTGGATTGTCTCGAGGTTATGAATATCCCCAGTTCAACGCTTAATAAAACCAATCATGGAATTGGTTGTAGCAACGCATTGCTCAATATGCTTAGTAAAGCACATGTTTTCAACGAAAATAACCCCTAGGTCTTTAATCTCGAATACTTTTTGTAAAAGTACGCCATTTATTTGATATTGTTTTGTAGCAGGGTTAACTTTCCGCTGGAACTATAAACTCTTACACTTGTTGATGTTGAGACTGAGGAGGTTAGACTCACACCATTTCGCTAGATTGTCAATGTCCTCTTGTAGCTTATGGGTATCGCCGATATTTTCTACTGTTTTAAAGATTTTGAGATCATCTGCAAATATTAATACCTTAGAATTATATACACTTCAGTAAAGTCATTGATAAAAATTATGAATATCCAAGGACCAACATGAGAGCCTTGTGGTACTACTGAAGTAGCTTGAATTGATTCTGATTTTCAATTACTAAGATCAATATACTGAATGCGATTACTCAAATATGATTTAAACTACGCAACAAACTGTTTAGAAAAACCGAATCTGTATAACTGTTCCAACGTTTTACAATGACTGATGAAGTCAAAGGCTTTGGCAAAGTCAGTATACACCACATCAACTTGCTTATGCATTTCAATTTCTTTAATGGTGTTGCTGGTAAATTCAATAAGATTTGTTGATGTTGATCTCTTGGGTATAAAACCATGCTGACACTGTGAGATGAATCGAGGAACCAAAGATCTGAATGAGTTGCATACTACCAGTTCAAATAATTTGAGTATTGAAGATATTGATGTAATTCCTCTGTAACAAGAGACATCATTTCTTGCTCCTGTTTTGAAAATTGGCGTTACTCTTATTACTCTCCATTTCTTTGGAAATACGGCTAGTTGTATTAATTGATTAAATAGAAGACACAGAGGAGTTACCAACGATGTGAAATCTTTAAATAATGAAGCTGGAATGCCATCAGGACCACATCCATCTTCGAATACTTCTAGAGCTCGATGAATATCCTCGGTTTCAATCCTTGGTGTTAGTATTGTTACGTTGCTTTCACCATTGTTTAGATATTCATACTTATCAATGTCATCCGATTTATAAACTGATTGAAAAAACTCCGCAAACATGTTTGATATAACTTGCGGGTCACAGGATTTACGTTCTTTGAATGTTATACACACTGGGTAACCTTAGTTTCACGTTCTTATTTAAAAAATCTCCAAAATGTTTTGGATCTTTTCTTATTTTTTCCTTAATTTGGTTTATGTAGCTTTTATACTTTATCTCAAAGTAACTTTTAAAATTTTGGTTACACGCAGTGAATTTATGTTTGCTTTCGTGGGAACAGAATTTCAGATTTTGTTTGTAAGCCTTGTCTTTCTTGTTCTTTAGATTGATAAGTTTATTAACGTACCATGGAGGATATTTATTTGGTTTGGCCACAGCAGTAGGGACAAATATTTCTATGCTCGCAAATAAGATTTTGTAGAATTTCTCCACGTTATCATCAATGTTGCTGCTGTTAAGTTCATTTTCCCAGTTAATCCCCTCAAGAAATTGATTAAGATTTATTGTGTCAGCTTTTCTGAACTTATAATACGGCTTGCAGTTTTGTTGATTATTAATAACATTATTGCCGTTGCTTTCAAAAATTACTTCTAAGGCTTTGTGGTGAATATCATTACTAACGAATGGTGATGGCGATTCATTTACTTTAAATAGATTTCGCTGAGTTGTAAAAATCAGGTCTAAAATTCGATCTAGACCATTTTGGATCTCGCAAATTTGGCTTAAATTTATGTCAAAAACAGTATCGATGAAAAGACATTCTGTTTCCGAACTAACGTTTAAAGGTAAAATTTCGTCCGTTTCTTCATCATATTACCAGCTAATAGTTGGAAAATTAAAATCCCCCGTAATTAAGATGATATCAGATGGATTAGTAGCATTGTTGATTTCAATTATTGTGTCGCAGCAGGCCGTGTAAGATGAAATCGGTGAGCCAGGCGGAACATATAAATGTTATGCATTTATTATATCCAATCACGCCACTTTTATTTGTAAATATTTTTTGTTTTTAGTTTGTCAATAATTTTCAATTTTGTGTAAATTTTTTTATTTATTTAATTTATGAACTAATTAATTATATTAACTAAATTACAAATTAATTCAATTTATAATTTTATTTTTGTTCACCACCATCATTTTTATGTTTAATATTTTTTGATTTTATTAATTGCTATGAAGAACGCACGCGCGTCCTAATCAATATCCGAGTCGAGACTCACTTTTAATAAATTTTTATTTTGTTTTTTGTGTTCGTGTTTGTTTTATTTTGGTTGCGCCGTTGGTTGAAAATATGGGGTGTGCGCGGATGGCTTAATTGTGGCGAATGAGTGAGCGAGTCGCTACAAACATAATATGTAACATACATGAAAATTGATTTTTTGTTGATTGTAATTTTAACACATAATTGCTCGATGTACAGGTTGGATATTTTAACTAACTCATTAGATAATGATGTATCGACCGCTATGAGTACTCCTCCACCAGATTTTTTTAGTATTTGTTTGCGGTGAACGGTTAAATTCAATGGATTTTTGTCACGGACCATTGTTGCTAAGTCGGGGGTGCCTCAGAGTTCCACCCTTTGCACCCTGCTATTTCTTATTTTTATCAACAATTTGCCAACCGTTCTGTCACGATACTTACTTTACGCTGATATCTAAAAATTTTCACCAATGTTGATGACGCCAGTCTGAATTGCAAAATCTTTCATAGTGGTCGAAGGCTAATAAGCTAAAACTTAGCATCCGTAAATGTGTTGCAATTTCTTATACGCGCAAACTTAACTACATTAATTTTCCATACAACATTAATGATACTGTTTTAGTCAGGGTTTCCGAAATCACTGATCTTATTGTAATATTTGATTCTAAATCAAATTTGATCTCCATATAGCAGCCGTCTGTGGTAAAGAGTTTCGTGATCCCAATGTTTTTATTACGTTTTTTAAAAGCTTATTGCGTAGTTGTTTGGAGTATTGTAGTCATATTTGGAGCCCTTACTACGAATCATATAAGGGTCAAATTGAGAGGGTACAGCGGAAATTTACCATTTTTTAAATGTATAAGTGTATGCCTTTCAGTAGTCTTCCTAGCTATGAAGTTAGGCTTAAAATATTTGAACTTCAATCGTTTGGGACCAGAAGGCTTCTGCTTGATGAAACATTCCTTTATAAATTAATTAGCAACTTGTGCAAAGCGTCCTCATTGTCATGTCTGAATTTCTGTGCACCCTTTCATAGAGTTAGAAGCGCAATGTTATTTATTCCGACCTTTTCAAGAACCAATCTTGGCTTTGCGAACCCTTTCTCAGGATTACAGTCAAATCATAATGAATTTTTCCTTGATTGTGATTAATTTTTGCTTTCACTAAGTCAGTTTAGATCTACGATCCTCAGCACTATTTCAGCGCTTGGTTCTTAGTCGCTGGTTTGGTATATGTCCAATATATTATGTGCTTATGTGTGCTTCTACATGAGTTGGATCTATGGTTCTTATTGAGGGTTGACTGGCTTTATGTGGAGGCATAAACATGTATTTTGGTTAACTTTTATTTTATTAGATCATTATTAATATTTTAATTGTATTTGATTAAGCTTTTGTGCTATGTAGAGGCAGCGTATAATTGGACTTTTGTCTGTTCGCTGCCCAATTTTTGGAATAATAAAAAACAAAATCAAAAATCAAAATAAAACTACAATAATTAAATATTCCATATTTAGACGGCGATCACTTATAATGGGTGACACTTAAACACCTTTTTGAAGCTATACTTCAGCTCTAACAGATGTCGTAAAATTTTCTTGTACCTCCAAAACAACCTAAAAGAAAAAGCTAAACAATCTCTTGGGCTACAGAAGTACGGTAATATATGAATTATTACAGAAAAACACATTGAAGAATTATTTGATATGCAGCAAATTTATAACTTAAACGTAATATAAATGAGAAGATTCACTAACACCGTATTATCTCACTTGAAACTTGCAAAGTGAAGTTTGACGAAAGCTCGGAAATTGTGGTAGTTATGAAGTATATGACTAGTTTTTTAAAAATTGGGCAAGGAATCTATAAAGTTGTGGGAAAAAGAAAACTCTCCTAAGGGAAAAACAACATGGATACAATTTCGTGAATTTCTTGAAACTAGATGTAGAATCTTTACTCAATAAATAAAAAACTCAGTCATGCATGACTCATAAGCAAGGTTTTATAACTGTAAAATTTACAATGGTGCTTATGTGCACATTTCAGTTGCCTGTTATTTTTGAGATTGGTTCCAGTTAAAAGATTTAACAAAATTAAACTAATTTGGAATTGCATAAATTATCTTACTCCATCTCACACTGTTTCTGACTGTCGGTCTACAAATTTTAAATAATCCAACAAAAAACATCATACGCTTTTGCATATTGATCAACGTGTAACAAATACCGAGATACCAATCTTCAAACGAATCAATCGAGTAGTAAAAAAACGTCGACCACCATACCAACATTTGAACGTATGATTCTAAAACTATTGAGTTTAGTCATTCAAGGCAAATATACATCTTGACAGGGGCAGAATTCTTTCGAAATATTTTGTTACATAACAAAATTGCATTGATATTGCATTTGCCCATCCTGTAAGAAAGCTTGTTCGGTTGGTTGATTTGAATCATATTACGTACGCCATTTGTCAAACGGGAGGATACACAATTTCGTCACTGATTACAAGATTTTGGGACATTGAAAATATACAAACAAAACGATTTTTTTCGGTTGACAATGATAAGTGTGAGCGATAATTCCAAACAACCCATTATTTATTACTAAAGGACGATAGAATAGCTTCATTTCTTGACGCGTAGTTATCCGGATCAGATTAAAATTTATATGCAAAGCAACAACAACATTTGATCCAACATTGATTTTGGATCACAAATAGTGATGTAAAAATTAGTTCGGCTACTAAAATATAGGCGAGCAACAATTTTGTATTAAGTGGCTTGTAGTAGTGAAATAAATAATGAAATTAAACACTGAACTCATTCCGCAGATGAGTACTGTACTCATCATAGTCTTTCCCATCGGCATAGGAAAGAAGCTAGAAAGAATATGATGAATGTAATACGCGTATGAATAGGCAGATTCAAAACTAAACGAAACATAAAATTGACATTTGGATCAGGACAGCTATTTTGGTCGCAAAATAAGGATTTATTTGAGGATTACCGAAAGGCAATCGCTTAGTAAATTGTGTTGGTATCGAGCGTACTTTTTTTTGTTTTTCGTTTAATATGATGCAAATAAGGGGGGTAAAATGACATGAATAAGAGGAATAACATGATACAAATAAGATAAATATTCTCCCTTCAAATTGCAATGCTCAATCCACTATGACCTTTTATACCTTTTAAAAACATCGAGCAGGAGCCACACATATAAAGCTTATAATTTTAAAACTTGTTAAATGATTTTGTACCACAACGCCACCTTCAACTATATTTCTTAGCTCTTCAATGAACAATTTTAAATAATCTCCAACAATATCAGGTTTACATTTCCCGTAATATATTCCAAAAATAAATGGTGAGGAGTTCAACCAATGTAACTTACACAATATGGGCCAAAACTGATCCTTAGATCTTTTGCTAATTGGTAAACCATCATTATTAAATTTCAAAAAAATTTTTAAAATTCTAATCTTGGATTTGTCTAAAATATAATCTAACAAACGATTCAATCCAAAATGCACGCCAGTATTGACCTGGCGGAACGCCGTGTATGTGAATAACAATCTATGGAGTTTGCAAAAATGTTCTGAAGTTCAGAGGAGTGACATGCACACTTTATTTCAAAACTTTAAGTAAATCGTTTAAACATATTACGTGTGAAACATTATGTTTATTTGCCCAATCACGAACCTTATAATTAAACGGCTCGGGTGCATTATCAGAGTCAGATTCTAATGGAGATGTATCGACAGATTCCTCGTTACTTTCAAGACTAGAAATTACGTGCGCCGACGGATTTTGTAAACGCTTTGGTATTTTTGGTATATACCGGGTGTACAATTTGACGGGCATCAATTATTATTTTAACACATCGATTAAATGTTTTGTTACTTATTATTTTTTTGTATACATATTGTGCACTTTAAGAGTTAAACGCTAATCATATTGGAAAACAAAATAAAAGCTGCATTTCAGTTTTTGTAATAATTCCCAAATTATTGGTTTATTTTAGCTGAAATATTCTATGACTTGTTTAATTGTGCTATATGAAATAAAATTTAAATGAATTTAGTCAAACAAATATTTGCTACAGAGAAAAACCAATTACCATTTTATAAGCAATTATAGGGAACGAAATGCAAATATCTCTTCGGTTTTGTGTGGGGTACGGCTTTAAAATATTTCTTTATGCACAACACTTTTAAAATTACAAAATAAATTATCTAAGAGTATATAATGTAAATTAGAATAAATTATATTATACATACTGTTTCAATTAAAGATAAACCCAAAAAAAAAAAATCACCTATCACTTTTTAGCTGTAAAGCAAAATACCTTGGCATGACCCTCGATGCCAAGCTTAAGTGGAGAGAGCATGTCAAAAAGAAAAAAGAAGAACTTAACATAAAGTTCAGAAAAATGTATTGGCTCATAGGTAGAGGCTCTGAGCTTACAATTCACAATAAGCTGCTGCTATATCGGCAAATTTTGAAGCCGATATGGACCTACGGTATACAACTCTGGGGATGTACCAAGCAAACAAACGCCAAAATGATACAGACGTTTCAAAACAAGGTTCTTCGTAGCATCGTCAATGCTCCGTGGTACGCAAGAAATGAAGACCTTCACAGGGACCTACGGATGGAATACATCAAAGAGGAAATAAAAATGCATGCCGCAAAACACGAAATAAGGCTCCAGGAACATGGAAACCCCTATATTCGCCATATGATAGATAACCCTGTCGTTGAAAGAAGACTCCAAAGAACGAGGCCACTTGACCTAGTGAACTTAACAAACTAAAATTAGTAAATAAGTTTAATTGATTATGGGGCTAACCAGTGGGTTACACCCCAACAAACGTGAATTTTACTAGATATATAAAAATTTGTATTTGAAAGAAAAATTGCTAGATGAGCGCAGTCTCAGTCGTAATAAAATAAAATGAAAAAAAAAAACCTATCACTTTAAAATAAATTTAAGCAACTGAATGGAAAAAAGAAAATATTTCAGAAGTTTACATTGCCTTACGGTGACATTTTAACTTAAAAGTTAAACATTTACTAATTCGTTGACAACGTATTAGTAACTTAATTACTAGAATTCTGCGTAATGTTAAATATTTATTACTCAGTGGTTATTAATTAACTTAAAATGTAAAAAATCACCAATCAGTTGACAATAAGGGTAGCAAGTTTGGTTGAACCTAGAAAGGGCCTAAACCAAGGATGAAACTGACAAGGGCTAACCAAGGATTGTTTTTAAATCGGTTTCAAACGAAAAGTTAAGAGTTAACTCGTCACCTCACTGGACGCAGTTTGTTATTCTATATTTTAGGTTATTTGGAAACCAAGGTTTTGAATTGGATACTGGAGAATATTACATACATCAGTAGTAATGCAATTATTTTCGAATGATATTCGTATTAGAATTTTAATCGCTTTCTCTTTTCTGTATATATATATATATATATATATATATATATATATATATATATATATATATATATATATATATATATATATATATATATATATATATATATATAAATATAAATATATATATATATTCTGAATTTAACTTTCGCTTTAGATTTTAAACCAACTTTTTACGATCGCGAAACCGTGAAGCCTGGTGTGGTTAATAATTGTTTGCCGGGTACCATGAGCATGTGTTGAATTTAAAGCTTGCCTATTTTTTTAGAGGACGTTGCTGGTCCAACCAATGATTAATGATTGTTAATTATTTATGTTATTACAAAGATAGGTGCAAAAGGGATTCTACTTTCTTTAAAAATGTATGAAGCGAATCGTAAAAGTAAATTGTATATTCCTAAAATAATCCTAATATGTAGGTTGAGACTAAAGTTAACTCAAAATTATATTTAGGCACACAACTGTTGATGTGCAATTGGTAATAAGCAAATAAAATTAATTGGGTACCTACAAAACTAATATTTTACTGAAGGACAATTTGAATAAACTGCTTCTCTGACAAAAATCTAATATAGCTATTCAAATTATAAAATTGCGAACATCGTAAAATTATTAATATCAAGCAAAATATTTATTTTATTTACCATGGTCAATATACATTTTACAGTTGTGTTTGTTCGTATAGATCGCACTGACCTAAATTTTTCGTAAAAATGAATCCATCAAATTATTATTTTGCCATATAATTTTGTTTATTAATCAACCCACTACCCAAATATATATAAACTCATATTACGTTTATCCCAGTTTCAAAACAAAACTCTAAGAAAAAAAAAAATAACGAAAACAAAAGAAACATTGGAATATGAAATGTACAGCCCAGAGACCACATATCCTAATCTTTAAATACTGAAGGAATATTATTAATATTCTCTAAAGAACCGAATTAGAAAATCATTGATGATGAGAAGAAAGAAAAATTCGTTGATCCATTTAAAATTGAACTTTTTTTTTTGGAAAATCATATTTCTCAAAGGTAATTTAAACTTAACAAAACAGAAATAAAATAAAAAGCAACAAAATTTTTTTTTATTTTAGAAAAAGCTCATCTCTCCTATCCGTGTGTACAATATGTAATGTATACAATGAAGATATTTTAAAAATAAAAAAAAATTTACATCTTTTGCTTTATCAACATGGATTTGATTATAAAAAATAAAAATAAAAAAATAAAAATTTGATTAAAACTTTTTTTTTATTTTTTTTTTTAATAAAAATTCAATAAAATCGCTCTCTCGAATATATAGATATAAATAAATAGATGAAAATCATACGATGGCTTTGAAAAATCATATGAAAATTGTAAACGCATGAACAAGCACGCATTCAATATGCTTAAATTGTTATAAAACTCAATGGTGCTTAATTTTCTTAATTTAATTTGTATCAATTTACGAAATATTCTATTGTTAAATATAAATAAAACCGAAAGAGGGATATATCTAGCTAAAATGGTACATATTCGTATTTATTTAGTGTACTAGCTCTTTTTTTTCAATTCCCAAATACAGAGTGCAAATTGCATTCAAATATTGCTACAAACAAAACTCTAGAACTAAAAAAAAACTAATTTAAATAATTTCTGAATATAGAAGCTACATACACATATTGTTCATCTCTAAACTAATTTAATATAACAAAAATTCTTAATAAAAATTCTAACTAATGTGCACAAAAACTGAAAACTATGTATGTTCGTTTGTCTATCTATATGGTACCAACAACAACAACATTTATTTATGAATTGAAAGAAACTGTGAGTTAGGAATAGATTGTAAAAAAAATTTTTTGTTTCATAGTTGTTCATTCTAATTAAATTAATAGAATCAAATTTAGTTTCGAGCAAAAATAATAAAAATTCTTAATAATAAACTTTATGTATTGTATATGTGTAAAAAATCAAATAAACAAAAAAATTTCTTTTATTTTGTATTTAAGACGATAATAATTTGTTGTTATTTTATGAAGCAAATAAAAATAATTAAGGAATTTATGTGTTGTTAGAGAATTAGAAAATTTCATATTTGCTTTATTTTAGCTAATGTGTGCTAATCGTTTGTTACATTGTTATATTGGTGTTGTGAAAAAATAATTCAAAATTTAATTAGAAAATTTGCGCAAATAAGATATGATATTAAAATAATAAAAAGTAACGGGGTTCAAGTTCCACCTGAACCGTAAATGTTTGGTAAAACATAAAATCAAAAATAGAGGTAATATTGTGACGATTTTGACCATCATACACCAAGTTCACGTTACGAATAGCAATAGCTTAGATGGTTAAGTGTTATAAACATGACCGATGGCAAGCAGAGAGCAGTTTTTGGTTTATTTTAAATCGTTAAATAAAGAAATAAATCTGTTGTCATAGCCCCCACCAGTAGCAAACGGACAGAATTAAATAGTAAAGTCAAAGCAAATATCAAAGTGCATAAAAGTAGAGTGAAATAAAAAGTACACAGTGTTTTTAATTTCAAAATCCGAACGAACTCAGTAGCCCAGTTCGTAACAATATTTTTGCTATATGACATGATTTGTTTTTTTTTTTTTGAAAATGATGATCATTGAAAATTTATGGTATGCAATTATACATTGAGAAAAGTCGGACGCACAGAAATATTTAGCCTCAAAGATGTCGTCATGACATTTTAACACAGCAAACATGTAACATGCACACTGGAACTACTATTCCTACGTTTTTTGTATTTTCTGTTTCTATTTTAATGTGTTAAATAAAAAGAGAGAAAATATTTTTATTTAATATAACATTTCATATGACACGCAACATTTAACATAACATTCTAACGCAGCGTGTAACATGAACCCAAAACTAGTACCCTAAATGTTTTACCAAACATAAAAAATTGAACCTTTCAACAAATTTTCCGGCATCGGTTGGTTTAGTATTTCATATGATTATAATATATCTGACCGTTCGAACCAATGTATATTCTGAATATATAAAAGCCAGGGGCGGTTTAAGGAATAGGCAAAATAGGCCCGCGCCTAGGACTAGTTAATTTTACGGTCCAGTAAATTACGTAAAAACACAAATTTAAAACCGGTTTCATAAACAACAAAATTCTAATTGTATATTAAATCTAATTCCTTCTCTATTCTCAACCTTTTTCCACGGTTCTCGATTAATATTATTGTTCTTCACGGCGAAAAATGCGGCACTATTTTTATTTATATTGCGAAGTCTAAGATTAACCCGTTTTTGACGTCATAAAGTCTTACACACAAATAGGTTTTTTTTTAATTGTTGCATTTATTATTTTCGCTACTGGATTCTTACTTGGGACCCTCCAAAGAATTATGAAACCTTTTTTTTTAGATCATAGGGTACAAAGAGCCGAAAAGTTGGCAAAGTGAATATTTTACATTTTTTACGAAAGCATGAAGTTACTTTAACATTATCGAAACCTGTAACTTCTGCATTTTCCTTCGCTTTTCAACTTGCAATCTTGCTTTTGTATCTGTTCGCTAAAAAAAAGATCATAAACGGATAAAAAATACACAGGTTAGCTTCTGACTGGTTCTCTTGTATTCTATTAATTTATCTACTTTTACATTTATATTATCGTGCCCGGGTGTGATCGGACATGAAATAAAATTAATTTTGTACATTGGTATCCCTAAAAAAATTAATTAAAATTTCAACTGTGTCCACTTGCGTCTGTGGACTCAGAGGCTCTAAGTCAAAGTTGAGTCTTAATAAAGAAATAAAAAAATGTTTCAAAGAGAATTAATTTTTCATGTGGACACACTTTTTTGCATTTGTCAGGTTGCATTTGTTTTTGTTTTGTTGCAAAAACACTTTTGAGTTTAACATACATTATTTGAATTAGTTCCCTTCTTAGTTGTATTTTTCAATATATTCTATTACATTTAAAATATTTCCCTTAAGTAACTTAAATGGCAAAATTTAATATTTCGAACGGTGAATTGTAGGAAAATACAACATCTTGTTACGGATGTGCTAGTTTTAACAAGCAGGCAAAAATCTTGACGAATATCCTAACGATGGTGACGTATAATACAGATTACAGATAAATCAAAACAAGTAGAAAACAGCAACAACAACCAAAGATATTTATCAGTATGATTGTATCTTCGGTCAATGACCTCAATATTTTGATTTTTTTTTATATAATTGTTTTATTGTATCTGTAATGCTAAGCGGATTTTCTGTTGCTATGTGGGGTGAGTCATCTGATCTGAATGATGGATCGTGCGATACCTATTGCTATACACATTCGTATATATGTAGATCAAATGATCAGCGTTTTTTTTATTTAGCTTAAATAGCGTAGGTGGGGAGAATAGAGGAATAGGTGGTTGACTAGGGGAAATTTCAGTGTTGCTGTTAATATTATCATAATACCAATTAATTTGAGAGGCCAAGCCGACCGTAACAGACGTGCCAATAAATTATTAATTTATTTTTATACAATACAAATTTTTGTTGTTGGTTTTTATGTACATTTGTACATAATTGTGTAAGTACACATTACAAACAAAATTGTACAGGAAATAATATTTGGTAAGCTATTCTCACAATTTTTGGAGTTGATTATATTGTTGTAATAAATATATATCGTGGATTTAACAGATACCGCAAGAAATCCACAAAAGAGGAATATAACCGTCAGGCGACGACGAGGGATGCAGGCCTCTCATTTTGTACAATTCGTACAACAAAACTTACCTTTAGGCACTTCTTCAATCGAAATTGTGAAGACATTTATTCTTGTGCCAGTAATATTGTTTTTGCTCGCTAAAATTACAAAGCGGTGGTAACACAAGCGGGTGCAACACAACAGAAGTTTCGGGATTTGTTTCGGGATTTCAAATATAAAGATCTCCGTATAGTGTTTAGAGTTTAGTTTAGTTTTAGTTATATCAAAGTGCATATCCTAGTTTATATGTTGATATTGAAAATTTAATTGCTTTATTTAGAGCACCAACAACTGTGTGAAACAGTTTAATCTTGCTTTAAAAAAAAAAACAAACGAGAAAAGTACAAAAAAAATAAGTGCAAGTTGTTGTAAAATTAGTCTAAAAAAAATATTTTTTGTAAATGAATTAAAATTGAGTTTTCATAAGAAAAAAAGACAAATCAAAGTGAATTTAGTGTAAAGTTTTTTTTTAGAAATTTTCAGCACGCGGACAAAGACAAGGAGTACTCTTTGGATAACTGTCTGGTGAGTTTTTTCATTATATTCGCGGCTAAATTAGATGATTTGTTCCTTTTCTCATGAAAATAAGTTTGACTTAGTGTTTAAGTGTAAATGTAGATTTAATTTAATTATATTCAAAATTTGTTCTAATTCAGATTTTTTTTCTTGAATATAAATTTGTAACTTTTATAATGGAGTAGATTTCTTTTTATTGGTGGTGATGATGTTTACAGGATGGCCCTTTTACCATGTTGTTGTTCGTTTTTTTTGTGTTTTTTTGCACGTATGGTTTGTACCACCAATGAACAATGTGACAAAGACCCCCCAGCCGTTGAGCCTATCCGTTTTTAAAAACGTGCAGTCACATAGTTGGTCGGTAACAATCTTTGGAATCGCAACTATCAACTATAATTACAGAAATAGCTAAAAACAATCTTGGTTTTAATGTAAAAAAGCTAGATCAAATTGGGCCATATTTTTAAATCGGTACTCTGAAAAATGGATAAAATCCCACAGAAACAAAAGTAGATTCCTCAAGTACAATTCTGTTTGGCTGACACATAATTTGGAGTATTTCTAAAATAATGAGGATACCGCCAAAATATCTGTAGCAGCATTAGCAGTACGAGCAAGTTCTACAGCAACAACGTCTACAACCACTAAACGTCAGAAGAAGAAGTTTGTACACTGTTCTGAGAAAACGAAAAGCAGGAGGAGTAAAAAACTTCTTACGACAACAAATTGGTCATGCAGCAGCACGTTCTAAAAAAAATCGCCAACGTACCTCATCTGAAATATCTAACATCAATCTTGATTTAGAAGTAAAAGCAGCTTTGGCTTTATTTATCGCCTTGAATTTAACAGTGGAAAAGTACGGACTATTAAGAAGTTTGATGATAAATTGGACAATAAGCTATTTCCAAAATATAAAAAATTGCAACGAGAAAAGAAATAACGTTATCCTCAAAATTTGACATTACGTTTAATATTACGAGCCAGGTAGAGGATTTAGAGGTAACTGTGGTGTCTGTAATGATAGTAAGTGAAAATACGTGTTATAGGTTCAATGGTACTATGATACTGCTTTATTGGCGTTTATGTTTTACAGCGGTAACTATGTATAAGTGAGTATTAGTTATAAGTTCATGTTCATGACATCCCCCCTTTTTTCCAAAATGGGTGTTAAATGCTTGTTGCAGTTAAGCTGCCATGTTTAACCGATAAGCGGTATAATACTTGTATTATTTAATTATTGAGATAGGTCATATTTGACCACTGGTTTGATTTTTCTGCTGTAGCGGCTGACTTTGACTGCCGCTTCCCTGTCTGATGGCAGTGTCTGACCCGTTGACCACCCACAACCAGGTTGACCCGTGTTTGTTGAAGTATTTCCCGTTGTTGATGATTCCGTTGATGGTATTTCAACCGGTGGTATTTCGGCCGTTCGTCGCTTCGAATTCTATCGATGGTGAAACAGGTAATGGTATCTTCGCTTTTGTTGTGTGAAGGTGTATATTGTTTCTTCGATATTTTCTACCATCCGGCGTTTCGACTATCACTGATCTTGGATTTTCAGTGATTTCGACTACCTTCGCTGGTTTCCACTCGCGATGATTTGTTTGCATTCTGACATTTTCGCCCCTTTTAAATGATAATCGAGGTGTTGCTACCCGATCCGCATAACGTTTTTGATTCGTCCTCAATTCTCGAATTTCTTCAGTGACACCGTTAATAATTTTGGGTTTTAAATCTATCATATTTGTCGGCAAAATTGTTCGCGTTTGACGGCTGAATAATCGCTGAACCGCTGATCCCAATATTTCGTTGCGTGGAGTATTGCGAAGTAATAGCATTGCTAAGTATGGATCGGTTCCGTCTTTCCAGCAGCGCCTTAATATTCCTTTTACAGTTTGAACATTTCTTTCCGCAAATCCGTTTGAGCGAGGATAATGTGGTGACGATATTCGATATTTGAATTGCCATTTTGACTCGAACGCCCTAAATAGATTGCTCGTGTATTGTGGTCCACCGTCCGATTCCAATATTTCGGGTATTCCATGGACTGAGAACCACTGGCTTAGTAGTAATATTTCCTCTGCCGACGTTGATGATTTCAATTTTCTGAAATCAGAAAATCCGGAGTAGTGGTCCGCCAAGAGTATGTAATCGTCCCCCTTGAACTTGAATATGTCCGTAGATACCAGTTGGAATGGGTATTCAGGTATCTCTCGCAATAATAATGGCTCCTTTGTATTCGCCCTTTGGGTCTGTTGACAAATTGCACATCGCTCTACGAAGTTTTTTGCATCAACACTTAGTCCGTTCCAAAACAATGTTTGTCGTAATCTGCGCAATGTTGTAGAAATGCCGCTATGGCCCGCATGTGCCTCAGTCATTATTAATTGAATCATTGCTTTTGGCACAATTATTTTGTTACCCTTCAGCAGTAATCCCTCTTCGTATGTGATTTCCTGTATGTATGGCGCATACGCCCTGATCATCTTTGGTATTTTGTCCTCTTCAGCCGGCCATTTGCCCATGATTGCTATTTTTAATGTCTGTAGCTCAGCATCAGCTGCCGTTTCCCTTGTCAATCTGTCACGTAGGTCTTCACCAATTGAGTGAATTAAATTTATGGCGCGTGCCTCGTCACTTTCGTATTCGTCGATCTCGCAGTCCCGGCTTAATGCATCTGCTATTGGTATCGCCGTTCCTTTGATATACTTTATTTTTGGCGAATATTGTAATATGTCGAATATTATACGCTGCAATCTCAATGGTGCATTTTGTATGGGATTTTGGAAGATCGTCTCCAAAGGTTTGTGATCCGTTTCAACGCTTAATTCTTTTCCATATACGTACTCATGGAATTTTTGACATCCGAAACGAATAGCCAACGCTTCTTTTACTATTTGTGGTTGGTTTTGCTGTGAAGCTGTAAATGCCCTTGTGGCATATGCTACGGGTTTTCCCCCCTGCATTAAACAAGCGCCCATAGACTTACTGCTCGCGTCTACAGATAGCTTTACCGGCTCATTTACGTCGTAATACGCTAGTACCGGTGTGTTTGTCAGTACTTTTTTTATTTTCTCGAACGCCAAGGTGTGCTCTGTTTCCCAACACCAAGCTGCTTCTTTATGTAGCAATTTTCGCAATGGTTCTGTTAATTCTGACAGGTTGCTGATAAATTTGCCAAGGTAATTTACCATGCCCAATATTCTCTGCAATTCGTTGACACATGTCGGCATTTTTAATTGGTTGATTGCCCTGACTTTATCTTTATCCGCTTCATATCCCCTTTCTGTGAAGATATGACCTAGGAATTTTACTGACGATCTTTCGTACTCACACTTTTCTTTATTTAGTGTGAATCCCGCTTCTGTTAATCGTCCAGTGACCGTTTTTGTGGTTTCACGTAACTCCTTTAATGTTGGCGCGTGAATGAAAATGTCATCCATTACCACTTCGCATCTATCTATACCCTCTAGAGTTCGGTTCATAACCTCAGCGAATACTTCTGGGCATGCGTAGATATTTGAATCTGCCCCACGGCGTTGAAAATGTTAGATATTTCGAAGTGTGTTCTGTCACTTTTATTTGCCAGAATCCCTTTTCACAGTCCAATTTTGTGAAAAATTTGCTGCCCCGTGTTTTAGCTGCCACTTCTTCGACTGTTTTCATTGGATATATACGCCTCTTAATATTTTTGTTTAATTCCGTTGGGTCCATGCATATACGAATTTTACCTCTGTTTACGACCAACATAGGGCTTACTGCCGGTGTTGGCTCGCTGACGCTCTCGATGACACCAAGTTTTATCATATTTTGTATCTCTTGTCTCACCTTTTCTTCAATTGCGTAAGGTATTTTTCTTGCCGGTATTATTTTGAACTTTGGGTTATCTATGAAATCCATATCGTACTCAAAATTTTTGCAGCACCCAATCTGATTTACTCTTTTCACAAATCCCAAATTTTCGCAGTCTTCGCCGCCTAGGATTGTCTGTAAGTCTTCTTTTATTACTGCAAATATTACTATCCCCTCGATATTTTTTTCTTTTCGTAAGGTACGGCACTTTAATTTAGTTTGTCCGATTACTTTTATTAGGCCGCCGTCATACGATTTAATTTTTTTTATTTCGCTTGCATTAATGACCGCACCGATTGCTCTTGCCGTTTTATTTGAAATTACATTGCAAAATGCACCAGTATCTAGTCTTATTTTAAGATCGTATTTACCGACACGCACTTTTTCTGTCCACTTTTCTTCACTTATTGAATTTACTGTGGTGATCATTCCAATGAATTTAAAGCCCGTCTCGTCACCCGTTGATTCTGTTTCATTGTCACTACTATCACTTTCGATGACGTTAACTTTTTTATTCTTTTGACTTCTGTTCTTTCCGTGAGATTTTTTATAATTCGACTCACTTTTCGAATCACTTTCATTTCTATTATTATGTGATTTACACACGATACTAAAATGTCCTGTGCCACCGCACTTTAAGCATTTCTTTTTATATGCCGGGCAACTTTTAGTTCCGTGCGTCGTATTGCACCGTCTGCACTTGAATTCTTTGTTGATTTTATTCACTCTTGCCGACGAGCCCGCTTCATTTATATCATTAATTTGCTTATTTGCTCGTTCGGCCGCGCGACAAATTTTAATTGCTTTTTCCATTGTTAATTCGTCTTCGATCCATAACTTCTGCTGTGTATTTTCACAACGGATTCCTAACGCGATTTGGTCGGTGATAAATTCGTCGATATTATTGAATTCGCATTTCTGTACCTGTTCGCGTATTTTTTGTAAAAAATCGTCAAATGCTTCACTCTCCTGTTGACGGATCCTGTGAAATTTGCATCGTTCGTATGTTTTATTACGCATTGGTACAAAATGTTCTTTTAATTTTTTCTTTATTTCGTCTAAATCTTGTTTTTTCTCATCTGTTAATCCCAAATTATTTATTAATCTTATTGCTTCACGTCCTATTACCGTTTTGAAATTTGCTAATCTTATATCGGCTGATTCGGTGTTCACCTTCGCGGCTATGGTATAGCACTCGTATTCGTCTATCCATTCACTCCACTCACGTGCCATATCTATGTCACTATTTATTAATAATGGCTTTGGCGGCTTAAATGATCCCATTTTGCTGTATATTATGTATTATTTCCGAATTCACTTATTTATGTTTATTTTCTATAGATTTCTACTCCTTTTACTATGTATTTTTAATTTCGCATAGTCACCTGTGAGCGGTTTTTTTTTTTTTTTGTTTTTTTTGTTTTTTGTTTTTTGATTTTTTGATGCTCTTTCTCACAATTTTCACAAAAACCTAACTCCTTTCTTGCACTTTTTGTTCAAATTCACTTAAATCATCATCTGTTTGTTTGTTATTTTTACGTTTTATGTTTTTATATTATTTTTTATAATTTTTATTAAACGGGTTTCGGCACCATTTAATGATAGTAAGTGAAAATACGTGTTATAGGTTCAATGGTAACTATGATACTGCTTTATTGGCGTTTATGTTTTACAGCGGTAACTATGTATAAGTGAGTATTAGTTATAAGTTCATGTTCATGACAGTGTCAATTGGCAGTTTATCGTTCAAAATTAAATACAAACTATACAATTGACCATGATTGATGGGAATGTTTGACTGACGATGGAAATTGTCTAATGATGGAAATACAACAAGGCGATTTTTTAAATTTCGCGACCTTAAAAGGATTCAAAGCTATTACCAGAGGGTATGATATTATTGGAACACCAGGATTCAGATTCTGTAGAAGAAAATTTGTTTTAAGACCTTTTTTTGAACATTGGATTGTTTTATTTTTTTCCTCGTCTCCATCTGCGTTATATTTTTTCAAGTTAATTAAATTTATTTCAATAATAAACGATTACTGAAAACATCTATTAAAAACTCGATGTTTTCATAATTATTATATTTAGTCTGTTTATTGAATATAAAATTTTTCGGTTTTTCAGTGTTTCTTTTCTGTAATTTTATTAGGCATTTAACAAGGTACCTTTCATATTTTTTTACGATTTTTACTCCAAAATTGAAGGCTTGGCAGCCATTTGTCTACAATATACCTGTTTTGCACGTTGTGGGTCGTGACCAACTACTCATCAACAACAAGCATTACTTCATCAGGCAGAGAGGCAAGGCGCGCCGTAAACCTTTGATCTCGTTTGCTTTAAGTGCTTTAACCACTGTAGCGAGAGAATGGCTCATCCGTTCGAAGCAGTTCAGTGCAAGGATTTTGTTCAAAAAATGAGACTTGAGAGTTGAAATTTTTATCGGCGTACTAGATGTACGATAATAATAAAATTAAACCAAATAAACATAATATATACCGTTGTATATCTAGTACGTACACGAAAATTGCAACTCTCAAGTCTCATTTTTTGAACAAAATCCTTGCACTGGTGTCTATTTTTACGTAAAGAAAACTGTGACAGAAAATTTATTTTAAATTAAAATAATTAATGTCCACATAAATTTTAATTAAGATTCAACTCCACAAAATAGCGATTTACAATGATTGAGAGCACCGCAGTGTAGTGGTGAAGAACTATTGATAGTCTGGGCTATCGATAGTTTTGCTATTTTGTAATCATTATGTTAGTCAGTGCATAGTATAAATACATATATTACTTCAATTTGAAGTTCATCAGTGAAGTGTTAGATGGCGATACTAATATCGTTTTGAATTTTTCATAATATTTGTGTATTCAAATTCACCTAAATATATGTAGGAACGAATAAATACGCCCAAATGTCATCATTTATTTATTTACTTAGGTTGAAGAGCTATACATACACAGATATTTTTTTATATTGTTTTGGTTTCAACTAAGACAATTCGTTTTTTATAAATATTCTTGAAATCAAATTGTTCCACAATTTTTCATGTGCGTTGTAGCTGTTTGTACATCAGTAAATTTTATTGCTGTCCTACAAAATTTATTTTTTATTACAGATTAGTCACTTCTAAATTATTTCTTTTGAATGCTACCTGAATATTTCGTTTTGCTCATAAATCGCTACCTGCACAATATGAAAATATGCTCTAGTTCTAAAAACCTTTATGTTTATCTGTAAATAACCCCCAATAACCCCGTGTAATAGATTTATAAATCGAGCATTTAATCCTTGCATGCAAAAATGTTATACCGCATCTGAGTCCCGAAGTAAAGTTTTTACGTCTACTTGTGATAGTCCTACAAAACCTCGCTTAATAATCACCACGAAACATTATGCAACACAAAATCAGTTCTCTAATAATTTCGAAAGTTGCATATAGTTTATGTAACGTCAAGCAAACACATCCACTTTATAACTGAAATATATTGAATCATGGTGACCCATGCAACATATAACTGAAACTCTCACTCCCTAAAATCTCGATCAGACTCAAATAATCTGGTAACCTCTCATCTTCAAAGTTTTGGAAAATTTCGTTAAAAAATGTTGAAATAATTAAAGTAACCCAAAGCAATATTCCAAAATTTTCAACCTTTTATATGAGGTGATTCGTAAATAATCTTTTGAATAACCCCAAAATCAGAATTTCCTAGACACCAGTATGATTACTTGTCACTGACCCTTAAAATTCATCTACGTTTTCCCGTGCAGTAACACAGTTTTAAGTAACGTGAAAACGTATAAAATTTATATTACACAGTTACGACTTATTTTATTATGAAATTGTATTATAAATTTTGTATTACCTGTGGACAGTGCACATTTCGTGAATAAACATCGAAGCTCGATTTACGTTGTCATTTTTACCATTGTAACTTTTATGCATTTGTCGACAAAACCACATCGAAACATTTTTGGAAAAAATAATTAATACGCAGGGAAGTTATGCATTCTTACCTATTATTTTCCCTTCTCTTACACCACATAATATTTCGAAAGCCAGCTAGCTAAGTTGCTAAGTTATTACATACATTGATGCCAACAAAATTACTCAAGAGGCTCACAGCCCCTTCCGTTATGCTTTCTGAATTTAAATACCTTGATATTTAAAAAATCATCCAGCTATAGTTTTCTTGCAGGAACCAAAAACATAATTGTAAACTTGCCAAAATTATAATTAGTTATTGGAAATTATTAAATTACAGATTGTTAAATTACCATAAGATTTTTGTTCACAGAAGGAAATTAGCTGGAGGATTTTTAAAATTTCAACGCATCAAAATTAAGAGAATACAGCGGAAGGTATAGATATTATCTGACAAATCAATCCGTTTTTTGACTTTTCCTTGTTCAGCTGTGGCTTTACTGATTTGCTTAAGTATTACGTGCATAAATTGCAGTTAGGGCATATAATTTTTCACTCTTAAGAAAATTACCTGAGGTCGTCATTTTTAGTAAAATGTAAATTGAATAATAATTTTAGTGTACTTATCCATAGAATCCGATTTTTTGAAAAATATTAATCATGAAGAGATCCAAATTTTTATTAGCCCAAGGAGCTCAGATTTGCTAAGACTGCCCGCGTTCAGAACCAAACGTGCTGAATGATATAGGATTCTACATATCTCCTCTACTCTTAATCCTCATTTCTATAAACGGAATGTCCCGCCAGCGTAAATTGGAAACAACCTCTTTCATTTTTTGCAATTCCTCAACGTCTTGCTGGTGTGTTCTAGTTTATGGGCAACTCCCGGTATTTCCAACTTCCAAATCATCAGCAAATATAACCTCCATATCTTCTATATTAAAATTCTGGTTTATGTCGATTTCAGTTGGGTCATTTTCTACTACCAAATTCTCATCAAGTATTAAATGTTGCACTGCTACTTCCTGAACGCAATCCTCATCAGCGATGCCATCACCAAATTCATCCTCATTGTCGTCCCAGCCATCGATAATTTTCATAATTTCTGCTTCGGAAATAATACCTGGCCTCGGTCCCCTTAGCATGACTATAATAAAAATATTTGTTTATCTGCATGATGGATCATTTATGATACTATATCAAATATGATACAATTTTTTCTATTGATCCTAACGCATGCCATATCATATCCGATATAATACAATTAAACACATAATATATCAATAATTATTATTGTATCCATGTACATATTTCATTTATGAAAATTGAATACAAAACATTTATAATCACAAAAACACAACTTACCTATCAGAAAAACTGTATTTAAACAAATTTCTGGAACAACAAAAAACACTCACACACGAATCGCGCGCGCAACTTGACAGACTAAACTTCATAAATGATTTTTTAAAGTGTGGTTGAACGCACACTGCCATAATGCATTTTTAGAACAAAACTAATGTTGCCGCAGTTAAAAAGAACAAAAATTTTAGTACTTTTAGATATAGTATAGAGGTTATACCTATATTTTTTGGTTATATCATATAAGATGTACAATGCAGCAAAGGGTTAAGTCGATAGTCTTTAGCCTAAGATTTACTAAGGATGCATAAATTGCATTGAAGACCTTTGTTAATATTCTTATACGACAAAACCTGACTACAGTTCCTCGTGGAAAATTATGGAAAACTCTCGAAATCCAGACAAATATTTTAATTGGAATAAAATAAGCCTCTAGAGTATTATGTCTAGAGATCTATTTTATTGATGTGACTTGTCAAATCGCAGGAAAAAAATTCAGTTCAAGTTTCAATATTTGAAAAAGGTCCAGCCGAAAGTAAGAAATGAATGTATAAAATCAGCCTCCAAAGTGTTATGTCTATAATTGGATAACATTGATGTAACTTGTCAATAGCTATCGCAGGTAAAAAATTTATTTCAAGTTTCCAGTGGAAAATCTTGGAAAATTCGATTTTCTTAAAATCATTAGAAAATTAGAATAACATGGGCCTCTAGAGTGTTATGTGTGAAAATGTATTTTGTTGATGTGACTTGTGAATAGCTCATCGCAGGAAAAAAATTCATTTTACGTTTCCCGGGTTAATTCTCGGAAATTCGATTTTTCAAAAATCATTATGAAAATTTGTGTAAAATCAGCCTCTAGCGTGTTATTTCTGAAAAAGTATTTTATTGATTAGCTATCGCAGGCAAAAATTCAGCTCAAGTTTCCCTTGAAAAATATTTTGCTGATATAAGGAAATAAAACGTTTTGACTAATTTGGTGTGCTTTCAGCACAGAGAAATAATACCAGAGGCATATCTTCTATCCAAACCTTATACACATTACCAAGCTGTTATACAATTTCGAACAGTACTGCGTGAAAGGGAGATATATTTGATCTCTTTTTCACCATTCGTAGTTTTATTGATCATATGACTATTGTTTTTATAATTCCTATTTCAAAATATTACCACCCATCTCTCTCTTTATTATGTCGCAACCATATTGTAACATGAAACAGAATTGTATATTTACCTTAATAAAAAAATCGGAAGTGGAAATAAAAATATCGCTTCGTTCACACAAACACCTTACAAACATACAATTTTATATTTGGCTTTACGCGTGCGCTTAAACATTTTGCCCTTGAAATCCTAATAAACAAAAGCAAGATAGAACTAATTTTTATTTTGATTTTATGTTTTGTATGGATTGAATTATTTACAGAAAAATTTTTGTTTTGTTTCATAAGGTCATTAACATTTTGTGTTTTGATGATTATCCTTCTTGCTTTGGTTGACTCGTTCTATCTGGAGCTCAGATTTGCACTTGCGCATTTAATAAACATTTGTTTTTTTAGTAGTAGAAGATTCAGATAAAACAGTTTAAACCTATTGAGTATGCATGTTTCATATGTATTTAGAGAGAAAATCTTCCTTGCCTGTTAATTAGAAATGTAGTTAGATAAGTTAGGTATCGATGAACTTTACAAGAATTGTTTTACAGAACACCTGTGCATAAATGCATAACTCTTTTTCTAGTTCTACTTTTCTTTATAACTAAATGTATCTGGGGTTAAAGTAAATGACATTTTAACAAACTTATTTTGAAGATGGGTTTACTAGTTGGGTATTATAAGAAATGGTGCATGGACCAGTTATCTTTAAGTAAAAATCACAATAATAAACGATTTTAATATTTAATTAGTTAAAATTTTTAACTTTTTAGGTTTTTTATTTTTTGTTTGGTCTTTATTTGAAATTGACCATCTACAATTTTTCCGCAGCAAAACCAATAAAAAAGAATGTATTAATTTTTTATAATGATCAAAACATACATCATTTTCATCCGGTAAAAATGTTGGAAACTCCGATTTTATTGTTTCAATGCTGATTTTAGCCATTTCCTCGCATATATTATTGGAGTGGTTTTTTTGGCTAAAATAATTTTCAAATATTTGAACCAAAAAGCTTGCAGGTTGAAACCATTCGTCCGATGGTGGTTTTAATGACCCGAAATTGGAAATGTCTTTTTTGAAATTTTGTTGTTGTAAAAATACGTTATTTCCATTGATGTGTGTGTCAGGCTTTAACAACTTCGAAGTGCATATTTCACAATCAACTTTTTTAAATACACAGTATCCAGCATAATAGGATATTGCATTGGATGTTAAGACGCTAAATTCTGACCGGGTGAATAACGTTTCTATTTCAGATGGACCGGGTTCTTCCGTTACTGTATATTTAAGACTGATGTTATAGTCATACTTAAATGTTTTCCAATCTAGTTTTAAATTTACAGCATCGTCAGGTAAGCAATTGGCATGGACGGAATAAAATAACAATTTTATGACGATGATATTGGCAAAATGTACTCCAATGTCATAGCTCGATCACATGTAGTTATACCCTCCTTTGCCTCTTGATGCAGAGAAAAAAATTTCTATGGCGTCTTGGTTTGTTTTCCCAGTTAGCAGAAATTCTATTCTAGTTGGTTCTTCGCTTAAGTGGTACATCAATCCTAATTGAGCGCGTATGGTTAGGTCAAGCCCTTTAACATATTTGAAATAGATAACATTTTTAAATTACTTAAAAATTCCAAGCTTTGTTCTAAATAAACGTATATTTCGTTATTTACTCTAAGTGCCTGTTCTTTAGGATTCTTTGATGAAAAATTACGGTAATTGAGGCAATCAAAAATATTGTTGAATCTCTCAATATTCGCTGTCGGAATTACATGTTCCAAATAGTTTCGAAAAATGGATGGAGTAGTTTCAAAAGCCGTACGTATAGCACAAGAAATAGTGCTACATCATTTTTTAAATTTTTTTTATAAATAGTGAAAATGGGAAATAGTGCTACTTAATATCTGAACTGCCAATTTAACACCTATTTTTTGGAAATTATTTGAGTCTATATGGTTTTTGGTTGACTTTGGTCCCAATTTAACTTTTTGAGTTTTGTCATTCTCATAAATGGCTTTAACTACATTAAAGTCAGTTGCACCGTAGTCCGATTGTTGAAACTGATGTTTAATAAATGAATTCCGAACAGATTTTATGAGATGCGGTGGATCATACTGTACGAACATTTTTCTATCATTAACTTTAATAAAAGGCTTTTCGGGGCCAATCCCAAAATGTTTATAAACGGCGACGTTCGTTGCGGCTTGATCACATGTTAACATCAAGGCTTCTAAATTTAACCCTTCTTGGCACAATTTTATATTATTTATTATTAAGTCTGCTAACTCGTTCACATTGATGAAATTGTTTATTAGCACGTAATTTAAAACGTGTAGGCATTGCGTAGGCATATGCATATAGAAAAGACATGCAAACAAAACACTAATATAGGATATGTGAAATAGTGTGCAAATTTAGTCTTAGAAAAGGAGAAAACTTGATAACTTGTGAAATCATACATAATCGGCAAATGTTTCAGAGGTTTTCTTTTGAGAATTAGTAAATTATATAGGACATCTTTGAATATTTTATTTTAGTATTTCTCAAATAAAGCCTTGAATTCCATTTATGAAGGAAAAACAGATAGCTACTTATGAAACCTATTAGGAAATGTCTCATTTTGTGTAACAAGTGGGATATTTGCTAAATGAGCGCAGCGAGTTGCGGAAATCACACAAGTTACACAAAATTGCATTTACTAACATCTTTATACAAGATTTCTTCTTGTTATGATCAAGTAGGCGTGGGCTAGTTTTGAAATGAATGTTTCGCCACTAGTTATGAAATGGGCTTCATGTCCTAACTAGTTACGAAAAATATGTCGTTTCGCAACCTACTACACTCCCAAGCAACTAAATCGACTCAAACCTTCAGCGCTCACAGAAAGGCGATTTTTTTTTTTAAACGGCCGAACCGATTTTCACATATCATTATTTTTTTGAAAGCCTGATATTTTTACTTTAAAATGACACTATTTTCAAGAGAATTGGTTCAGTACTTTTTTAATAATGAATTTTGAATGAAAACGCAACCAAAATTGATGATCATGAAAAAAACAAAATATTGGGGATAAAATGTAAATTACAACAAAAAATTCAACCAAAACAAAAATAATTTTTTACACACATTTTTAAAATTTTTTAAAAACACTTGTTAAATATTTCGCAAAATTTTGCGAAATATTTAACAAGTGTTTTTAAAAAATTTTAAAAATGTGTGTATTAAGTGTGTTTCGCCAAGTGCCTACGGCAGAAAGTGTAAGAAGTAAAAATAATTTTATTGGTTAATACTTAGTATTGCTTCTTTGCATCTACAACGGTTCGCATGCGGCCCCATTGGCCTTATTAAGATTTTGACAAATACTTGGGGGGATGGCACCCCAATTATAGTTTTATTTATTTAAACAATTTATTTTTTTAAACTCTGGATTTTATCCAGAGCGATATTTAAATCTATTTTATTTAAACAAAACTACAATGATATCTGGATGAATACAAAAATAATAATGAATTTAAAATATAATTTTAATGTATGGCAAATTTTACTCGTGCCTAATTTAGCAAACTAGGCAGAATGTATGGGGTCATGTTATATGTGGTAATTTCCCGGTATAATAATTGGTAGGCGCAACCTGATATGTTATTTTGTTACATCCATCCGGTTGTGTGTTGTGTCAGTTACAATTCCGAAGTCATTGATTTGGTGTATATGCAACGTGACATCAAATTGCTTGGTATTTTATGTTTAACTTCATCAGCTAGAATACGGAAGTGGATGTCGGTTCGTTGCAGGTATGTATTGGTGTTGGTTCGTTAGATGTATGTAACTCCCCACCCCAGATCCAACGCAATCTTGCGGTCACTAGATGGTATCTGATTTCTGGCTCGTACCCTCCGTTTTAGTTCGTCCCATTAATGCTCAATTGGATTCATGTCTGGACTGAGGGTTTGCAATCTCATCGTCTCGAGTCCAACCTTATCCATGAACTGCCTAGTGGTTCGAGCTATGTGACACCAGGCATTGTCGTGAATCAATATGAAATCTTCCCCTGTATATTCTGCGTAGGGCACTACATGATCCAAGACAATGTCCTCGATATATCGTTCAGTGCTCAGACCTCCTATACGGCCTCCACCAGGTATGAAAACCAGGTCAAAGGCTTTGCTGAAATCTGTATAGATAGTGTCAACTTGGGCACCTTTTTCTAAACAAGATATCGTATCATTAACAAATACCGCCAGATTGGTTGTCGTTGATCTACCAGAAAAAAAACCATGTTGTTGGGGAACAATTAAGTTTTTGATATTAAAATAAACACCATCTTTAACCAGTTTTTCAGAAAGTTTAGGGATAACAGATAAAATAGCTTTTCCTCTATAATTCTCAACTAAACTTGTTTGTCATAGATTTATATACTGGGACTACATACAAGGGTTTCCAACACTGGGGAAAAATACCTTGCCTAAGGCTGTAATTAAATAAATGAGGTAAATGGCCACTTAAGGCTTCGGAACAAGTATTTAAAAGTAATGAGGGAATACCATCAGGGCCCATAGACAATTTAGTATTGAAACCATCTAAAGCCGTTTTAATTTGTTCCCCCGTAAAAGAAGAAATACCGTGAATATGATTATTGAAAATGTCATAGTCAGAGACAGAAGTCAAAACATTATGCAACGTTTTTCAAATCCGTTTATTCAGGATTTGGAAAACGTTGCAAATAATTCGCAAACAGAATTTAGATCATGAGTTTCCTTATCCTTATAATCATGGGTATTGGATAACCAACAGATTTCCTTTTAGAGTTTATATAATTCCAAAAGCACGATGGATTTGACTTGATACCAGATTCAATTTCTAACAAGTATGTAATTTACCATACATAAATTGATTCAAAACCTTAAACTCATTCCGAAGGCACAGAGGGATAATACGTAAGAGGAGGTATTATTCCTCTGTGCCGAAGGTGAGAATACAATGCATAACCAGCCGATGCGTTCGTCCTTTTATACCGTTTGTGTGCCTTAGTTTTACGGTTATATAATTTAACAAGTTTTTTGTTGAAGCACTTTTCACGATACGAATTATGTTTGTTGACAGTTTTTTTAATAAATAGATCCATCCCCGCATACAAAATTTCGTAAAACCGGTTAGTCATAATTTCGATATCCATCTCAATATAAAAGAAATCGCAGGAAATATTTTCAAGATATCCATTTAGAGAGACATAATCACCATTACTAAAATCAAAGATTAAAACTGATTAAGAATATTTCACAGCTAGTGTTGAAATGTTCATTTCCACTCTAGATTGCGCCTACTTAATTTACAATAAAATTTTAATTAATATGAAATTTTATCAATTTAAAGACTTTTTTTTATCAAAATTGGAGAAATCTTGTATGAAATACTTTAGGAAATTCAATTTAGTGTAAATTGTGTGATACCGCAAATACCCTATCCGTTACATAAAATAAGGCATTCCTTAACAGAATGGATAAACAGCTAACTTGGGGGACATTCCTTGTAAATTTTTGAACGTCCATATTAAAGAGAAAAAATTTAGAATTTATAGACTAATAGAATAATCGCGAAGCCATTTAGGTGAAAATTCACAGTGTTAGTCGTCTGATCAAACACCTATTTTTTGTGAATTGTACTTTTTATAAATTTCGTCTATAGGCTGCGGTCAAATTTTTGGGTAAATGATTTACTATGGTAAATTTAGATATTTAGTGTTCGTTTTTTGTTAAATTACGATTTTTTTTCTATTTTGTACTCGTTCAATTCTTATAACAATAAAGAATAAAGTACACATTTACCTTTTTTAAAAAGGTAATTGCATTTATAGTATTTAATGGATTTACTCCAGAATTCGACCGCAGCCGTAATATTTAACGGTAAACAATTGGATATCTGTAACTGAATTTAGTAATGTGCACGTAAATAAATATTCCAGTTTTAAAAAAACGAATAGGTAGGTAGTTCTTATTAAATTTAAATTTAAACTTCTTAAGACAAAATAAAATTTTTTCGTTTTTTTTGTTTTTAATTTATTCCACAATAAGGAATTTAAAATTATTAAAATAAAATATTAATTTATTTTTAATTAATGTTTTAATTAAATGGAACATTTAAATGCAATAAACCGCACCGTCGCCAAAAATATTCTTTAGATCCGAATCAGGAAGAAGCAACATATCAAATGTAAAGGGAAATATCATCAAAACACGAAAGGTTAATGACCTATTGTAGAAATCAACAAATTTTTCTATCGCTAAAATAATTGTATAAATTTGAACTTTCTGTAAAATACATTTTGTAAAGTTCACTGTCTGGCTGAATTATTCTTCAACAAGAGAGAAACTTATTAAAATTTGTCAAAATATTTAAGTATTCAAAAATCGAAAAGCGATATATAAAAAAAAAATTGTTTGGCATGGCATATGAATTTCCAGGACAAAATTGCTGTGATCAAACGTACACAGCCACACAAAACCCATTTTCGTATTTACCTTTGATCTCCTACACATGTAATAATAATCATTTACACATAGTTGTAATTAAATGAAACAAAATTGGAAATATAGAGAAGTGACAAGAATAATAATATAAAAACCGAATTATACGCATGTGCTAAACGAAAAATATTATTTTGTAAAATGCATGTAAGTACATATATGTGTGGGTGTGTTGTGTAGTAGGAACATAAATATGTATAACAGTCTCGTGAATACGATGTTGAAGCGAGATCAAATATATCTCCCTTTCGTGGAAGACTGTTCGAAAAATTATAACAACTTTTATTTTCAGGTATCAAATTTGTGTAGAAGATAAGTCTCTGGTATTATTCCTCTGTGCTTCCAGCTTAAACGCTCGAGCAATCCAACAAAGAATATTAAAAAGAAAAAGAATGAGAAATTGATTGATGAAGTAATTCAACTCAAACCCTATTTCCCCGACAAATGTACAAGAACGAGTGCATTAAACAAACTCTCACAGGAACTAGTGCCCGATTTTACAAACTAATTTCAAGCTAATTTATATTTTTGTATATGGATATTTGAACTGTAAAGCTAAATAGGTAGCCGCCAAATTTCGTCCAGCTAAATAGTTAGATGAACGCAAAATATTTCTACGTAAAAAAATTAAGCAAACTCATTATAGATATTATTGAATTGATTATTGAATTTGTAATTATGAAACAAATGCCATTTCAGAGAGAAACAATTAAACCACATAAATACGGCATAAATAAATTAAAGAAAACATTTGGTTTGTTTAAATCTTTGTTGAGTTACTTGTAAAAATACCGGCCACTAGATGGGTTTTCTTATATAATTTATTCCGAATGTCCATTTTGTAAAATTTTGGATCTTTGGATCAACTAATAAATAGACAAACAAGTTAAAAACTTTTAATTGAAGCTTTTTGATCTTTTTTGACATTCCTTGGTAATAACGAATAGTTGGAGCCATTTTAAATAGGCAGTCGACCAGATTTTGAATTAATTTTTATTTAACGGTTCCGCTTTTACTACGAAGTTTTGTCCTAGTTATGAATTGAAGTCGAACAATAAAATTTTTTTTATTTAAATATTCTGAATCAGACTGAAAAGTTGATGTCGCAAATCTATAATTAAGCTGTGTATTTTCTACATTTCCTTACTTCAAAACTCCAAGTCTGTAAATTGAATTTCCTTTATCATGTCAATATGACAGAGCTCTTTGCTATTAAATTTTTTAAGAACGATAATAAAATAATATTACAAAACGATTGATAAGCAACGATATTGTAAAAACAAAATATTGCTCTGAAGAAGATTAAAACCTTTGTAGAAGTTTAAATCGTTTGGAATAACATAATAAATTTTCAAATATGGTTAAGAAAGTTTATTAAAAATTGTGACTTTTGTCAACGAAGTAATTACTTATTTAAAAAATATAAAGATACCTATAAAAAACGAATATGACACAAATTTCCATTCGAACGCAATTTTCTAGATATTGGTGGTCCAATTAATCCTCATTTGTATAGTTTAAATCGTAGCATTTTAAAACCCAGGATAATTTTACAAAGTTTTCACAGGTAAACCCAACACCCAATCACAGGCATTTGCTGAAAATTTTAATCTACTGGGCACTTCTTCTATGGCTTGATGTTATTTAAGTTATATTATACGGTATAAAGCCTTTAATTCCAAGTTCAATTATAAAGAAACCTAAGATCCTCTACGATTAAAATTTAGATTCAAAAACTCTTGGCAAGTCGCACTACAAAAGGTATTAAAAAAGAAAATTAAATCGGAACTTTATACAGTATACCTTAGTCTTTACAGAATATCCAGTAGTGTTGCAGAAGAAAATTCTGAAATTGAGATTGATACACTCTTAGAAAAATAAAGGTATGGAAACTCTAAAATTAAGTTCAATATAGAGTCCACGTACACTCGGAGCTAATTGCTAGTTGCTAGTAACTAGCTTATTGTTAACTATATTCAAAAGCACAACTTAAAATTTGTCTGTAGTTTCCTGTATGAGTTTCTGGTTTGTTATTGTTTAGAGATGATTTACAACTTTTTTGAAGTCAGTATTAAACCATTAAAAGATTCATTGCACGAAGAGGAGTATGCGGTTGTTCTGAATACCGATAATGGCTCTAATTTTATCAGTGGTGAAAAACAACTACATAGAGAAAAAATGGGCTGCACTTTGCAGCGCAACAATTGGCAAACAATTAAAAAACATCGAATTTATTATCTCTAGCTTCACCAAATTGTAAAGGGGTTTGTAAAGCGGTAGTAGAGGCCGTGAAAACACTTAGTAAATGTAATTGGAGAAGCAAATCAGAATTTGAGGAAATAGTTTTTTTAAAGTTTCTAACGGCCACGTTCTAAGTAGACACTTGCATAAATTCAAGATTTCCGCAAATTACGATGGAGACACGGCTGCAAATGTTCACAATATTTTTGGATAAAATGACACTACGAGTACTTAAATCAACTTCACCAGAGAAGTAAATGGTCATCTAAAGAAGCAAGCAGGAATGTAGGTAACCTAATGCTCATCAAAGATGACAACGTTCTTCTATTCAAATGGCTAATTGTTAATATGGGAAACTTCAGAAAAAAATTCGGATAGATAACCGGATAAAAATGTTTGATATCATATTAGAGCGACTGAATGGACAAATGCAAGAAACTATCTTACAAAACAGTCCTTTTACATCAATTAACAAAGAGCACGCACAATAAAGAGGGACACATACTATAGGATATATACCTGGTGACGGGTTTAGTATTATCAGTCAATAATATGTCTGCTACATAGCACTGCAGCTTTAAAAATCTTAAACTAACGAGAAATAGTTAACAGGAGAATGAGCAATTGACGTACTCTGCAAACCAGTGGAATCCTAACAAGCTAACACTAGTTAGGTTAGGTTAATAGTGATAACAATACAATACTGATCATGTTACAAAATAACTTGCCAAATTGAAAGCAATAACAATAGAATTACCTCTCTTTCGATCTGTATCTGGTCTATATTTACCATACTACTAATTGTGAGCGGGGAAATACAAGTCAGCATTTAAAATTTAGTTGCTGCTTTAGCAAAATACCTATCAACATCATTTATTAATTATTTGTTTCCATATATTTTAAGATTAACATTTTGGGTTAAGGTTACCAGAATTTTGAAAAATTCAAATGCATACTAAAACAATTTAACATAGGATCCTGAAACATCAATGAGATATTTGTGCCTCTCCTCCTATATAATTTACATTGATTCGTTATTTAGTTCATGCAAAAATCCAGTCAGTATTTAATATAATATTGACCTATGAGGTAAGACATAAGCACTTATTCATAATAATTATTATGGCTATACTAAATTTAGTATTTGCTTTTAATTACAAAATCCAAAAATTAATTAATACGAATTAAAATATTAATCAGGGCACATGAAAATTATGTTGTATACATTTCACTTAACAACGAAACAATTAATTATACACAAATTATATATTATGCAATATTTATTAAATTACAATTATTTTAAAATATTATACAATCATTTCATTTTTGTAAAAACCACTGGCGTATAAACTCAATCAATGCCATAAAATATTATAGTAATATGAAACTAATTATGCCCAGCCTTATATTTTTTATTTGAATAATACAAATTTCCCATAGCAGGAACCTATAAGCAGCAACGTTACGCAATTCTAAAGAATTAGACATTAAGAATATAAACATAAAAAAAAAATCGAATAATTCATTTAACCGAATTTCCCAGAATGTTTCAACATAAAATATTATATTAATAACTTATTTTTTGTACTTTCGATAGAAATTGGTTACATTTGAGATCAATTTTAAAATAATATTGCGGGAGGGAAACACAAATCGAAACGAAACGAAATAATCGATTTTATTCCACATTTTTGAACAATATTTTAATTTTTTTTTTTTGTTTAACTTTTGTTAAAAAAAAAATTATTTTCTTTTTTTATGTTGAATGGAACAAAATTTTACCCCATGGAATACCGTTGTGAAAAGGAAATACGGCTGTTGTGGAATATAAACAGACATACAAATATGAAATTCTTCGATCTTGGGAACACACAGAAAGAAATAATTTAATAGTTTTGTTCATTTTAATTGTATAAACTTCATCTGTAATAATTTATTGTAAGTGGATTTTTATTTTTTTTGTGTCTCGTAATTCTCTTGTTACATGTGCCTTTTTTATATACATAGGTAAAGGATTGAGTTAGATTTCCTCTTGGAATGGGGAAATAGGTTTTGGGCATCGATTTAATTGAATATTACTATTGAAATCAAAATTCAATTCATCAATTAAAGGATAATGTAATTCGTAGCGCTTACAGAATTAAAACCATTTGTATTTCAGTAATTCAACGAGAGACTAAATAATTTGTTGATTGGGCGCTGAATATTTGTCTGCATATTATTCAGTTTAAATTGTCTTGGCTTGATGTTTCTATATCTTTTCTCCGATTAATGTATTACTTATTATTATTACCCATCTGAATTATTTTATTGGCTTGAGGTTATAATTCTATAGTATGATTTCTGTATCTAATCTTCTATTTTACATTTTACATTTTACATTTTACATTTTACATTTTACATTTTACATTTTACATTTTACATTTTACATTTTACATTTTACATTTTACATTTTACATTTTACATTTTACATTTTACATTTTACATTTTACATTTTACATTTTACATTTTACATTTTACATTTTACATTTTACATTTTACATTTTACATTTTACATTTTACATTTTACATTTTACATTTTACATTTTACATTTTACATTTTACATTTTACATTTTACATTTTACATTTTACATTTTACATTTTACATTTTACATTTTACATTTTACATTTTACATTTTACATTTTACATTTTACATTTTACATTTTACATTTTACATTTTACATTTTACATTTTACATTTTACATTTTACATTTTACATTTTACATTTTACATTTTACATTTTACATTTTACATTTTACATTTTACATTTTACATTTTACATTTTACATTTTACATTTTACATTTTACATTTTACATTTTACATTTTACATTTTACATTTTACATTTTACATTTTACATTTTACATTTTACATTTTACATTTTACATTTTACATTTTACATTTTACATTTTACATTTTACATTTTACATTTTACATTTTACATTTTACATTTTACATTTTACATTTTACATTTTACATTTTACATTTTACATTTTACATTTTACATTTTACATTTTACATTTTACATTTTACATTTTACATTTTACATTTTACATTTTACATTTTACATTTTACATTTTACATTTTACATTTTACATTTTACATTTTACATTTTACATTTTACATTTTACATTTTACATTTTACATTTTACATTTTACATTTTACATTTTACATTTTACATTTTACATTTTACATTTTACATTTTACATTTTACATTTTACATTTTACATTTTACATTTTACATTTTACATTTTACATTTTACATTTTACATTTTACATTTTACATTTTACATTTTACATTTTACATTTTACATTTTACATTTTACATTTTACATTTTACATTTTACATTTTACATTTTACATTTTACATTTTACATTTTACATTTTACATTTTACATTTTACATTTTACATTTTACATTTTACATTTTACATTTTACATTTTACATTTTACATTTTACATTTTACATTTTACATTTTACATTTTACATTTTACATTTTACATTTTACATTTTACATTTTACATTTTACATGTTACATTTTACATTTCATCTCAACTGTCAATTTATGCTGCTTTATTTGGAGCTTTCGCTATAAAACATTTCTTGCTTGTAAAACAACAAGGTCATTTGAATGAATATACGAGTTTAATCCACTTTGATCTTATAAGATTTTATTGCTTGCACTAAATGTTCTTAAGAATTGTGTATCTACACATATCGGCCATAAAAATTAGGGCCTAAAGAGCTTTATGAACTAATTTAAAACAATTGTTAGAGGTAATGAATGTCGTTTTAACTGCTTAGGTTATTTAATAGCCCTTTTCAGGGCTCTGTGTGTTTCACCGCCACATTTAAAGTATGATAGTTGAGATATTTGAATATAAAAAGGTGATATTTGAAAATCTATCGACTCCCATTAAAATTGATTGATTAAATTGAAGTCCTGTAATAATTTATTTTAAGTAAAATGTTAAATACTAAAATCTCAGAAATATTTATTAAGTTATATATAAAATATTAACAAAAAAAACATTTATCCCTTTAATTTATTTGTTCACTATTGATTTGTAATTATAATAATTATTTTAAATAAATAAAAATGTAAATAAATAACTTTAAAAAAATGTTCTTTGTATATCCGCATTTAAATACATGATAAATTGTGCATTTGTGTTTTAGAAATTTAAATATTTATTTAGCCTAATATGTCTAATAATACAACCATAATTTTCATGACAAACAGAGAAAATTATATTGAAAAACAAAAAAGAAAATCTATGTACTATACATTGTACATTACCATAATTACTATAATTACTTTTTTTATAATTTTCTATATAGCTATTCATAAATAATAATAATAATAATCTACTTGACATGCCTGTTTAAAATCTATGTACTCGTACGTACATACATATGTAAACTATAAAATTCTAATTATTTAAAAAAAAAAAATTTAAATTCAACTTTGACTTTTTGATCAATGAACTTTAATCAGTAATTTATTTTACATTATACACGAGTATGTATGCACATGAGTTAGAAGTCAGTCTGTGGTAATTATGGATATACCGAATATAATTTTTAATACTGGATATAATGAGATTAAACATAGATTAGAAAATATTTATGTTGAAAAGCACAACTAATTAAAATATATAGGTTTTGGAATATGTATAATGTAAAATACAATAAGTATGTGACAAACCGATATGGTACTGTGATTCTAAATCTATGTTCCGCGAAACGTCGGTTGTTTGCGAAATTATTTTGGTTGCCACTGTTGACTTTTTTGATGTAGGTCTTCAAAATTTTTTTTACTTTCATATAAGAAAAGCCCTGAACACAAATGCGGCCAAAGTAGTCAAAAGTCCTAACAAGGACATTATTTTGAGAAGTATCAGAGCCTACTGTATAAATAAGAGCCTCCAGTATCGACTGTATTTTTTACTAAGCTTAAAATAAGGTACAAACAAGTTTTTCTTTAGTATGAAACTATATGGGAAAACTGTATTTTCATTTACAGATTTAGTTTATTAGAAATGTGAGCTTTTGTTTTGTTTTTATATGAAAATGTTCATGAAACATGTAGTGAAACATGGGGGCGGGGGCCGGGGGGGCAAAGTTGAGTAGCATATTCTACCAGCTCAGTAACATTCATTCACGTGAGCAGTTCTGATGGTTACAATTGTGTAAGGGGTAACCTGGCCAAAATACACAAGTGTACATGCTGCCTCCTAGTGGGAACCACTGTTAACTCAGGCCTTTTGCCACATTTTGGCTTCCTGGCACAGGCAAAAGCACGGTGACAAAATCCCTAATTTAATGTGGAACAGCATATTCCGATGGTTGAAGTCTTATTTAGCCTTCCTGTAGTAAAGTTGGGTGACAAACAGGTGACTGCATTCCCGGCAACTCAAAAGAGTAAAATCATAACGGACGACGGGCATAGGTAGAATAATACGGGAGTGAAACTGCCCTTTCGAAGTCTTTGGGTACCAATGATACCATCTTTCTAGCAGAAGTACATGCTACTATCAGAGACAAGAATAGACAGATGTGGATCTTGTATGGGCTATATTTACATTCCAAAATTACAATACTAAATTCCAATCCAATCCTTTTAGAGCAGGACGTACATTTTTGTCTCTTTAAATCTTTGTTTACGTATGGCTATTTTGATTATATCAAAGCAAACATGGCATGGCTATTTATACGTCCTACTCTAAAAGGATTAGATTGGAATTTGGTATGGAAATTTAGAATGTAAATATGGCCCATACAAGATCCACATCTGTCTATTCTTATCTGTGCTATAGTGGTGGAAATCTATCGATAGTACTATCGATATATCGATAGTTTCGTACTATCGAAAACAATCGATACTTTTTATATACTATCGATATATCGACGTATCCAAGTAAGAATATGATAAGTGAAAAATACTGTTTTTTCAGGAGACCAGTATAAAGGTTTAATTAGTTCTTTTCGCTGCTAGGAATAAGCGGATCACTTTAATTGTACCGTTTATGAAACGTTAATTGTATCGTTTATACTGAAGAGTATTATAAAGTGGCTTTGAATCCTTCTAGCTGGATTTTTAGTTAAAAATGCATTAATTTAAGAATATAAAATCAGTCATAACCTTATCAATTTTAGAGATAATACTTTAAGATTTTATCATAATAAGAATTGGACATCGTAGAATCCAAAAATCGTATTCCCTTAAAATTATGATAACTGACGTTTCCATGGTCTTAAATGGATAGGTCGATATTGATATTTTATTCGTACAAGAGAGTTGTGCGGTTATGCGATATAACTTTAGTTACGTTTTTCTTGTTGTCATTCCTTTTACATGCTAGTCAAATTATTTGTGATCAACGATCCCAAACGGTCTGAAAGCCAAAAAATGTTGAGATGCTGATTTTCTTACATAAAAACGATTTGCTGCTTTTAAAACAAAGTGGGAAACTGGGAGACTTTCCGATTATAATAACCTCCCTTGACTTTATAGTTTCTGGTTGTAGTCAACCTATGTAATTGAATAAAGTTTATAAATTTATTATCCGATAGTATCGATAGTATATCGATAGTCTTTTAATTTGTGTCGATAGTTTTCTATCGATTGTTTTTTATGTTACTATCGATACTATCGATAGTTGAAATTGTCGATAGTTTTCCACCTCTAATGTGCTACTATAGTAAATATGTAACAGGGAAAGCAATTAGCCCAAATAGTATGTGTCGCGTATCGGCCGGCGGTATTATCAAATTCATTAAGAGCCCGAATATTGACTGGACGGATAATTAAGCAGGATCCAAGCACGGAAGATCTTTTAATTTGCAGTGCGAGGTGGCTGAATGCCCACATAATAATAATAATAATAATAATAATAATAAAAATAATTATAACATGAAGGTTTTTCTCGTCCCCATTTTCAAATTTACGCTAAGGATTGGTTTCTACATAGCTAACATTGCTCAGGTAATTTTGGTCAGTTCTTGAAAGACCACAGAAATTTTCGTTTTTTTATGATACAAAATTAGTTGCTGCAGTAGCAAAAAAAGTTCGCTTATCGACTACTTGAAATCCAATGATTCACATTAAATATAGACGGCTAACACGGAGATTGCCGAGGACACCTCCACCGAAATGCAAAATTAAGCCTTGGGACAAATAGGTCCTTTTTCCATGGTATTCGTCATGACTACACTGTACCACGTTCCGATTCTAAATTTAGCATTCCGGTTCATTAGTGGGGGTTCAGTGTTGTTTTGGCGGTATTCAGTATTTTTGTATGCTGACATTTCTAACAGCAATTTTTTTAAGAATACCGGTCATTAGCAAAGGTGTACTTTATATTGTATGGTTTTAAGGAATAGCCAGGTGAAGTTGATGCTTGGGTGTTGATCCTGGCTAAAACGATATGTTTTGGGGGTTGGAAGCCAAGTTTCATTATTTTCCGATTTTTTGTACCAATAATCGTAGCACCGATTGCCCGACGTCAAAAAATCTTAGAATTACCGGGAGATCCTGCTAAATGTTTGGTAGTACATTCAAAATTATTTAATCGTGTAGCCCAAAATAATTCATGTAGCTAAAGATTAAACAATTACTTGTTATTTGAGCTTTTTCTCGTTAGTAGATGCCATTTTAAATCCACGTCTTAAAATCGGCTATATCAAGAAGCTCTGACAACCCACAAAACAACTCGAGATATTTAAATTTATATATAAATAGTAATTGCAAAGAAGCTTTAGATAATTAAAAAAATTGAAAAGAAAAGTAAATGTTTTTTACATGGCTAATTAACTACAATTAATGAAGCAGAACTATTACTCTATACAAGTATACAGCTTCAATATTTCATGTTTTAAGTGTCACAAAATCGGAAAAGAAAGAGCAATGATGCTGCTAAACGCCTAAAATTGAGGCTTAATGTGTTCTTTAAAAATTTTTCGGTTTGTAAAAATTCACCACTTAGGGGAAAGTTTAATTTCTGAATTTGGAACAAACTAGATTTTGTCAAAGTTTTCAGTCAAATTTCAGTGGGTCATTTTCAAAAAACTTGAAGAAATAAAGCTGCAAATTAAAGAAATTATCGCAATAAATAAAAAATAAATGATGACATAACTAGCATAAAATCGAAATTCAAAACAATTTCCAGCAGAGTTCCAATGCCGAATAAGAAACTATAATTAAATATTATTATTGCTGGGCTTCCTTACAATGCAAAATTTGTATAAACCGAAGTGGACCATCCATTTTCAATGTTGGTTCTGAAATGAATATGAATATTGTGGTAAAAAAGTCAGTTGTAAATTATGTAGAGGAAATAAGAAAAATGCTAAACTATTGCTTCTAGTGTTATCAATAATGGGAGTCTTAAATCAAGCTGTTGATTGAAAGAAGAAACATTTAGATAGGTGGTTCCAGAGGTGGTTATAATATTTCACGAATTTCGAAATATTGAAATTTTAAAATCTCGGAATCAAAATGCAAATTTTTCTCGAATCCTGAATAAATAATATGATTTTATAATTTAATTTGGGGCACCGCAAATAATTTTATAAAATTATATAATTATTCGGGATTCTTTCGATATTTTGAAACTGAATCAAAAATTTGATTTGATATTTTATTTATTCGATATTTTGATTTTGTAAGGTTTTAGCACTATCCAATTGGAAAATATGATTAAATTTAGTTGATTCCATGTCCAACTTGACTCTTCCTGAGGTCTTGATTTTAACCAATTTAAATATTTTTGTTTTAATAAATTTTAAATCTATTGATTATTAATATTTAATGCACAAAATAAATTTAAAAAAATAAATCAAAATAGATTGGAGTGAAATACCAAACTTGTAAGTTTAGTCAATGCTACTATCCTCTCAGGAGGAATCTGTAGTCTTGACAAGTGCTGTTAGTTTTGTTTGGTTCATATTTTAGCTTGGATTTTTGAATTGTTTCTTCTAATTTTTTGTCAAGACTGCTCTGTTAATTATTAAGTTTGAAATTAAGCCGCATGAGAACCCAGCAAACCAGAAATCGTATAATGAGCCTTTAAATCGAGTATATATCCTCTTTAGTGGTGGAAATCTATCGATAGTACTATCGATATATCGATAGTTTCGTACTATCGAAAACAATCGATACTTTTTATATACTATCGATATATCGACCTATCCAAGTAAGAATATGATAAGTGAAAAATACTGTTTTTTCAGGAGAGGAGTATAAAGGGTATAAATTTAATTAGTTCTTTTCGCTGCTAGGAATAAGCGGATCACTTTAATTGTATCGTTTATACTGAAGAGTATTATATAGTGGCTTTGAATTCTTTTAACTGGATTTTTAGTTAAAAACGCATTATTTTAAGAATATAAAATCAGTCATAACCTTATCAATTTTAGAGATAATACTTTATGATTTTATCATAATAAGAATTCGACATCGTAGAGTCCAAAAATCTTATTCCCTTAAAACTATGATAACTGACGTTTTCATGGTCTTAATTGGATAGCTCGATATTTTATTCGTACAAGAGCGTTTTGCTATTATGCGATATACTTTAGTTACGTTTTTCTTGTTGTCATTCCTTTTATATGCTAGTCAAATTATTGGTGATCAACCAACCCAAACGGTCTGAAAGCCAAAAAATGTTGAGATGCTGATTTTCTTACATAAAAACGATTGGCTGCTTTGAAAACAAAGTGGGAAACTGGGAAACTTTCCGATTATAATAACCTCCCTTGACTTTATAGTTTCTGGTTGTAGTCAACCTATATGTAATTGAATAAAGTTTATAAATTTATTATCCGATAGTATCGATAGTATATCGATAGTCTTTTAATTTCTGTCGATAGTTTTCTATCGATTGTTTTTTATATTACTATCGATACTATCGATAGTTGAAATTGTCGATAGTTTTCCACCTCTAATCCTCTTCTATGGTTTCATTTTATGACATAGTCATAAATAAAAATCATAAAAACATCATCATTTGCCAATTTTTGATGTTTGTATGATCGAAAATGACCGATTTTTACGACTTTAATTCACTCATATATAATTCTGTATGATTTTCTTTTATGACCAGGTCATAAATGTAAATCGTAGAAACAACTGTATGATCAAATGGATTCAATAATACGACTAAAAATGGATCGTTAAATGACTTATAATGACCGATAAAAGACCGATCACACAATAACTCTTCTTTGGTGATTAAATGATTAGGTCATAATGCATCACTTAATGACTAATATAAAACCGATTTATGATTTTGGAAAATAGTCATAAAAATAACACCAGATTTATTTCCATTCTTCCTCACTTTCATTATTTTTTTTTAATCTATACTACGATATTACTATTTTTCATCTAATACTTTTAATTATTTTTTAATTATATTTTGACATTGGAATTATTATTGATTATATTATTATTTTTCACTTACCTATTTTTTATTGACTCCGGCTGGAATTCGAACCCTTATACCATACATGCAATAACCTCATCAGAACGTCTTCCGCCTTAACCATCAAAGCTACCGGTGGTTGCTACGATTCTATTCTACTTTCTGGTATACATTTTTAAACTTATTTAAATATTTTTGATTTTTTGGTCAAATCTATGTTGTCTCCATTTTAGAAAATGAATTTTATTTAGTATTAGTTAGAAATTTTTTGGAAATAAAAGGCTGAATTTAAGTTTTACTTTTAAGATATATTTGTTTTATTCATTAATACATTTACAAATATTTCAACTCTGTGTCTTATTAGATTATTTTGACTTCATATATTTTTTAGTTCAGAGTGTGCTGCAGCGGTATAAATGCAACACTACCATTTCCATTATTTATTGGTACTAACTTGCATAATATTTCCTCTATTGAATATGACTCACTAGCACCAAATTCGGTAGAGTTTGAGGTATAATATTCATTAATATTAGACGATTCTGTAGGGTCTAAGAAAAAATCATCCCGATATTTTATCTTACGTCCATAAATAAAAGGATTTTCGTTTATTTCAACGCCATGATTTCGCAATAATATCTTTGTTCAAATTTAGAAACCACTTATCTTCAAAATTAATTCTTAAAATGAAATTATCCTTTAATTTTATACACAAAAATTTTTTAGTATTTGTGTTATCAATTTTTAAAGGATATTTTAAAACTGGGTAATTTTCTGTCGAAATTCGATTAACCACTCGTTTAGTTATTTCGGATAGCCTATTGGCCAATTGAGTCAATGGCAAACTGCCATCTTTATTTTTTTTTTAATATGATACAAAGTAATATTATTTAATATGTAGATATTGTTGGCATTGGCCCAAAACGTTCAACCTCATCTGTTACATGACAGAAGTTGTGTGGATTTCATGTTACGTGATCGAGATACAATGTAGCATAGTTGTCAACAAAATGCTCTGATAAAGACCTGGCCAATGGCCAATACGTTTTATAATGTTTAGAGGAGAAAATAGTTGTTGCACAGAATAACACACAGGTAAGTGATCTTTTAGGATTTTTGTGCGAAAAATCGGACCTTCAGATACTTTGGTTTTATAGTTGTTGTGGTGTAAGCCATACATTCTTGCTCGGAATCCTTCATTTGTTCTAGAAGGAGCATTTTGATTATGGAAGACTGTCGTATTTGAGGTATGTGAATATTCTCCTACAGTTGTACATTCTATACATCCATGTTTAGCGTTAAAATAAGCTGTGCCTTTTATAAAAGACAGCGCCCGGGTATATCGCATATAAAACATCGGATTTTCACAGTTAGTAGATTGTAGTTTATATCTATTCCGTTGTCGAGAATTGGAATCATTTCATCGACATACGGTTTCAAAAATTCTTCTGTTTTTTTTGGATTACTCTTAATAGGCTTAAATTCTGGTATTTCAAATACTTATGTTAAATAATATTGGTCAAAATTCTGATTTAGAATCTGAGATATATGTTCTTAAACATACTTCAAGCCCCTGATGCCAATATTCACCACCTTCTATTTGTAAGAAACTGTGCCCTGTTTGACGAGGAGTTTGCATTAATGATCTGGGATCATTTTGTAAATTGGCGTTAAAATTTTCATTTAGTTCTTTGATTAGTGGTTTTAAAGCAGCTTGTGGTATATTATACTGGTGTGTCCAGGATTTCAAAAATTCTTTGAATGGCAATCGTTCTCCGTTAGTGCCAGAGCATGTAGAGGATTCATTCAAATTATCAATGGTATCATCATTATTTTCTTTTTCGTCATAGTTTTCTTCTGGACTAAAATAATCAATATCGTCGTTGTCATTAAAAGCATCACTAGTTGCGCTACCATGCATACTATCGTCTTGAGCATAAGAGCAATGCACAACATTAGTTTGATTTTCCGTGAATTCTATGTGGCTAATAAGTTGTGAACTCGTAGATGGCTGAATTGATAAATTATTCAATCCTGATGGGGATGGATGTGCAAACGATGAGTTTTCATTTTCCAAATTATCTTCATGTTCACTGAATTTAACACTATAAATCTGTTGTTTACCTCATTGTTAAATGTTGAAAATCTTGACAAAACTATTTTTCGAAAACGTCTTTGGAGTTTACTATTATTTTTTAATTTTTTCCAACTTGATGGTTTTTTTAGTTTGTCATCCATGTTTGGTGAAAATTAAATTGTGTTAGATTTGTATCGTATTTTGACAGCATCTTGTACCATTGGGAATATTAGTCACACTCATTCTAAATTATAGACACTTTAATGCCTCTAAAGTCAATTATCCTATTGAGTTTTATTTTGATCATATTGAATTCCATAACTTAATACATGTGAGCGAAATAAAGCACAAGCTGGTTACAAATCACAAAAAAAAGTCATTAAGTGTCTTATCTAGCACCAGTATACTCGATAAATGACCAGTCGAAATTACGATTGAAAAATGACTTCTTATTATTTCTAAGCCATAGAAATGGTCAACGTATGACTTTTTATAACTTCATGTCATACGGAAAACCAATATATGACTTCTTATGCTTTAGTGGTCAACAGACCGACCAATATATGATACTCTATGGCTAAGTAACCAGCATAATGATCACAATAAGACCCACTAACGATTAGTGGTCAACACAATGACCAATATTTGATGTGCATGTCACTAAATGCCTAATATAGGACCGATATGAGACGAAACCAAAAAATTAATATGACTTCAGGTTTGCTGGGAAGTTGCTTTGCATAATTTTTGACTTATGTAGGTGATATTTCAAAAAAAGTATCTAATTCATTCATGCTATTTGGATTTTGTAAAAATTTGGTTAGCGATACCAAATTCTAGTTTCTTCTCTTCGCAATTTCTATGTAAGAGCGCTTAGTAAGTTATTATTCAAGTTTGTTCCATTTTCCTCTAAAGTTGAAAAAGTTACTTTAAAATTTCTTCACTCCTTAAAAGATTGCATCCACGATTATTCAGCACTTCTACTGTTTTTCGAATTGGGGTAATACCATTTACTAAATATTTTAACTTTTCAAAGGACTCTTCCTTCCAGAGATAATTTACATTTGGTCATGTAAAGCTTTCATTATTGATGGTTTAATTCTCAAAAATTTCTGGATTATAACTTCCGAACTAGTTCACCTAGTAGGGTAGTCTCAAACTAAATTGAGTTTTTTTTCTGCTTCTAGTACGAATTTCTGCAGTACATTCTTCTTTATTTTCGATCTTCTAAACATTTTTATAATTTGTCTAACTTTTTGAATTGTGTCGCTATATTCTGGGTTTAGAGAAATATTGCTTGCTGTCTCAGTCTTCGAATTACTGTCTATCTCTGAATCTAAATCAAAGTGATTCGATAACTCACCATCAGAATCATCTCAATTATTTCTTGATATGAATTATTATTATATCATCTCAATATTTTATTACTTCTAAATGCTGCGCATGATTGCAGCATAGTTTATGAACAAGCCTCGAAATACGACCATATTTTTCCATTACGGTAGCTGCATCTGTTATAACGCTAAACATGACATCGTTTGTAGAAAATCCAAATTCATGTAGACAGATTCTCGTATTGTAGAGTGCAACGTTCATACATTTCCGATTTTTGATACGAGTCCACTCATCCAGCGATATAATAAACCTTTGATTTAGGTGTTTTAAATTCATAAGTTTGTCAATAATTTTTTGTTCCTATCATAGAATGAATGAACTGATTTCATTACAGTATTCTCTCTACTACATAGAAAATCCTAATGATGTTATGCCTCTGCGAATTACTCTACTATTTGTAATATATCGAAATTCCATCACAATAAGCTAACTCTGAAACTAAAGCTTCTAATGATGTCTTAGTTGACACAAAATTCAGCATCGACGTTTACTTGCTGGACATTTTTAGACGTTTACTTCTGTGCACGTTATCCTATCCTAAATTATTATCAGAGTTATCCAATTGTTTTTTATGTAAACCCTCTAAATGTCTTACTAGACCATAGGGTGACCAGATTTTTTGGAAGTGGATGTGGTTCAGTTAGGATAGGAATTTTAAAAATAAAAATGTGTATGTAAAACTATTTTAATTTTTTTTTATTATGCCATTAAGTAGAAAACAGATTTAGTAACACTGTTGAACGCAAGTCATCAGTTCGGTCATGTAATTTGTTACAATGCATTTTGACTGCTAATGGCAGAAGAGTATTTCTGTTTCCATAACTATTCAAATTATAACGCCTTTGTACTGTTAGAAACTTCATGTGCCTTTTAACAGTCTACTTCAATTTTAATTCCGAGGTATCATCGTTAAAAAAAATTGACTAACTTTTGACATTCTTTTAACGACGCAAACTAAATTTTCAATGTTTGTAAAAGTTTTTAGGTTCCATCAACCATCGATATTAGCGAAATCCAACGAGTTTTGCAGAAATATTTCACATTAGTTTTATTAAGAAATTTCTGATGTACGAGAACTCGAATACCATTCACATATTTACGAATAACCAGATAAAGCTACTTATTGTTGATTTTTAAACAACCTGTGTGCAAGCAGCCTGTGTGCAATACAGGGGCAGGTCAAACAATTCCTATATAATTTCTTGCCATAACTTTTGGCATTTTATTTACATATGCAAGTATGTAAATTTAAATCTGGAAAATAAACGTGTGAAATGTGGTACAGTTGGTATATTCCATTTACTTATTGGTTAAATTGTATTTAATATTATTCAAATTTTTCTCGAGAAATTTTTCTCTATAGAATTCTCGACTTGCAAAAACTACTATTGATTAAAGTACATATGGGTTTCTTCTACCAAAATTAAAATTATTAATATTTTAGACGTGAACTTTTAGTTGTTCCCGGCTTGTACAAATCAGAAGGTTGCAATTTTGTTTCGATGTGCGTGTTGCCAATTCGGGATGATATTCGATTAACCTTATGTGTATTTTCGTCCAACAGGAAGGTACGAGTGTAAACTCGTACTTTTCAATTTAAACGTGCGCACAATAACTTCGCGTATGCGATAAATTGCGCGTATAAATTCCTCTTATAAATTATAACAATTTATTTTATTAAATTGCACCACCACTTATATTATGACTTCAAAAATTATCACTCGCGAATTAATTTTCCGCGTTATTAAATTAATATTTTCACCCGAAAAATGGCAGTGCTCAAAATTCACTACTTATTTTGTTTTTAATTTACTTTGAGGAGAGCTGGCATGTACTACTTGAAAGTTTTAACGAGAGACTGTAAAACTTGTTGCCTTGTTGGCATGACAAACGAGAGTGTTTTTTTATGTCAATCCACTTTAAATTGTTAACCTACCTTAAAAGAACGTCTGGCATAAGGAAGACTGAATGGCGTCTTACAATTGTTCACATAATATTAAAATTAACGCATGTGAAGTTAGTTGAGGGTTTCATCCACGTAAATGAAAAAACTTGAATCAGTTAACATTAGAAAAATTAAAGCCATATTTAATATTATGTGAGATTAAATACCGAAATTACATAATATCAAATAAAATAAAATCGACATGAAAATTAATAACATTTAAAACATCGCTGATATTTGAATGAATCAAGCTGAATAAGAAATAACGTATATTGTATATGCAAGGTTTTAACTAGCACCTAAAAATGTATGGATGTTATAACTATTGGTTTATTTTGTCGAAAATAAAAATGTGTCGGATTAGTGCTTAGTGTTTTTGAGATGAGTAATATAAAAAATATTTTATGAAAATCGTATTGTTCCAACTGACCGAAATAAATCAATAGTTATAAGATCCATTAGTTATTAAAATCTTGCTTCATACAAATATAACTGATGATTTAAATTTTATTAATTTTTTATATGTGCATGGATTTTATTTTATTGGATATTATGTAATTTCTGTGTTTACTTAATCTAATTTTATTAAAATTCTGTGCTGGGCTTATTCCGAATGAATACCAATAATTTTCATAATAGCTGTGCTTGTACATTTTTACTTGTGCGCTTTTTCTTTAGGGTTTTGTAATTTAATTATTAGAGTCACCGTTTTCCACAGAAAAGCAATTATTAACTTGAATTTAAATTAAAATTATCTCTCATGCATATGGGCATGACATTGCCAAAGGAAAAAATTATTGGCTGCCATAAATATATGGCAAAGAAAAAATAATTTTGTGTATTTGTTCATGAATTACTGTTAAGCACATTATTAATTATTTCAACCAAAAAAAATTCAACATTTTTGCATATTTTATACAAAACCGTTTATACCTTTGTGTTAAAACTTTTTGATAACCGTGAAAATATATTTTAACAATTATATCCACGGGGCTTTAAAATAAAAATGAATTTCTATATAAACAAAGCTAAATATTTCAAAATTATATTTCAAATTAATTTTAAGTTTAATTATTAAGTCTAAAAACTAGGAATAATGCATCCAATGCTATCAACGAATTCACCTCGATATAAACGCCTCCAGTATTCAAGGCAGTGTTGTGCCGCGTAATCTACATGGCGTAATTACACGATTGTCTACACGTGTAGACAATGTATGTAGACAATTCAAAAAATTACGTCGACAATGTAGACAATGTCGACAATGTAGACAATGCGGCGACAATACACAGCAACAAAATTTTTTGATAACTTCATATTTAATTGGAATTAATTCAATAGGCACGTGAATAGTTTAAAGTGTAATATTTATATATTTGATTCATTTGGCGCAGTCTTATCATTTTAAATGCCAGAATACTGTGCTTAAAAATTACAAAAATTTCATATTAAGTGTCTTGTGTTACTAAAAATGTTTTAAAAATGTTAAAGTTTAACTTGTACGTCATTATCAATTGAAATGTAGTAAATTTATGATCTAATTTAATTTCAAAAACGTTTAGTGCCCTAAAGATTTATTTATAGTGAATTTTACATTAAATTTATGCAAAGTTTAAGCACAGTATCCTGTTATTTAAAATGGTAAAACTGTACCAAATGAATCAAATATACAAAACTCACACTTTAAATAACGTATTGGATTAAATAGATTTCCCCACAATTTTAACAAATAAAAATAAAACTTACTCGGACACTATTTCCGTTTAACTTCATAAAGCAAGTTTATGTTGTAGTTCACTTCTGTCCGCTGGAGCACATCGTAGATCGTACCATATTCGTCAATAGTTTTACTCAATTTTAAACGTAAATACATTTTTGGTTTGTTTCTTTGGTTTGGCAAGTTTTCTGAAAACTTTGCTTCTAATTCTTCCTCGATATCTGTACACAATTCATCTTTAATCCTGAGGGAATAATATACGTGTAACAATTTTTTCGATCGCTCGAAAGTTAGACGATTCCTTATTGGCGAATGCACGTGTGCCCAGCCAGAAAATAATATTTCTTCAATTTTTGCTGATGACGCCGGAATTTTAAGGAATTGCTTTGCCATTTGCGATAAAATGGGATGCTTTATTTCAGCCATGTTCAAATTTAATTGGCAATTTAAGATCTAACCACAAATTATCCGCATCGGTAATTGAAAATGAAGACGATTGGCACATTTTAATAATATTGCATATTGGTTCGAACATCTGTAAACTTTCCTTCACCCGTCCAATGAACTGATCGTCAGAAATGAGTTTAACAACGTCTTGTTTAACTTTTTTAATTTTAGATTCAGCTGCTACGATCTTCATCTGCTCCAAGTTCTTGATTAGATAGCGGTTAGCATCTCTGTATGAGCACCATCGTGCTTGTAATCTTTGAGTACAGTATGTAGTCACCTTCTCTGTTATTGCTATATTCAATACGTTCTTTGCCAATAAGTTGGCGGTATGGCTATTGCAAGTACTATGCAATAAAACGAGATTTTTTAGTTTTTCTATTTTGACCATAGTACCTACTTGCATTATCGGAAACAACCGTATACTTTAGCGTTGTATAGCTGCTTAGTAATGTCTACCGATTCCAGCAAAATTTCGGCAAATCTTGCTCCTGTTTCGTTTTCACCTGTTAGGTACCAAGCTTGTAAGAAGGCTTGCTCGTCAATGGCATGATGTAGCATAGATGTGTTGGTAGAACTATTTTTCCAACCATCTATTAATAGCACTGACTCATCAGAAATACTGGCTTTAGCACATGAACTGCATTTTGGATACGCATTGTCTAATAAAGTCGTGGATAGTGCTTTTCTTCCTGGAAGGTAAGTAGCGTAAGCTACCGATTCGATTCCACCAATCTCTCCTCATTTAACTCCATCTCTTCTTTTACACTCAATTTGTCATATTATTTTGCAACTACTGAATTTGCTTTATTGAATTTTTTTAAAGTTTTGTTCTGAATTAATGAGGTTATGAAATTGTACCCAGTCCAATTGTACCAACAATCTCAACAATTATTCTTAGCGTTTTTTTCGTATCCCTGAGAAATTATAGCATATAGTACTTCGTTAAACCTAAAATGTTTTATTTTTGGTCTCCTTGCTCTAGATTATCAATTCTAGCTATATGGTTGATTTAGGAACTTCAAATATAAGCGTAGTTTGCAGAAGAAATTAAATCTATACACACAAAGAAATATCGCGGTGTGAATGGTATTTTATCCGAAAAAAACTTTATTTTTTATCCAATAGTACTAAATTAACTCCGCAAGATCGGGTACAAATTTTAAAATATCCAAAAGGATCGAACAGTATACTTTTGCACCGTTTGGAGTAAACGCAAAAGTTGTTAACAGCGGGTTTTTTTAAAAGCTACTTCCCAGAGATTATTTTGGAGTTTTCGTGAAAAAGTAAAATTGTATACATAGGAAAAAACAACAAGAAAAATTTGATTGTCTACGAATTTTCTACATTGTCTACACATTGTCTACATTGTTTACACATTGTCTACATTGTCTACGTCAAAACAATTTTCTACGCTATTGTCGACACTTACATGTAGACAATCTTAAATTACGTGTAGACGCACAACACTGATTCAAGGTAAAACTAAGGTTTTTCGTTTAGGCGTATTGGATAACGAGTATAGCCTCATAATAATCAGCGAAGCCTGGCTTGCGATAAATATGTTCTTTGAAGAATACTTTCAATTTGATTATGTCGTTTATAGAAAGGATAGATACAATCTTGACACCAGTCGTAAAGGTGGTGGTGCTATGATTACGGTAAAAAAATCGTTTCCTAGCGATGTGATTGCCTGCCATCCTAGCCTAGACATTATTGTTGTAGTCGCCGTATATATACCGTACGGGTCGAACTTGGATTACAATAATACGTTTATCAACTACATCGGCTCAGCTGCTATACCTCTTGTTCGCCCTAGCAACCAACTTATCATTGTGGGTGACTTTAATCTACTCATGATATCTTGAGACGATGCGGACGGCGTATTTGTTCATCTTCTACTTATGAGAGGGCATTAGCTGTCATTGATAACTTTGCTGCCATCTCAACTACGCAGCTCAACTGTATTAACAACAGTCTGGAGAAATTCCTTGATCTATTATTTGTTATTGATGGTATGCATGTCAATAAATATTTTTCATTCCAGTTGTATAAATGATTATTATTTTAATTTTAGAAAGGCCGACAACACATCCTTGAATGAATTTTTTTGCATTTCTGATTGGAACTTCTTACAACGCGGTGGAGATTTGAACTGTACGGTGTTAAGGCTCAACGATCTTCTCAGGTGTGGTATCGAAACGTACGTTCCGGGGGTGAAAAAAATAAAAACAGCCGTCGGGAGTCATGGTATAATAGTCAGTTAGTGTTTCTCGAGAAACGACGCAATAAGCTTCATTCCTTGAATGAACTACATGGTGTCAAATACTATCCTGATTTGTATATAGAGCTAGCAGGAAATTTAAAAACCTAGACTGGTTCCTTTATACCAACTATATAGTGCGAATTGAGGAAAAATTAACATCTAGTTCTAAGGAATTCTTGAATTTCATTAACAGAAAGAAAAAAGTGGCTGGCTTTCCGTCTATTATGTTGTATGAGAACTCTGTTGCTAGATATGGTTATGATGGTTTTCCGCCGATTCTGTTTAGGTGTTGTGCTAAGAGTTTAGTCCTCCCGATTACTTTCATATTTAATGAAAGCCTCCGTCGCGGGTTTTTCCCCGATTCTTGAAAAATTTCTTGTAAACAGCCAACCTTCACGGCGGGCAGAAGAAGTGATGTGAGTAATTACCGTGGGATAGCAATTCTTTTCGGCTGTTTGAGTCTTATGGTTCATAAAATTTTGCAATTCCATACGAAGCATTTTATTTCTCCGGCACAACATGGATTTTATCGCGGTAGGTCTACAGTAACTACCTTGGTCTCATTTTGCGGTGATTTATTTGATATGATTGACCACTCTATTCTTATTAGTAAGTTAGAGAGTCTAAATTGTCACCCCAATCCTACTAAATGGTTGCGTTCCTACCTTTCTGATCGTTGGCATTCTGTTAGGTTCTTGGGTTCTTACTCCTAATTGTATCAGGATCGATGTAACTTCTGAAACTGCAACGTCTAGACTGTCGCCAGCACGTAGCTTTGGCGCTGTTTGTGTGCGATATCATCAATTCCCGCATCGATTGTACCGAGTTACTTGCACGTCTAAAAATCTATGATCCCGAACATCGAATGCGTCAACGTGATGGGCTTTTATCTATTCACTCGGCGCCGACTAACTATGGTCTTTCGGAACCTATCCTAAGAACATCGTGGATGTTCTATTCAGTATTTCAAATGTTCGATATTCACTTGCCGAAAGATTCATTCAAGAATGTTTTGTAACCATTGTAGATATCAAATAAATAAATACCGCTTAAATTTTACATGCAGAAGAGCTACAAAAAATGTATATTTTAGAACCAATTTTAGCTGTTCATTATTCAGTAGTTTGACAAAGTTTAAGCAACCCTGATAAAATACACTAGTAATGCATGTTGAAAAGATATATTCAGCGTTAAATCAACTATGCTATTTTCACCTGCATACAATATATTATTATCACGTATATTTGTTAGTTTTAAACAAACGTAAACATACAATATTGTATGTGTATTTTATATAGCAGTTCTATTCTTTGAAACTTTCAAATATAATTTTCTATATAATATTTATAAATATAAACATGTAGATATAGGACAAATTTCCCGCACTAAATAATACTCCTAATGCACATACGTAAAATAAAATTAAAAATAAATAACAATCAGAAACATAAAGTATTTAAAACTCTAATTAAAATGTATTTTAAAAATACTCTAGCCATATTACATACATTTTCATTCATGATTTATATACAAAATTTAATAAACCTTTACCAGAAAATATATAAGCTTTTGAGCTTTATAATTTTTGTTTCTCCCTTAAAATTTAAACAAAAAAAAATTTTACGACTTGTAAATCTTTGTACATACACATTTTATCATTTTTAAAATCTATTTAATACTTTTTTTAATATTTATACATAATATATAATCAAAGGCCTAGTTTATGTGAAACAAAACAAGTTTTTATTTTTAATTTTTGAAAAATTATGTGTTGAAAATTTAATTCTGCGAATAAGTCGCATAAGAACCACTCAACCTAGTTTACTTTGTCACAATACGGTATGTATCTGTGTACATATTAGATTTATTATATAGACTGGGAGTAAATCGAATAAATACTTTATAAAGCACGATTGTATAAACAAAAAATTAGGTTCACTGTTTTATAATGAAAATTGAGTCAATATTTTCTGCTGAATAAAATAACATAAACAAGTAACTGTAAACAATAAAAAAAGCTTCACTATGCTATACTAGAATGAAAACAGAAAACAATTTTTTTTACACTTTAGCAAACTCGTAACTATTTGAACCAAAACTGCAAAAAAAAAAAATTGTGAATTAATCGTACCATATACATATATTGTATGTATGTATACACTTCCTTCTAACAACATAATTCAAAACGTTTAAAAACACTCAACACTATACGAGTACATAGAGTATTTTCCATTTCCTTAAATTTTCTTCAAATAAACTAATTAATCACAAAACGGAGCAAACGAAGAAAATTAATTTTAGTTCGTTGCTATACTAGAATACGAGTCTAGTATGTACCTGCATGAGAACAAAAAAAAATAAAAATTTCAAGCTTTTAGCAGAGAAGCAAAATCAATTACAAATCATTTCTTAATGTACGTACATACATTGTGCTCAAGTATATTATATATTTATACATTAAACATTTAAAATTCATTATGATGCATCTATTGTTGTTTTTCACACTATAACGAAACAATTTTCTTTTCACGTTTTTCTTGTCTTTCAACTAGGTTATTTTAGTAACAATCATGTTCATATGAGCTATACAGTGCATAAACAACAATATGAAAATATATAAAAGAAAAATTAATAAATAAATTTGTATTTATGCATGTGGTTCAAAATTTATATAGGCTGTCATCAAAGTGGACGATTACACGAAGTGGGGTGTTCAGAGCCATTTCCAAATAAGCTGTTCAAAATAACCATGCTCATCTAAAAGGAATAATTTAAAACTAATGCAACCCAGTTTCTGATCTCAATCTGAGTAAGCCTTGAACTGAATTGAGGTTGTTGTTTTTCCTGCCCACAATTTTCCAATTTTAAAAAAATAATATTTAATAACTATATTAAAATAGACTTGTATGATTTGTACAAATAATAATTCTATTGAATATGTTTGTAAATATTTTGTGTATATAGTGTATAAGCCCTAGTGTAATTAAGTTTCCTTGTTCACTGCTTATTGATAGCTTGTTATTGTGTTATTGTTGGGTTTATTTATACATATAATCATATGGCGTCGAACGTTTGTATGACGTGTGCTGCTCCTGGTGTGACTGAGTACGTGTTAGTGTCCAGTGGATTATGTAAAAAGTTGCCCATTATAAATATGTATGTTGGATTTAAAAGAAAACGTTTTCGATATAATTTGTGGCTCGGGCAGTATTTTTTTGGGTTTTGTAACAATTATAAAATATTGTAAAAACAATTTATAGCGAACAAGCGAACATTTTAAGTGAAATAATGGGTTCTATAAAAAATAGAAACCATAATGAAAAAAATCTGGGATAATATTAATAATCCAGCGCAATCTCACATTTTTAATCGTATCATTAATGATGATGGTTTAGATTCGATTGTTATGCCTACTGCCAATCAAAATCGAACAAATTGTTATAATATGGTTAATCTGGAAAGCTGTATTGTGTATGGGATAAATTTATATCTATTTATATATTGATTTCTAAATTTTTATAATAAATTTCCTTTACGAGAACCTTTGCTGAGGTGACATCATCCACAATCAGTTCCAGTATTACTGGTGTTGCTGTACAAGTAGTTGAAAAGAAACATCCTCAACAACTGGACAGAAAATCGATTTATGGTACCAGAGAGGACTACAACATTTTTAAACTTATTTCCAAACAACCCAACATTGAATCTTTGAAAGCTGATTTACGGGTAAAGGCGCTTAATCCAAATACTTGGTCGATTGGGGTAACAAAAATTTTCGGACAACATTGCCTCCAAGAGTGAAATTTCGGTCAACTGCTGCAGCCAACAGTACTGCACGTTAAATTATAACCTATATATTATATTAAATTTATTCCTGGTGATTATCTGCTAGTTAGAGTTATACAAATTTCATTTTCTTGCTTGAACTGAGACTCCCCTTAACAGTAAAATTACAAACAAGTCACTCCTTATCAATAATAATAAAGTATTACATATTGATCGTATTTATAATACGCGAAGGAGTTAGGTTGGTATTTCTTTCCGGTCTACTTTGGGGGTCAGCAAATTGTTCTCGGGTGTCTTTGGTAAGGTTGAAGTTTTGGCATCTGAACTTGTCGGCCGATTTGGTAAAATTTTAATTTTAGTTATTTATAACCCACCTCCTGCTTTACTGATGATGTTAAAAATGTTTTATTTATTTATTTAGCGTCAAGCTATTTAGTTTTCAATATTTGCTTTACATAATTATAAATAATAAATTTAACAATTGATATATATCTAAGTAAACTTAATCTATATTTTGTTTTACAAATTTTACAACAATATCTTAAATACATTTCTATTAGGGCAAACTTTAACTCATTTCAACTCCAGACCATACTCTGCTGCGACTTGTAACACTTTTTTTAGTTTATCCAATCCATTTTCTTCGTTTATGGATGGAATAGTAATACCGTCCATGTAAACTAAAATTTCTGAATTCGCCACAAAATTTCTGATACCCAGTTTATGTGTCATTAAAATACTGCTATCGCAGTACCTAAGGCAAAGGGCGTTAGTAAAAATTCAAAATATCCTGTTGGAATAACAAAAGCGGTATACTTTATGCTAGCTTCATCTACCTTAACGTGGAAAAATCTCTTTCGACACCAATACGTTAGGACCTGCGAATTCGGACACACTAGGAAGAATCATATTTTGTTGGTTGGTTTATCTTGCTTCAAAAGAATTATTTATGTAATATTGGTATCCTTCGACTTTTCTGCTTGAAATTAGAAACCTTTTCGTTCTAATGAAATCTTTTCCGACGGCATTTTACATTAAGAGCTTCTACAGGAACGATACTCTCAGAAACATCTTTAACAACTTCATCAATATGCTAGGTTGCTTTTAAACAGCCTAACGTGCATATTCTGCATCCACCGACTACGGGAATTTTTGTTTTTTCTCCGTGTAATGTTGGTGATTCCCTTTCCTGGTAAACATCTTCCCGTAATAACGTCAGATCACTTCTTGTATCGACAATCGAGTCCAAAACTAAATAATTATTTAAATAAATTGTCTTCCAATTTATTCTAGGTAATAAATGATCTTCAATCAGTTTGGTTTCTTTTTGTATTTGATTCGACTTTTTGGGAATTCATTACATCCGAAACATTTATCACCTATTCGGGCATCTCAAAGTGGGCATACAACTTCAGTTTTTGTTTAAACTCGTCAACTATCGCAGCTCCATATAACAACAATTTGTTTGATCCTGTATCCACGATTCCCTTTATTGTATATACTACCACCGATTGGTCTTCTAACCCACCTAGCGCACCTAGTTCACGCATTGACATAAAATAATATTCCAATGTTTCGTCTTTTTTCTTGATTCGAACTGCCATTTGTTGGTGTTGTAAGGTCAGGTTTCAACTTTAGATTTCGTTTAGCTAAACCAGATAGCGCTTTCTTAGCATATACCATGGTTTGCCTTGACGTTCAGTTCATTTCATCTGCCATTTGTTCAATCTCTTCTATCCAAGATTGAATTCTATAATTCGATTCATCATCAAAAACTGAAAAAAATCTTGAATATCCTGGTATTTTACTCATTGCTCGTGTTGGATATCAACATCTGCAGCCTGATTATTTGCAGTATTTCCGTTTGTTTCAGCCGTAATTTGAATGGCACCACTTGTATTTCCACCATCTTTAATTGCACCGTTTTTGATCTCATTTAATTCGCATTGCATTTCGTTCAACTGTTGTAGTACTTTATCACCAAGTTCAAATCCGTGTGACGTACTTTGCACAGAATCATTAGATATTTTGTCCAAACTCGATCGAAACAGCACTAGAAACGATTTTTCATTGATACACAGAAAACAAATTGTTTTAAACAAAAGATGCAAATATGTACAGTTAACGTTTATCAACCAGAAAACAGCTCAACATTTTTAATTTTATTTTGGCACTACTCTATCACTTAATAAAATAGAATTTACTTCCAATTTTATGATTTGTACCACAAAGACCACTTCCAAAGCAGCAAACAGAATCCCAAAACCAATTATTCGATTGAAAACAAATGCAAGGCCGTTCCGTATCAAGTTGAAAAATCCGTTTGAATATGACAGCAAATATGTATATTATTACATATATCGACGTTTTAATGTTTTATGAAATTACAGTAGCAGAGGGTGGTCCTACATAATATACATACATATATTAATTTATATAAATAATTACATTATTATAATAAAAATATAAATACATAACATACATCAAATAGTGTGATTACACATATCGGTTTTCATTCCGTACTTGCTAGCAATATTTCGTCAGAAACATACAGATATGTAACATGCAACATGACTTTCATCACGCAACACAGTAAGTGGGAAAATTTTTAACAACATCTTTTTGTACTAATTTTTGGTTCTTATTTTTTTCAAACAAATTATTTCAATTGAACTTAATGGTATTCATTAGCATTTGAGTTAAAATTAATTTTTTTTACTAATTTAGATTAATTTTTAAGGTATTAGGGTGTAGCTTAGGATTAGGTTATAGTTTTATAAATGTTTCTGTTTGTTTGCTCAATTATTGTTATTGGTTATTGTTTATTAATTTTTTTTCTTTCGATTTAATTTTTGTTGTGAGAATAAATGAAAGTTAGAAAGTAACTTTTGGAATTTACATTTTATTTATTGCTAGAATTAATATGAGATTAGGAGAAATTGTGAACTGAGTGTTACGACACCCGATTCGTGTGTAACATGAGTGCGATTCGCGCATTGGTCTGGTGCGGGTATACTAATTTAAACAGCTCTGCTCCGCTCTTAATTCTTTTTTTTTATTTACCCCTAAGTGCCGACTATAGCTACGATCATTTGCATGTTTTCTTGAGTGATTATGGTGTATGGTGTGTAATTGAGTGAGAGTTGAGTTTTTGTTGTATGTACTATATATCATACGATTAATTTGCATGTTTTGGTTTCGCATGATTGGCTGATGGGTATCAATCACTGTACCTAATTTTGTTGTTGCACATGGAAAATTCTCGATGGTACTATTTGATTTGTTATTATGATGCTGGTATGAGGTGATAGATTGGCGTGGTGGTAGATGAAAGGCGTGATCGAAAAGAAAAAAAAAAAACAACGGCGAGAGAGTCTGCGGTTCGTGGTCGGATTTTTTTTTTGGTTTGCTTATTTTAGTTACAGATTATTTTTTTTTTGCGTTATCTCATCGAGAGAAAAAACAAAAAAAAAAAAAAATAGAAGATCGTCAGTCTAATTTTGATTTTGGCGGATGACAGGCTAGTTTCTTTTGAGAATTTTTTTTTTTGCGTATAAATTCGTCGAGTGAGATACGTTAGTGATAATCGTGACGAATAAAAGTTTAATAATAGTGACTTTATTCTGGAAAATTTTTGTTTTAAATTTTTTTTCACAAACGGTGAAGATTTTTTTTTTTTTTTTTGACTCGTACCCAAGTCAAGGGCGGAGAATAAGAGATAAATAATTAGTTTTTGAATAAGTGATAAACCATTAAAGATAGAATACAATTAATAAAAAAAAAATATAATACAATTTTGAATTTTGACTGCAGGGTGGCATAGTATATAAATGTAAAATTCAGGCCGGGTGGCCATATATATAGAAAAAAAAAAAGAAAAACTATTGTATTACCGTTATATAATTATGTTTGTACCTCAATAAATTCTTGAAGTTATAAAGCATTAAAGCAGCTGGTGTTTTTCGTGTTTGAATCCCGTTCCTCATGTACTGGTGAGGAGTTGTTTTGGTTCTTTAATTTTTTTTTTCTCAATTTTGCAACAAATCGATAAAAAGAAAATAAACATTGGAACAGTGGTTGCAACAGACAGTGAAAGTGATGCAAAAATTGTAAGTTTCCGACGTGCTCTGAAATCAAGTTTGGTCATCTGCGTGTGGTTGGTACGGCGGTATACTTTCTGTGGTTCTTCGGGACCCTGAATACCGTTATTTTGAAGTGCGTTGTTCCGTACAATTAGCGGAAAGGTGTGGGCGGGTTATAGCATTAAATTATCCCGTCTTACCTAACGGAACGGGAACGTGTGAACGAGCGTCGGAACGTGTGAACGAGCGTCAGAACGAATGCGAACGAGCGTCGGAACGGTGTGAGCGGGTAATAGAAGTAAATTATCCCGGCTCACCTAACGGAACGTGTGAACGAGTGTCGGAACGGGTGAACGAGGGTATTTGATCTGTTCCCGGCCAGATTAGACCGGAGAAGGTCATTTGGTCGCCCATCATCAGGTACTGTGGGATCTGTTTTATTCCTTATATTCTTAAATGTCTGGGAAAACGAAAACGAGTTCCAAAAGAAATTTTTTGTTAATAAGTAATGTCATTCAAATTTAAAGTAATTTTCTTGCTGTGCGTTTTCTGGAATTTTCTTTTGTTATAAGATTTATCATTTTTTTTATCAATAATACTTTGGTATTTGGTTAAGCTTTGTGAGCCGGCCTTGACTGGGTTTCGTACGTTTTCGTTTTGCGCTGAATTATTTTTTTTAAATAACGTGTTTTTTTCCAGCTCTCTCGCCCAAATATTCCCGTATTTACTATTTTGTTTACCATCTTCGTTTACCACTAGCTTTTCTAGCTATTAGTTAATTAGTTATTGTACTTATTGGTTTTGGGGTGTTGGTTTTTTTTGTAGTTTTCTTTCTAATACTTTTTTATCGGTATGGCTTCAGAGATCATGAGTGCTTAGGTGTAATCAGGGGATCGAGATGAGCCGTCGGGGCAGGGTCTCGTCGTTTGTGGTCGGTTTAGATACAGGTTTTCTTATTTATGGTTTAGCTATAATTCTTCTCGTTTAGCCAACTTTCTATTTTGTTTTCTCTGTTGGTGTTCCTGTAAACAAGGCAGTTCAAATGTAGCCCTCTTTTCTTTTTTTTATGCCCTGCGGTTATTCAAGCATAGTGTTATGTCTGTAAACTCCACGCCAGCCCTGAGTTTAGCCAGCTAGATATACCGCACCAGACCGCTGACACTATGTCTGTTAGCGACATCGTAGGATTACGTTCAAGTGGCGCACAAATTCTTGTTGATTGAAAGTGCGCCAAACGAAATCTTGCGGTGTCGTTACATGAGGATTGCCTAAAGTGTAGGTATTTAGGTATGTAGATTGCTGGCTATGATGTGGTATGTCCTGTCACTCTAGATTTGTTTCTGTGGTTTAATACCGACGTGTGCACCTTTCGGAAAACCCCACCCAATTTCCCTTTAATCTAGCTAGGTTAAACTGTTGACCTACTAGTTACCCTATTAGTCTGTTACAAATGATATAATCTCATTTGTTCCAATGGTTAATAACCTAGCATTACTATTGAATTCAAAACTTACATAGAATGATCATGTAACTGCTATGTGCCAACGACTATGCGCCTATGTGTATACCTATTTTCTGCTATTGTGATATGATATTTTCTAATTGTGATAGTTCCTAAAAGCGGCAACTTTAAGTTTAATATTTGTGTGAGATGTGTTCAAGATCTTAGAAAGTTTGAACATGTTTCCGAATTTAAAGAATGATTCCTTGGATGCCACTTGTTTGATTTTATCTGTAATAGAACTGCTGTTTTTATTTTCCGAATAATTAAATCGTGTGTACCATTATACTAATACATGATAAATTCAATTTTTCTACGTCATTGAGAACTAAGAACGTTAATTTGCCTATTAGTAGAACTATTGTTTACAATAACTCTGGATTAATATATGCAATTATCACTTGGAATAGTTTGCCTACAGAATTAAAATATATAAGTTCCATTTAAACTTAAAGAGGTTATGTTAAAATTATTAACTTAAAATTAAAGTTCTTGTACATACCAGGTATTTGCATAACTTTTTTCGGGCATTGCTGGTATAAAAAACACGTAATTTTCGATGGAAATTATTTTTTTTTTCAAAATATTGGCCTTCGGCTTCTGCACATTTCGCCCTTCTTTCAGATAAATTATGAATACCATGCCAAAAAAATTGCTTGTCTTTTGCGGCAAACCAATCGTCAAGCCATTTTTCAGCTTCCTCGAAATTGTTGGAGTGCTGCTCTGCGAGCGCTAGCCCCATTGATACGAAGAGGTGATCTTTAGATGGCGCAACGTCTAGGGAGTACGGCGGGTGCAATAGGGTGTCCTATTCAAGCGATTTGAAGGTGTTTTTCACTGGTTTGGCTGAGTGAGACGGCGCATTGTCGTGTAACAAAATTACTTTGCCATATTTCTGGCCCATTCCGGTCGTCTTTCGCCAAGCTTAAAGAGTTCATAATACACAATACTCCTCTGTCTGGTCGGACCAGAGTGGTATTGTGTATTATAATCTCTTGAAAACCGGCGCTAAATACAAATTTAAAAATAAGAAATCGGAAGGTAACATTAGTAACTGTAATGAAATCCAATACAATATATAACATCTGCATAATTATTTACCAATGAATACAATGTGGTGAACCAGCAAATTGATTTGAATTTGGTATAAACAAACTGGCCAAACATTGGCGAGAGCTTTAGAAATTTCTATTGTATAATTTATTTTAAAAAAATATTCCTTTGTAGACCATTTTACTTTATCAAAAGTTTTGCTTTACTGATGCATGTGGAAACGAACTCAATTCTTATAGATTCTATAAAGGAAAGTTTCTGTTAATAACAACAACATTTAAAAAATATTGGTAACAACAACGATTTTTTATTTGATTTGAAATTTATTTAGTATATTTACAAGACAGCAGAAGATAAGATAAGAATAATTCCATTTCCATTTAGCGATAGCTTTAAAAATTTGTCTCTGTAATTAAATTACTAAGTAAATTCTGCTTTCGGTGTTACTACCTCACTAAGTCACTACCGCACATACAGGATAACTTCTAGTGTCACTAAATCGATTTTTCCTGCTACGTGGGAATATTACGCCTATTCCAAAAATTGCGAATTCCCATCTACAGTAATTGATTTTCTTCCTATCAGCGTATTCCCAACATTATCAAAGGATTTTAAAATAATCATTCACGCTCTTCATTGCTCAACATAAGTTAATATATGAAGTACAATCTAGGTATCATGCCGACCACCGTACTTCTACTGCATTGTTGAATATTAGTGATGATATTACTATTAATATCGAAGGTGCTAAATTTGAAGTTTTGGTTCTCTTAAACATTTATAATGCACTTGACCAGACAACGAAGAGGTTTTTGATGCTACATACCTGCTAGTTTAAAAATCGCTAAACTTTGTAGGTCAAACAAACTTGTAAAATGAACAGAAAAAGATTACTTTGGTAAAGCCTATGGTGCATTGTACGCCTGATAGATATATTTTATTTGCGCTAGGACCGTTTCATTAATGTCATAATGATGCAGATATTTAAAAATAATAATTTTAGATATGAAGACGAATTGCAAGTGATTATAGTATTTGATCATTTCTTGGTTGATAGAGGTAGACACGTTTTGAATTTTTTAATGGATAGTCAGAAATTGAATGTTCGTTGTCCTGGACTTAGTCAACTTGAGACATTTGAGGCAACAATTTCTATAGATTTGTCACCAAATATCGCTCGATAATTGAGAAAGTTTTTGGTCGCCTAAAGAAAAAATTCAAATATTTTGCTTTACAAGCCCATAATGCTACATGAAATTATGATTTCGGGAATTAGAGCACTTTTGAATTAATTTCATTTTTTTTTCAAAATTAACAAATCTCGATAAAATAATTCAAACTGCCTGAAATTCGATGCTCAAGACTTCAATTTGTCTCAAATCAAAGCTATATCTAGATGTACGTTGTACTGTAGATTAACCTTAAATCATACTTGTGACACTTTAGCCTAGGTCCAAATTAAAAATCAATCCTGCTTCTAACTATTCAGAGCATATACAGTTGAAAGACTCTTTTAAGTACAAAAGTTTTCACCACCACCAAAACATCGAACAACTACGTTGGATTATGCTACATATGAGATGGACCTTGAGGATCCTAAACTCATCAAAACAAAACATGAAGTCTCACTTTTGCAATGGTAAATATCATCACATTTGTATCTTAGTCGATAAGGCAAACGCTGGAAGAGATTCAATCAGCGAATATTACTGCACCTGTGAAATTAGTTATGGACCATCGGTGGTTGCAGTCAGGTTATGACAATTGTTTGGTATCTTGCTTATGCACAGTATGAAGTCACCGAGAATGTCGAATTTAGTATAGCGTAGGTAGGCAAGCGACAGGTTTCATTAGTCATGATATATCCGAAACAAAAAATATCCCCAACTAGAAACTTTGTGAGGATTAATGTACATCTTTAAATAGAATTAAGGCCGCTTTTCAATAAAATTCATGAGCCAATTGGTGGAAAATCACCAATATAGTATTGTATAGCTTACAAAATATAAACGATCTTTTACTGATGATTTTACTACAAGGAAAATGCTGCTCTGCTAATTAAATCAGTTTCTGTAGATTCATTTAAGAAAGTTTCTGTTAAAGACATAAACTTTTAAAAAATATTGACAACAACAACGATTTTTTGGTTCCGTTTAAAATGATTAGTTGCTCAATAGATTATTTGATTTAGTTAGTATTTACCAGTTCCAGAAAATTGCAATTAAATTTAGAATTTTTTTGCGGGAGCTATAGAACATAGCCGAATTTATATTTAACTATTTCTGGTAGTGCAAACATTGATTGTTACTGGAAACGATTTGGATTCCTTGAGGTTCAGTTAGTTCTGGAGTGTTAAAGATTCTTGTGAGGTAATACATGAACGATTTCGATCCTATATTGAGATCGATAGTGGGGCCAACTGGTATCCCAAATCGCCATCTTATCTCCTTTTCTTTGTTGTTACAGCTTGAAGACGTTCGTTGCTAAAAAAATTGTTGGCGTGACTTGAACAGGACAATTGAAAGAAATGAGCAAAGTCCCGAAGCATTTGCTAGACTACATTATTTACATATTTAATTTCAATGCATGCGGCTTCTAAATAATATAAATAACGTAAATAATTTACGTACAATACGTATACTATTTATAAAGCAAATTATTAGATTTAATAGGAAAATAATAGCAACAAAGGAAAAGCTAATCAAATTATTTCTCCAGGTACCTATAGTAACAACATGTAAAGTTTCCATTTTTCAATTTTCCTATATTTCTAGCTAGCTGTGTATAACGGAAATTGCATTTGCCCGTTTAGATTGGTCTATAATTGAATCTGTATTTTATGATTTTTGTGTATTACAACCATATACGAATGCTTAATAAAATTTTATGTTTAATTGAACAATACTAATGTTTATATTGGGTTTATTGCTGTGCACAAAAAATATTTTTTTTTTTGCAATAACAAAAATATGTAAAAAAAAATTATAAAAATCATATAACAAAATCACTACGTCTGGGTGATTCAATATCAATTTCGAAATTAGAAAATGTTTGTGAGAGTGGAGTAAAAAAAAAATCTAATTCGGTTCTATACACACTATACATACCCTGTATAATAATTTTAAATTGGATTTTCTGTTTTAAATTACTTTGAGACTGAAAAAGAAAACAAATTAATTTTTATTCTTATTGTAGGTTTCTGGTTTTGGTTGTTCCTAGGTGAAATGAAAATAGACTCCTAGGTATGTATAAGAGAAACTTACTTAATTTGAGAGGCAATTTTAATTTGCACATACAGGTTGAAACTTTAAAAATCAGATGCAAACATGTAAATATTGATCAAATTGGGATAGTGATTAAGGTCCTGTTTCGAATTTGAAACTCGAATATATACCAATTAAAAACCGTATCCTGGATTTCATTCAACTAACGAGGTTAATTAAATCGCTAATCATTTGGCCTCAACGAAACGTGCCTTAGTGGTCTAAACTGTTCGGTTTCCTCTAGGCATTTCGTCAGAACTGAATTTATTATTGGAGTATTGGATTACAGTATTGATATACAGTATTGGATTTTACTCCGGTGCTTAAAGCAAGCATGCAAACATACAGGGTGAGGTAAAGTATGGAAACCCATAAAAATCTGGCGGAATTCGGTCAACAGCAAAATGAGCAAGGTTTATTCTTAGGTAATGTTCAACAAGTAATTTAATGGTGAGCTTGTTTGTGACCTTGTCCTTCATATTCAAGATCCTTCGGAGGTCAAGTTCAATGTTTTTAAATTTAAATTAGAACAACTATTTTTGATGACAGAATCGAAACGAGCGTTCAATTTTACGTCCGAGTATGTATTTTCCATGACCTCCCAAGATCATCTGAAGGAATTTACTTTGCGAGGTCAAAGCATAGAAATCCCTAGAAATCTCACGGAGTATGTCAAAAAAAAATAAACATGGTTTAGTCTTAGGTAATTTTCAACAAGGAATTTAATGGTGAGCTTGGTTGTGACCTTGACCATCATCGCAAAGGTCATTTTGAGGTCAAGGTCATTTTTTTATAGGGAAACTCCTGTTTTTAGCATCGTATTCGAAAAGAGCAATCAATTGTACGTTCGAATATGTATTTTCCATGACCTCCCAAGGTAATCTGAAGGAATATAATTTTAATTGTAAAGCTTATTATTTGCTATGAAAATTAAAAAAATCATAAATAATAGAACGTTGTTATAATACTTGTGTTGCTATAAAAATTATAAAAAAATATAAATTTTAAAAATAAAGAATTAATTTTTTTAATTTTTATTTTTTTTTTATTTTTGTAGCAAATCATAAGCATTATAACTAAAATATATTCCTTAAGGTAACCTTGGGAGGGAGTACATGGAAAAAACATATTCGGTTCGCTGCTTTCGAATCCGATGTCAAAAATAGAAGTTTCGCTATAAAAAAATGACCTTGACCTTAATGTGACCTGGAAGATGAAGGTCAAGGTCACAATCAAACTCACCATTATATTCCTTTTGAAAATTACCGAAGAATAAACCTTGCTCATTTTGTTTTTGACTGAACTCCGCGAGATTTTTAGGGGTTTCCATACTTTTTCCTCACCCTGTATGTGCCACCGGGGCGGCAGTAGTTCTACCTACAATTCACCAATTGTTAACACTACTTCTTACAATCAGTCCGATACACGCGTGTTGCTAAATATGGAAATATGGAAGATATTTTAGTAAGATATAAATATGGCTGTATTTGCATTCACCTCTAGTTTTCCAAAACTATACCTATATACAAATTTATGAAAAAGTACTAGAATAATCAGTGTGTGAAGTCGTATTTTTCATTCGCTATTTAATTTTTATCAATTTTCTCCTGTTTTCGCTTTAATTTAATTTTTAAAGGTTGATAGTTTGTTGTATTGTTGGGTTTTATACCCATTGCAATAAAAACTTCAACGTGAAGTTAATTGTGTCCATTTTTTTTCGTAATTTTAATTTTTTGATTGTTTTCTAATCTAAAAAAATTACACGAGAGAATTGAAAGTAAAGGAAAAAATGATAGGTTTTTGTGTTTTTATTTTTGAGTTTACTGATCGAAAATGTAGTGGTCAAAAGTGTTTTGGCCGAAATTAAAAAAAAATCTCAGTGTGTGAAGTGTTTTAAATTAAAATTAAAGAAATTAATGAAAATTAAATAATTAAATATGGAAAAATGTAATCCACCGGGATGCATTTATCGGGCAATATCTTTCTTGAATAATTTAAATTTGTAGTGAGGAAAGTCAAATTTCTTGATTTCTCACAAATAATGCATGATTTTAGGTTTGTGTGATTGTGCATCCCGTATTTAATTTAAACTGATATTAAAATTGAGTCATTTTGACATACGCAAATTTTTACTGCTCACGCATAGTTTTAATTTTTATTTTTTACCCATACCCTAATGTTTTGTATTTTAGTTTCATATACAGTCATATAATCGACACAAGTGTCTTTATGTAGTTTGGTGTGTGATTATTGTAGTTTGGTGTATGATTTTAATATATCATAGAGCTAAAATCTATAGAGGAGAAATAAAGAAACGTCAAATGAAAGAAGTTCGGTGTTAGGGAGAAAAGCAATAAAATAGTTTGGTGCCCTATTTTGATTTTTGTTCATTGCATTGGAATGGAGTGTGTTGCTTAAAATAAAACAATTAAACTTTGGAAATGTTTTTATTTTGGTTGCAAAGGCACGGATGCTTATTATTTGGTTCAATATTTTGGCAAAGTTAATTTTATTATTAAGGATAACTTTTTTAAGGACGCGTCATTGTTTTACACTTTTGATCCCCCCCCCCCTAATTTGTCATAAATATATTTAAAATGAACAATAAGCCAATTGCTTTCAAAAGTTTTGCAATTTCAGCAAAAACAGACTGTAATTTGTAATAAAATATGTTTCACCAATTTTTTTTCCAGCACTGTATATCAAAAGACATCAACATTTATCTCAAAATTTGTTAAATATCCAGGAAGTTTCAAAGTACATATTTGTTTAATTATTATGACAAAATTTTGTAGATCTTCTAAATTTAAAATTTGTTCACTATTCTGTACTATAATATGTTAAAAGTTTGTAGTGAATTTAACAACCCACACAACACCAGAAATCAAAAATAACAAAATAGAAAAAAAATGGTGTTTCTGTACTTCATACATCTATTTATATTATAATACACCAACTCGGAGTTTTTGTTAATGTATTGGGTTTTCAATTTTTTATAACTTTATAAAATTCATTCATAGAAATAAAAGCAGGGCCGCCCCGGTTGCGCAGTTGTTAGCATGCATACTTTAAGCTCCAGCTGAGGTTCCGGGATCAATTTCCGAAACAAATAATAGGCGCATTGCTAATCGCCACCAATTATCGGACGATAATCGCCAAAACAGGAAAGTGTTTTTTAAATGTGCAATAAGTGGTTCGTTGACATTTATTTATCCGGCTGAATACGATTTGTAAATCAGTGATAAAGTGTATGAATTTATAAAATGTTGTGCCGTCCACTTTCAATCGGAAAAACTTAAAATATTACATAGTTGTATCATAATTGCAAAGTATACCTACCGGTTGTAGAAAATTATCCGCCTATATTCGCGAGCTGTTAAGGTCGCTGCACGAGTATGGATATAAATCCGTACAATCTGAATCCGGTCATTCATCCAATGAAATTACCTAAATATTGTCACGTGACCGAAAAAAATATTTCCCTATTTCTCCTCTCGAGTTAAAATTATTTCAACATTAAGCAAAATATCCGCAGAAAACCAACATAACCATACCAAAAAATATGTATTACGAGCTATTTTTCCCCCAATTTTTTGTTTGTTTGTTTATTTATGACTTTTCGATTTTTAAAAAAATTTGTTATTTTGTTATTATTGAAATTGTCATATGTATATTTATTATTATTGAAACTAAAAGCAAAGAGAAGTTGATAAGTAAAATAGACGAATTAACGGGAATTTATTTAGCATAAGGTCAAATAAGTTACTAACTTCGTTCGGATTCAGATTGTACGGATTTATATCCATACTCGTGCAGCGACCTTTAATGAGTAATGACAAAAACTGTAAAAATTTTAGGGAATTTATTCGGCAATATAATAGCGCTAACGCATTTGCCTCATGTGGTGCTAACCAACAAAATATACCGGGATACGGCCCCTATTGTTTTAAAATATCAGGTGAAATATACCATCAAGCTACCACGGCATTAGCAACTAATGATCCCGAACAAATTTCGTCTTTGGACCGCGCAATTGTATATTTTCGATTCGGATAAAGCAGTCGAAAGTCGCATGCAAAATGGAGCTAATAAGAATTGTGTTAGAGATATCATGTTGCTTATTGATTCGGTTTTGCGTCAAGCAAGTCCTTACGTCCGCCAATACAAAAATGTAAGTGTAATTCTGGCTGAAGAAGAGGAGCGCATGGCACATACCGGGCTACCTATTCGTGATGTCCGCTTGCTATTTACACGATGGGACACTAATGATTCACGTAGGTATAACGCTCCTTCCTTGGCTGACGAAGTCGCATACGTTTTCGTTACCGATATAGACGGCAGCATTCCGTCAGGGAATATTGATATTGCAGTAAAAAAGTGAACAAACTTGCCGAAAAACATATAAATTGTTACGTCATGTAAAAACAATGGTGTTTGTTCTTCTACACTACTCCAAAAAATTAAAGGAACACTAATTTTTTTCAATTTTTTTAGTGTTTTTTGTAGAGCTGTAGCTTAGTAAAATACAGTCGTACAGAGATGAAAAGAAAACCATTTTAAAGCTTCAAATCTCTAGTTTTGATACCTTTGAACGGAAAATTTTTCTGAGATACCATTATCACGCAATCATAAGAAAGAGCGCGAAAAAAAAAATTCGATTTTTTTTTTTTTTATAAGGTGCCATGGGCTGGGGGAATTTTTTTTCAATTAAACCAATGCATAGGTCGGTTAGCCTGTTAATTAGGCGTAAACTTAATTTCATTCTGGTCTCTCTATGTCAACTTTTTGCTGAGATATCTGACTTTGAATCAAAAAAGATCCTTTTGCCTTTAATCATCGATATCTCAGCAACCAATGACTGGACAGTAAACTTTAGGGCAGCGTTAAAAACTTCAGTAAATTTCCTACAAGACCCTTTAATGATTAGTGGAGAACAAATTTTTTTTCACCCTCAATACTAAGTTGAAAAAAGTACAAAAAAACGACTTTTTAGGTTGTCTTAATAAATCTACCGTTACTTTACAAATATTGATGAAAAGACTAATGTTGCCAGGTCATTTTACAGTTTAATGTTCTCCTAATAGCCCTGTATTATTTTCAAATTGATCCATCCAACCGTTTTTCCGGACAGATTGATCACAGTTTTACAAAACAATTAAAGGAACAAGTGATCATCAAAATAAAAAAACGACTTTTGTCACATTTAGCGTTAGTTATTTGTTAACCCTTAACGATCGTAAGATTTTTTTGCAATACTCGCCCATAAAAGACGACAGAAAATTAAAGTTCTGCAATATCACCAATTATTATGGAACTTGGCAATTTCTCATCCGATTTTATTGAAATTTGGTATGCGTTATTGAAATGGGATTCTAAAACGATTCGTGGATGAACTTCTGGAAAATGGCCAACTAGGAAGGAACTTAGCCATTTCTTACCCGATTTTGATGAAATTCAGTTTGTACGATGGAAATGGGATTCTAAACTGATTTTTGGATAAAGTTCTGGAATATGGCCAACTAGGATGGAACTTGGCTATTGCTCATCCGATTTTAGTGAAATTTGGTATGCGCGATGGAAATGGGATTGTAAACTGATTTTTGGATTAAGTTCTGGAAAATGGTCAACTAAGAAGGAACTTGGCCATTTCTTATCCGATTTTGATGAAATTTGGTATGCGCGATGGATATGGGATTCTAAACTGATTTTTAATAAAGTTCTGGAATATGGCCAACTGGGATGGAACTTGGCTATTTCTTAACCGATTTTGATGAAATTTGGTGTTCGCAATTGAAATGGGATTCTATAATGAATTTTAGCTAAAGTTCTGGAATATGTCCAATTAGGTAGGAACTTGGGTTTTAAAATTATGTTTAAATGAAATTCTGGAATAAGCCGTATTAGGATGGAACTTGGCCATTTCTTATAAGATTTTGATGAAATTCAGCACGTGTAATGAAAATTGGGTTTTAAAATTATGTTTAGATGAAATTCTGAAATAAGCCGTATTAGGATGGAATTTGGCCATTTTTTATCCGATTTTAAACAAATTCAGCATGTACTATAGAAACAAAACTCTAAAATTATTTTTGGTTAAATTTATATGGTTAATTTGGTAGGCGCTTGCCTATTCCTTAAACGATTAATGATTTATTTTATCAATAATTTAAGAATCTCATTTTCATCGTGAATGCTGAAATTCATAAAAATAGGATACAAAACTTCCAAGTTCCATGACAATTGGCCAAATTCTGGAACTTTATCCAAAAATCAGTTTAGAATTCCATTTCTAAGGCACGTGCTGAATTTCATCAATATCGGATAAGAAATGGCCAAGTTCCATCCTAATTGGCCATATTCCAGAACTTTATCTAAAAGTCATTTTAGAATCCCATTTCCATCGCGCATACCAATTTTTATCAAAATCGGTTAATAAATGGCCAAGTTCCTTCCTAGTTGGCCATTTTCCAGAACTTCATCCACGAATCGTTTTAGAATCCCATTTCAATAACGCATACCAAATTTCACTAAAATCGGATGAGAAATTGCCAAGTTCCATAATAATTGGTCATATTGCAGAACTTTATTTAATTTTCTGTCGTCTCTTATGGGCGAGTATTGCAAAAAAATCTTACGACCGTTAAGGGTTAACAAATAACTAAAGCAAAATGTGAAAAAGTCGTTTTTTTATTTTGATGATCACTTATTCCTTAAATTGTTTTGTAAAATTTTGATCAATCTGTCCGGAAAAACGGTTGGATGGATCAATTTGAAAATAATACAGGGCTATTAGGAGAACATTAAACTATAAAATGACCTGGCAACATTAGTCTTTTCATCAATAACGGTAAAGTAACGGTAGATTTATTAAGACAACCTAAAAAGTCGTTTTTTTGTACTTTTTTCAAATCAGTATTGAGGGTGAAAAAAAATTTGTTCTCTACTAATCATTAAAGGGTCTTGTAGGAAATTTACTGAAGTTTTTAAGGCTGCCTTAAAGTTTACTGTCCAGTCATTGGGTGCTGAGATATCGATGATTAAAGGCAAAAGGATCTTTTTTGATTCAAAGTCAGATATCTCAGCAAAAAGTTGACATAGAGAGACCAGAATGAAATTAAGTTTACGCCTAATTAACAGGCTAACCGACCTATGCATTGGTTTAACTTAAAAAAAATTTCCTCAGCACCTTATAAAAAAAAAAAAATTCGAATTTTTTTTCTTCGCGCTCTTTCTTATGATTGCGTGATAATGGTATCTCAGAAAAATTTTCCGTTCAAAGGTATCAAAACTAGAGATTTGAAGCTTTAAAATGCTTTTCTTTTCATCTCTGTACGACTGTATTTTACTAAGCTACAGCTCTTCAAAAAACACTAAAAAAATTGAAAAAAATTAGTGTTCCTTTAATTTTTTGGAGTAGTGTATTTCCCTTAAGCTCGCCAGGTTGGACTACAGGTAAGCAACACGATCAAAATTTTGCAACGAATACGCGAAATATTATATAACCCAAAATTAATACTACGCTTACAAAATATCGATCCGTCGACAGGTTTTTAACCCTATTCATTTTGCAGGAAAACTTTTCCAACAATTCATTGTTCACGCACATTATGTGATGATAGAATTTGAAAGGTTATCTTTTTTACGTAATAACCACAAATAAATACGTGTTGAAAGTTATATAGGTTTATTAAACCACATGAGCAATTTAGCTCAGAATTCGAATTCCATCGTTTGGAATCTGTCTTTACATCGAAATTTGTAGGTAACTTTTACGTGTAATTCGAAATGGAAAGAGATTACGCGTGAACTGTATCCCTAGCAAAAAGCGTCAGATAGGCCTGATCTAGTAGCAAAAGTGTTTCAACTAAAGGTTAAAGAATTTTTCGTGATATTATTGATAGATAAATCTTCGACAATGTCATTGAATACGTGCATATATACTATAGAAGAACAAAAACGTGGCCTTCCTCATTTACACTCGTTCTTTACTCTTAAAGAACATGATAAGTTTCGCACAGCTGAGAAGATCAATTGTGTAGTTAGTGCGGAAATTCCGGATCTTGACACTAATCCTGAACTACACCAAATTATGTATATGCAAAAACAATATTCATGGGCCATGCGCGGTAGTCTTAATCCCAATAGTATTTGTATGGTAAATGGCGGTTGCTCGAAAAACTTTCCCAAACCTTTTAGAGAAGAAGTTGACTCTGGAGTCAATGGATATCCCCTATATAAACGATGTCATAATAGTTCAAACAACTATTTTGTCCGAAAATTACCTATAAATAACACTTTTGTTGTGCCGTATAAACCGTATCTAAGTTCAAAATTCAATGTCCATATTAATGTAGATATAAGTATGTCAGTTCTTGCAGTTAAATATGTATATACAAAGGTATTTAACAAAAGGTCATGATTGTATGCGTATCGCAGTAGTTCCAAATTAAACAACACCTGTAGATACAAAAGGAACTTTTGTTCAGCGCGATGAAATCAAAAACTTAAAATTGTCGCTACGTTAGCTGCTTGGAGATTGTTTGAAAATTCTGTGCATGGACAATCACATACCATTTATGCATCATCTGTACATTTGCGAGATGACTAAAAGATATTCTTCAATGAGGGGCAAGAAGAAAAAGCTGTAAGAATAGCAGCCACGTAAGATGCTACATCAACAGCTTGGTTTGAATTAAGTCGTACAGATTTCGGAGCACATGATATTCTTTATCAAAACATTCTAAATTTGTACACCGTTTCCAACAAAAAATGGCAACTGCGAAAAAGAGGAGGAAATAAAGTTATTGGAAGAATTGTTGCTATTTCACAACGATACAAAGAACTTTATCACCTTCGTCCCTTACTATTTAACGTTAGAGGTGCAACATCATTTGAGAATTTGCGGACAATTAATAATGTGGAATTCTCTACATATCTTAGTGCTATGCAATAGAACTTGGCCTTATTGAAGGCGATCTGAGGTGGAAGCGTTGTATGACTTAAGGTTCATTGTATCTTATGCCTAAAGCATTGCACGTGCAATTTGTTATGTTACTAATTCAATGTTTTCCGAGTTTTCCATTAGATTTGTGGAACGAATACAACACCAAAATGTCTGAAGACTATGTACATCAAGGGATTAAGGAGCAAATTGCAATTTTAGTTGCTCTTAGAAATATAATTACCATGCTGGAAAATGAAAACTCGTCGTGTACCGAACAGGGCTTATCTGAACCACCATTAATCCATCACGATATCGTAAGCCCAAGTGCTCTAAATTTTGCTGAGGAGAATTTAGAAGGCGAACAAATGTTACGATTGCTGAATGAGGAACAGTTTAATGCAGCCCAACTATATTAACAGCAGCTTTACCCGGGGGTACACCAATAAATTGTTGTTTCTACAACAGTACTTTTCTACATATACTTTGTGGTAGACAATAGAATGTGTTAGGTGTTGCATGGACAGGTATTGTGGTTACTCTGCTATCCGGCGGTGTAACCTGTCATTCTGCATTCAATATTCACTTAGGTATATGATAAACAATAAACCTTGCCGTTTATCATTAAAAAACAAAAATATTCTTACAACAACTGATGTAATTATTTGGAATAAAGCGTCCATGGCTCCTGCAGAAGCTTTTGAGATGGTTGATCATGCATTGCGGGATTTGATAGCAAATGAACACTCATTTGGTGGAAAAATTATAGTTCTTGGTGGGGATTTCCAACAGGTCCTACCAGTTGTTCGGCATGCGTCCAGAGGTCAGATTGTGTCTAAATGTTTAAAAATGAGTTCGCTATGGAGGCTTTTCAAAATATTTCAATTGAAAATAAATATGCGCGCCAGAGAGCAGGTAACAGAATTTGCAACATGGGCATTAAACATGGGTGATGGAAAGGTTCCGATTATATCCAACGACAAATCTGATACATCATATAGATTTGCTAAACAATATCATTTCAGATAATTTAATAATAGACATTTTTGATAACCAACATAAAATATCAGATGCTAAAAATTTTAGTAAACGTGCAATATTATGTTCGACACATAAACTGTAGCAAATGGTAAATTTAGAAGTCTTTAGAAGTCTCTCCATAAAAGTTATTACTAGCGCGAATACGGGAGACATATATTTTTTATCAAAAATAACGTTAGATACATCGTCGGATATCAGTATTCCATTCAATTTCAGTCGACGCAAATTTCCGATTAAATTAGCGTATGCATTAACTATTAACAAAGCTCAGGGTCAAACTTTTGACAAGGTTGGAGTTTTTCTTAAAGAAACAGTTTTCACACACGACCAACTATACGTTGCTTGCTCAAAGGTCAGATCCATGGATTCCTTGAAATTACAAATTGTTGACGGGCCAAAGCAAGGGAAATGTGGTGTTCAGACGCTCACGGATAACATTGTATATACTAAAATTTTATAAATAAAAATATATTTAACCTTTTAAAGAATTAAAAAAAAAACTCGTTGTTTGTTTGTATCTCTACAATCGATTTCAGGGCAAAAGCACTCCTAACCCTTTCCCAGTTCACTTATTTATGTTTTAAGCACAGAAAAGAATACCAGATAGATATCTTTCATACAAACGACATGTATATGAAACTAAATTGATAAAATTTTAAAATCAGCTATTGTAGGGTTTACTGGAATTTACGTTAGACTGATCGCTCTATAGATATTTATATATGTAAGTGTTTCTTTCTCACCAATTGTATTTTTCTATTCGTTATTTTTATTCTTATTTGTCAAAACAATAGCACGTTTGGTCATGTTGTTTCCTTTTAACCAATTGTAATTCCTGGCCGTTTCATGATGATATCTCTATTCTCTTTCTGTACTTGTTACGACGGGCCTTGTGGTCGTAAGCCGCTAAAATTCTTCTGCACATTTTCTAATCTAATATTCGGTAAAGGAAAAAGGGATCACGCTCGATGGAGGTCTGTACAGGGATTTTGGTCGCAAAATGAGAATTGAGGATTGAGAATTTTGTATATGTACACGGTGTATAATATATATTTTGCTATTGTGTGCCGTCAAATATTTGTATTGTATTAGTGTATTTTCTCATGCGTTTTCTAATGGGGTAGGTAAGTAACAAAAACAAGCCAAGCGGGTGAATCGGTTCAAATTTTTGGTGCTTACGCTCGCCTTGAGTTTATTTTTCCCTTTCTTCTTACTAGTGGAATTCATTCGTTAATAAAAAACCAAAACAAAATACATAAACGTAACCAAAACAATTTCTCGCAAATAAAAAAAAACAAAAAGCAACATAAATGAAAACAAAAAAAATTAAACATTTTAATTTTTAAATTTTGAACAAAGGAACCAAAACAGAAAGTAAGAAAATAAAATGATTTTGTTTATTTTTTTAGTATTGTGTTGCCTTGCAGCTCATGAGGGTTGTTCCTTTACGATGTTATGTCGAAGTGTGGGGACATTTTATTCTAAACAAAAAAATAATTGTATATAAAAAAAAGTTACGCAAGTTAAAGTTAAAAAGGAAAGTAATAAAATAAACCATCTTGCCTTTTTATTTGCTGTGTATATGCTGGAATAAAATTTCTCCAACCTCGGACATAACATCGCATAGGAGCAACCGACCATTATGAGTTGGAACACAATACTAAACAAAATAAACAAAATCGTTTTGTTTTCTAGCTTTTTTGTTTTTTTTTTGGTTAATATTTTTATTTTGAGTCTCTCTCGCTTTGTAATATTTTTAATTTTTTTTTCTTCGGAATTAGTTGTTTATTAATTGTCTCAGTCTCTCTTAATACGTCCTCTCAATCGTTCTCTTTTGAGCTTATTCCTCTTGTTTGTATCATGTTATCCCTATTACTCGCGTCATTTTATCTCTTTTATTTGCATCTTATTAAACGAAAAACTGAAAGAAAAATGCACATTCAACACCAATACAATTTACCAATATATACTATTGCCTTCCGGTAATCCTCAAATCAATCCTCATTTTGCGACCAAAATCGCTGGCCTGGTGTTTTTATGTTTACCTATGCTGCGTTTTGTACTTTGTTGAATTGTTTTATTGTAAACATATTTTGGTTAAAATATTGTATATGAATCATGAGTAAAGCAAAATTGAAAAATTAAATTTTTTATTGTACATAGAGTCGTGACGCGCTGGTGTTTTGTATATACATTTATGTCTATACATATCTTGTTACTGTAGTACTCCGCGTGGCGGTTTGTTTCTTGTCCCGTTGAGCAGATTTTCGGTTTTGGTTGGTAGGCGTGATACTTGTTAAATGAGTCGAATTCGGATTATTATTATTTTTTTTTTGTTTTTTTTTTTTTAAATATTTTTTTTTTTAAAACTCTGGAATATGGCCAATTAGGAAGGAACTTGGTCATTTCTTGTCTGATTTTGATGAAATTCAGCATGTATGATGGAAATGGGATTCTAAAATGATTTTTGGATAAAGTTCTGTAATATGGCCAACTAGGATAAAACTTGGATATTGCCGAATCGATTTTAGTGAGATTTCGTATGCGCGATGAAAATGTGATGCTAAAATTAATTTCAGATAAAGTTCTGTAATATTGCCAATTAGGAAAGAACTTGGCCATTTCTTATACGATTTTGATAAAATTTAGCATGTATACAATGAAAATGGAGTTTTAAAATGATTTTTAGATAAAGTTCTGCAATATGGCGTATATGAATACGTCTTTAAATTTGCTTTCTTAGTCAGAAAACTGATGATAACAAAATCGGGGGAAATCCAAAATTAGACTTTAATAAAACATAGAAATCTGAAGGACTTCTTAGTGTTTACAAATGATTATGACATACATATACATACAATACCTACGCTCAAAGAAAATACTCCTAACGTACAAGTATTCACGTAAAACACAAGGCTGTATCAACGACACAGCCACAACCCTCTTTTTAGATAAAGTCCTGGGATATGGCCAAGTAGCATTAAATTTGGATATTCCTTAACCGATTATCATGAAATGTGACAATTGGGGTCAACGGTATTTTTAAATGATTTTAACCCTAATCAGCATAGATCATTTTACCTATAAGCAAACGCATGCGATGAGTCTCTCAAACTCATGAAATTTTTAAAGAAAAATGAAACTACCACATTTCATTTTTTTTTTTTTTTACAATTTACAATAACAAAATATAATTCAATTTGGCAGTTACATAGTTGACGAAACTACACAAGTGCAGAACTAAAAATTCAGCACTTAAGCTTTTCATATGTTAAAGGCCAAGCATATTATCGCAAAATATTTCTACAAAATTTAGCCAGGAATTGGTTGATAAAAACATACAGACACACAGTAGGTGCCTTCTGTAAGTTGTTACATGAATCCCTTTGTTACTAGTGTAGATATGTACTTACTTACTTTCCATGTACAATCAATTTCTGTTCTAAATTTAAAAGAAATATTTTGCTAATCGTCACGAAAATCGTCACGACGAAATTCGTCAAGAAATGTTTTGGTAAACCAATGCATATAGGGTTATGTTTGTTTTTTTTTAAGACAATACGTGTCACGAGAGATGCAGTGTCAACCATCCTTTCAACCGCTCCCCCCTTCCCCCCCCCCCTCTATTATGGCATACAATAATATTTAATTTATTGTGGCTTTTCAAACCTATATTAGGATTATGGGCAATATAAAATTACGCCTTTGTTCTCGAGGATAACACAATTTTTGAAAATCGAAATCATTACATACATAGCCTTTCACGCTTGGAAGGTAAATCTTCTAGACCCAATAATTTGTCGAAATCTACAAAATCACGTGAAGCCCTATCTTCAGCATTCTCTGTGCCAACTCGAAACTACTAAAATTACTCGAATGTAATATTAGTATGAATGAACACAGCTGTTCTTCCCCGTTTCATTGAGGAAGCTCATTTTCAAAATAGGGGAATGCCTCGAGAATTCAATTTATTGTTTGTTTATTGCAAATCTACGATAAATTTCATATTATGTCAAGTTTAGATGGAATGTATGTAAATCACTTGACTACTTCTGACTCAGTAATCAGTCTTCTAAATCGTCAAATCGCATGGTATCCTTTGATTTTGTTTTCTATTGGTGAGACAAGGAAAAGCACTACACCGAACCGTGTGAATTATAAACCAAATATTTTATAAATTCTCTGACCACAATTTTCATTATCCTTTTCATTGAATTTCCCTTCTACATATACCAGTCAGTAAAAGGAGTAAAATGCTGAACTTTTCCGATACCAAGTTTAAAATAATCAAATACGATGTTATTTTCTTAATTTATATTGAAATTAACTATTAAATAACTACTAAGAGACTAGAACAATTTTGTAGGCGATTCTAGATCTCTAATAATAAATTTTAGAATACATTAAGTTAAGTTTTCATTATTGTTTTTCGTTTATTTTTTAGCAATTTAAATTAAAATGATTCTGCGAGACTCAGCCCATAGAACTAATGTAAATTTGATCATTTTTACTTAAATATTTATTAACTAAAATTAACTCGAATTGAATATAGTTATTCGATAATTTGCGTCCTCAATAAGTTTAGTTTTCAATCTCTCTACATTTTCAGGTAGGATGAGAAAAGAAAACCACCATTTTGCACTACTTTACAATCAAACAATAACATTTTTCGGTATACAGAAAAAAAATTTACAACAAATCAGGACTACCTAAATATAAATAATATTTTGAATCTGTTCCATTTTATAATACGATTGCGAAATAGATTTTAGAAGGACAGAAAGAGAACAGAGATATCACCATGAAACGATCAGGAATTACAATTGGTTAAAAGGAGACAACATGACCAAACGTGCTATTGTTTTGATAAATAAGAATAAAAATAACGAATAGAAATATACAATTGGTGAGAAAGAAATAGTTACATATATAAATATCTATAGATCGCTCAGTCTAACGTAAATTCCAATAAACCCTTCAATAGCTGATTTTAAAATTTTATCATTTTAATTTCATATATCGTCGGATTAGTTCTTTAGTGTTCTAACTACAGAAATGTAAGTTTCAAGATAATCTCATTTTAAACTTAGATTAGTGTATTTTTGGTTTTATTCTATTTTTAACAAAATTTTTTTGATTGATATTAGAACTTTCAAGTATTCCGATTTATTTTCAATTTTTTATAGTTTTCTAGAATATTTAGATTTTTCAGAAAATGGAAAATTCAAAATTTTCGCACGATTCTTTTTTGGTCTATACCATTATCCATATAAACTGTTGCTATTTTCTTTTTTGTGCAAACTGAATTTTACATGGAATCCTATGGATATAGAACAAAAGTGAATTACCGTGACTCTGTGGTATAGAACAATTATACCTTAATTTTTAAGGCGATTTTTGGTGAATTTTTAAAAAATAAAAACAATTACGAATTTGTTTTAGGGATTATTGAGACTTTTTGTTATCTTAAGAGATGATTTAAAGTGTGAATATTAAAATTTGAACCTTAATCTTAGGTGTTATCGAACTCGTGCCTCAGTATTTATTATTGGGCGCAGTAAATTATATTTCATGCAACAGCATAAATATTATACTTTTTTATATTGAATTTTTTCAATATTTAGTGTTTCATCCAAAGAGAGGACAAAAAAGAATGAACATTTTTCTAATTTCTTTTTCGGTCAATATTTCGCCAATAACAATAAAGAATGAATATTTCTGTAATTTCTTTTTTGGTCAATAGTTTGTGTGTATATTAAACAGTTGGTGTGAAATGAAACTTGTTAATATTTAGACACAAAGTATAGGAGATTAGGTTAGGTTTGGGTGGCAATCCACCAGGACCAGGCATAGACACAAAAAGTTCCGTAGCCATACCACAATTTAAAAATTTTCCTCCAACTCATTGAAACCACTTTGAGCTTGCTATGAAGCGCTGGATACTCCTGACATTCTTCCCGCTGAGCTCCATAAGGCCATTGAAAATGGGTGCCCTTAGAAAATTCAGTTTGTTTCATGCCAGACGAGGACAGGCGCAAAGAAGATGAAGTACTGTCTCTTCCTCCTCTTCGTCCTCGCAATTACGACAGTAGTTATGTGTGAAGAAACCAAGTCTACTCGCATGTCTGCCTATGAGACAGTGTCCCGTAATCACTCCAACCCCAGTATAGTAGATAGAAATGAAAATTATATGGGTAAAAAATGCAGAAATCAAATTTAGTTATATTACATTTTTTATCCTTATAACTTTCATTGCTAACTAGAATTATCATTCGTTATACTTTTGTTGATGTCTACCACTGTACTGCATCACTATGAAATTTTAAAATTGGGGATCATTAGTCTAAATCCTTTTAAATAATTAAAACAACTTTGTAAATTCAGTGGCTATAATTCAGCACATGAGGTTGCCGGAAAAGGAATTTAATAAATTTTGCTTTCTTTTTTGTGCAAAGAATAATTTTGTATGAAATTGCCAAAAAAAAAATTGGAGAAATGTTCGTTCTTTTTTGTTCTATGTTGAGATAGAACAATAAAGAAATAAGAGCAGATATATGTTATAGAACAAAACAGAAATTTCCAAAGAGCAGATTATACGAGGTTGAACAAAAAAGAAGTAACATTTAGATTTCAATACTTTCTGAAGCAGTAAATGGAGATAGAACAAACAAAATCTCGTCGCCATAGAACATTAAAGCACGCAGCTAAAAGTTACATTTAGTGTAGATAAAATAAAAATGAACTCATTATCTCGAAAACTAGACTCTACGTCTTGAGCAACACCGATTCGCACATTCGAAAGAGCTCGTTTCAAAACCTAAGGAACCGTTGAAAACTAAAAATAGTCAAAATGTGAGATAGAACACTAAAGAACTAATCCGACGATATGTACATGTCGTTTGTATGTTTAAGCTTAAGTCGAATAATGTTTGAAACTTTGGTGTGCTGCAGTAACTGTGCGTTCCAGCACCGTAGGTGCCACAGGCACTGAATATTTTATAAATTTCAATTTAAACTCTAGTTAAGTTACAAAAATATTCGTTATATAGTGAATTTTTGTTGGAAATTATAGTATAAATTGTTTCCTTGAGAATGACGAAATTTATTAAATTATCAAATATGTATAAATATTAAATTTGAAATAAACAAAATGATTACTAAGTAAAAAGATAGTGTAGCTAAAATTATGATCAAATTTATAGCGAAATAGATGATGACAAATAAATATAAAAACGGTTCGCTGCCGCCACTCAAAATTTTATAAGCATATATTGCTATATTATGTATTTATTGAAACAAAGTATTAACAATACAGTGTTTATTGAACCAAATAATATTTATTATCTACAATAAAATATCAAATAAATTTTCAAATACATAAAATAAAATGTTCATATATAAGATATCCGATGATAATAAAGAGCAAAATAATTTTATGCAAAATAAATATAATTTATTGTAACAGAAATCGGAAATGTATATCAAATAATACGAAGCATATAATGGAAGCAAAAATAAATGTTATCTAAATCTTTTAAAATGTGCATACATAGCTATAAGATTTTACCATATAATATTCTAGGATACACAATAAAAATGTCAATTGTACTCATATAAAAAAACCATTCACATTTTCAATAATATAATAATAACAATAGTGATAAATACATAATGCTTTATATTATAATACATTATCATTTGAAAATTAAATTATTTATTAGATTTCATACAACATTCATAAACAGAAAATGTGTATAAATTTTAATTTATTTTCGTTTTATTTCTGCCAAACACAACAACACCCCAGTAACAACAAACAAGCTTAACAATTTCCTAAAAAAAAAATAAAAAATAAAAAATTATTTATTATTATATAAACCGGATGTTAGACATATGTATAAAACATCCTTTTTATGTAATATTTAAAAATTGTTTGTTTAGAAGAAACAACTTTATTCAACAACAACAACAAATTGTGTATCTGTCAATAAATCTTCTAGAAAAAGTTCAATATACGTTGTACTAACATGAAAAGCTTTTATGTACTGTGTATGTATACTAAATTAGCGCTTAGTACCATGTATATATGTGTACAAAAATGAAAAGGATCTACGTAATGAATCTATTGTTTAAATTTTATAGATTACCACTCTACATAATATATTTTACTAATAAAATTTATATAAAAGCTTGAAAAGCTTTATAACTTCACTCTATACTATATATAAAAACGAGTATGAAAACGATAATAATTTTTAATTTATAATATTATGTTGGTTGTGTTTTTGAATTGGAAAAGTTTGATTTTTGTTTTCTGCTTGCTATTTAATTTAGCAACAACAATAATACACAAAAAAAAATGAAAATTAAAAATTATTGTTTTCGTTAGAATAATGCAGAATTTATAATGTGTGTAGGTGCATTTGTTTTCATACATGTAGGTGCATATGAAAATGTTATTTAAATAGAGCTCATTACGCTAACAATGCATTTTTTATTTGTAATTTACTTCAAAGAACGAAATATTATAAAACAATTAAAATCAGATTATTATGTTTTATAAAAAATCAGAAGCCGAGCTTAGAGGATCAAATAAAGCCTTTATGTTGTAGCAATACATTAAGTAATTTCTATCTGTCTACTATGTATATACATACTGGTACGTTTAATTATGAAAACAAGTCATGTACGATTATCGTTGTTGAAATCTTTTCAATTTTAATGATATATTCCTCAATTACCAAATAAATTACATATTTGAATATGACTAATTATACCGGCACACAAACAAAAAATCTGAACCCCAGGTCTGACATGTCAATTATTATTTATTTTGATGCGCTGAATACGAACCCAATGTCCGTTTTCACCATCAGTTTTCCACAAAACCCCAAATTTAGGTCAAAATTACCCAAGAAAATACCAGTCGATTTTTTGTACCGTTTATTCCAGATATATCATTTCCTGACTCTTCATTTTCCAAAAAAAATACACGTGTTAAAAGCACATTATCGTGTGGCTGCATCCAGGGCACCTCCGCGTGGTGACGGTGAGTAACGGAATTGTCCTACTATCCGGCTAAGTCCCTGGGTTACGGTTTTCATGCCGTCATGGCAACCACACCTAAAAATGTTACGATGCATGGGACGGATACCCCAGTATCAGCCCGAATTTTGGTAGACTTTAGGTTGAAACATTTACCGATATTTGATTGCTGGTTAAATCATGGAACTTGTTTCTCTTTTGTAACCGAAATTTTACATCATATCAGTTTTAGAAATATATTGCGATTGTGCAGCCTGTTGTGTACGAACATTATGTAAAATAACTTTCGGTAACATAGATTGATAATGTTTTCGATTACATTCCAGCATTTTTTGCTTTATTGCTTTATGTATTTTTCTGTACAAGGAACGGTTAACATGCCTTTGGTTTAAGTGATATTTTACAGTTAGTTTTAAGTAGAATTATTCGGAAACTCTACAGTTTTTTTTTATTTGAAGTTACTTAAATTTAGGTCGACAAAAATTAGTTATAAAAGTTGAAGTTACAAACCCATTTAAAGATGGTATATCGTGCAATAACTTTCCAACAAACGTAAGGTAAACTATAGTGAATTTATATCCTAGGAATTTTATAAGAATACAGAGAAAACACGCGCCGTTTAGCTTTGGGTTGCTTTGTTGCTTTCAAAAAATCAAAGTACAAAAAAAATTTTTTTTTTTTCGTAATTTAATTACTTTCGGCGGAAAATTCCACACTCGGGGAAATGAAACAAATAAGGATGGGTTTTTAATTCATTTTGAATTCATTGTTTTTAGTAAGTAATAAATCTTAAATTAAAGCTCATATATAAATAATTATAATTAAGTTTTTAAAAGTATTTTTTGTGAATTCCGAGCCATCACTATTGATGATCTCTTCAAAAACATTTGGATCGCTTTTTTGGCTTCATCGGACGTAATCGGAGCGTCTAAATTCAAATAATTTAGGGTGTTCTCTATTAAATGTATTACCATCGCCAGATCGGAAAAAATTAGTTTATTTATTCCTGTGAAAAGAGTTAATAAATAAAAAATGATTAAACATCAAAAAAACTTTATATAATTCCAATTTACCTTTTGCAATACCAGATTGTCCTATCCATGCAAACAGCTTTATAACGCTATAATCAATTAGGTGTTCTAAAATATTTTTCACTGATTTGTTGCTATTCGGTGTTCGAAATTTGTAAACTCGGATAAGCTATAATTAAAGAAACACTTTTAGAACGCTTGATCAGTTACAAATGTAATAATAAAATTAATTACCATATCTGGTCCCTGTAATAAGTTTCCTGTAATTTCGAGTTAAATAAATTTAGCTCTTCTACTGTTTTAAGAGAAACAGATGGATAAATGAAATCTTTACACTTGACGATTTTTTTTAAATTTTGTGTTCCGATTATTGTTGTTGTTACCAAATCTTCTACTGTAGAATTTGTTTTAGCTAACTGGTCTTGGAGTTTACTGATGGTGGCATTCTGTGCATCAATTAACGTATTTTGTGCTTTTTGATGTCTTTTTAGTTTTTTAATTTCACTATAAATGCTTTCTAATTTCTCTAGAATTGCGTGGTTAGCTTCGACAGAAATAGCATTTTTATGTAGTGAATTATTATTTTCATTGACTTTCAATCTGAAGAATTAGCAAGTGAACTGAAAGTCCAAACTTTGTAGTCCCGGGAATAAAATTTTCAATTTATCGAGAAAGAGAAAAGAAATTTCGGAAGCACTTTACAAAACTTTATTGGTGTATTGCACAAATATACTAGCACTGACGAATGTTTTAAAATCTAATATTTACAAACCTAACGAGTGGAGAATATTCATTGACTCCTCAAAAATCAGCATAAAAGCAGTCCCAATAGTCTATTCAATCTCTATGGGAGAGAATTATGGAGATCTAGGATATAGTTTACAAAAAATCAAGTACTCGGAGCACAATAAAAAAGTTTGTGGGGATTTAAAGATTATAACAAAACTGCTATTGCAGCAGACTGGTTATGGGAAGTACCCCTGTTTTAAATGTCTCTGGAATAGTAGATGCCGAGAAAACAATTATGGTTAAAAACGTAAAACTTAATATAATTGAAGAACCGCTATTTGATCCCTCAAAAATTCTCTTACCTCCACTACACATAAAACTTAATATGTGAAGGCATTAAATAAAGAATGTTAATGTTTCCAATACATAGCACAACAATTTCCAAAACTGACAGAGCCTAAAATTAAAAAAGGTATTTTTAACGGACCTCAAATACGAAAACTATTTCAAGAAAACAATTTCATTAAAACCACGCAAAAAACGAGAAAGTCGCTAGGCTCAGTTTTAAAGAAGTTTTTGAAGCTTCTTGGGAAACACCAGAAGTGAGCATAACAAAGACATTGTATCAATAAAGTTGATAGAAAATTACAGGCAATTGGGATATTTTACAAACTTAAAGCTTCATTCTTTGGATACCCATCTTGATTAATTTCCTGACAATTTAGTCGACTATAGTGAAGAGCAAAGTGAGCGCTTCCACCAGAATGTAAGGGAAATGGAGGAGAGATCATGGGAGGTGGGATGTTAACATGTTAGCGGACTATTGTTGGATGCTCAAGAGAGATGAAGAAACAAATCTGAGAAAAAGACGTAGAAATCTATTTCGTAGGTCATTCGAAGACAAGAGAGAACGTTATAAACCCAAGAAATGATATCAATAAAACTTTACTTGAACGCTTGTGATAGGTCAGTGAACAAAACACTGATGAAAATCAATAAACTGTAATTTAATCTTGAGCAGACAAACTCAAACTGCGCAAATTCAGCCAGAATTCGTTCCAGCTAGACTTTCTTTTCACTTTCCTATTGCCACTAACTTGGTTTCAGTCACATAATTATATGTCTTCTATTTGTAACTTATGTTTTCTGAATTTTAGTTTGCTTGTCATAGTTCAAGTCTGAATTTTACGTCTCGGTTCGAGTAACAGTTTGATTGTTTGAGTTTCAGTGTAACTTGTGCGCCTGAAAATTATTTTGAAATTTTTTTAGCCATTTTGACCGACATTTGGGCTTTTTTTGGGTTACTGAAGTATGATAAGTAAATTTGGACTACGGAATCTTTTTTTGTGGTTAAAAATCCTACGGAACGGATATATCTACGATATATCTGGAAAAAACGGTACAATAAATAGACTTTGGTATTTTCTTGGACAATTTTGTCTCAAAATTGGGGTTTTTCGGAAAACTGGTAGATGATAGAGGAAAACGGACATCGGGTTCAGACCTCGGGTTCAGATTTGTTTTTTTTTTGCCGATGTTATTAATTTTAATTTTATGAAAAATTAGGATTTTTCTGCTACCATGCTTGAATTATTATTTGTTTATTTGAGTAGTACAAATAACTTTGAAATGTAAACTTTTCTGTCAAATTAGCTCTTCGGTTTTTACCATTATTTTTTTTAGCTTCTGACGAATTCAACATATCCAACTGGAACATCAAATAGCGACATCAAAATAACCTTTGCGGCAAGGCGGGATCAACATAGTTTCTTCATCGAATTGGTGCAAATATAATTTTATGAATACCATTTGGATTGCAAATGTTTGCCGACCTGTACCACTAACATTCATTATATTTTGTTTTTCCTAAAATGAATGCTATACTTTCCATAGGTAGGCCTTAGGATTATTTGATGATCATGGTAAAAAATATTTTGGAATAGGAGGCGGACGTTGTTGGTGAACCTGGATCAGGCAGATCCCAATATGTTTTATAAAGGAAATAGCCCAAATAAAAAAAATAATTTTCGGTTTTTACTAATTTTTCTTACAACGTTTTATAAAAGTAAACATTTATTTTTGTAGGCACAACTTCATTTGAATATATAACAAAAAATAAATTTTAGTAAAGTATCGCCTGTCTATCTTTTATCTCGATCAAGCACCTCATTATACCCTATGTGTTATAAAATAGTTTTGCTGGTTTGAATACGTTGGATTCTTGCAGTAATGGTAAAAAATGCTGGTGTTGAGAAACGGATAGAAATTAAAACCTGTACGTGGATTTTGTTCAACCCTTCCTCGGTACTTGAAACTTGTCTTTACTTTTACATTAACTTGTGCACAATCTAGCATATGGTAAGCTTCCGAAGTGAAGAAAACAAACAAATCTTGTAACATGACTGGACACCAGGTAAAAACGGTCCTCCAAATTGCAATGGGAAGATGTAGTGTCCCGCATGGCGAATTTATGAAAGGAAGCTCGGTTAAATCCTAGCTATATTTTAGCAACAATTATAAAATTTGGACCGCAATGTAGTTCCATATAATGCTTCAAAATGGCCTCCTTTCTTCGAAAGGATTACTCTTCTCAAAATTCATTCAAGTAAAAAAAATTTAGGTTACAGAATGCATTGTTATAGCGTTGGCACTTATCAAGAAAATTTCATCCACCCAATGGCCTTTTGATCGAATCGGTTTCCGAATCAGGAGAAGGCTGCGTGGTGATGTATTCATAATTTAATATTTTGATTAAACGTACAGGGGTAAGAGTTTTGTAGGATTGGGTTAAAAAAAATAACTTACCTCAAAACTGTTTTATTCCTTAAAACCCGGAAAAAGCATCCAGGTGAAAAATACTTCAGTATAGCATGTTTCTTGCTTACTTCTTTTCTGTCTCCGTGATCGGCATTATGCCAAGAATGGAATTCTATACCTCCTGAAAACTGTAAAAACTCGTAAGCTCTCTACCCGAAAGAATTTCTGGCCTAATTATGGCAAAGGGTGAACCTTCAAGCTATTGATTTTATATGAATAAATAGTATTGGTTAACCTGTACAAATTGTTTCAATTTATTTCAAATTGATACTCCCCAAAAACCTGAAGGATATCATAGGTGCTCAATACATTTGGCCAAGGCTGTATTTAAAAACCTCTCCATTCCAATGAAATTCAGAATTGGAAAAATACTTGATAACGAATTCTGTGTATACTTCACTCGAATTTAAGCAAAATGGTTAGCTATTCTTAAATGTACTATAGGGTTGAAGCCAAATGTTGATAATATATTTAAACAAGCTATCTGAATATAAAAAGACTTACCCCTGTTAAGTATTAGGAGCTTAATTAAGCACTGAACATTTATTATTTTGATAAACGTAAAATACATTTTCCGTTTATTGGTTCTAGCCAAGGTTCTAGCCAAATTATTGTTTTACGGAGAGAGAAATTATGAAGAATTTTGCAAGTACTGTTTCGATCTGAGTCAGAATAACGAAAAATTTAATTTTTTACCAGTCAACCTCATCAGGCTATAGCGGCTTATTAAACTCTTGATAAATTTTGCTCGTCATGATGATTTTTGCTCTATACCAGGCATGCCCAGCCTTGGTTACATTCAACCAATTTTTATTAGAAAAAGTATATAGAAATGAATATAAAAGATGGAAACGTTTTTTTTGCTAATTAGATATACAAGAAAGAGTAATATTTCGTTTATTTAATTTGAATTGTTCGTGTTTTTCTTTTTGTAAATTAATCATGTAACACTTTTGAAGGCAGAAGAATCGTTGTTAAAAATCTTGAAATACTGCGCAAAATAAATAATTTTCAGACCTGCATAAATACATCTGTGCTTAGATACTTTGTATTTCTGATTGAAATTATTATAATATTTTAACATGAACCGAATGGGCTCTGTACTAGACTGACAGTCACAATATTTTTGTGTTTTGACTGGCCAAACATTTGAATGTCTCATTTGTGGGCTTGCAAGTGACCGAAAATGTAAATGTGAAAGACATTATCGCACAAAACATACCGAAAATTTTACAACACATACTGAGAAGGAAACCGCTTTCGACCAAATGAGAACAAAGTTTGCATCATCATCTATCGAAAGTGACATTGAGAAAGAAGTATTCTACATCTTTTCGTATAATATTTCCAAATCAGAATAACATTAATTGAAGTAAGTGTAAGACGCATAAATTTATCTCGCAGGGAAGTAGGTAGAAGAATTACCGATTCAATTTAACATGTAGTTGCCAAGTTTGAAAAAATATTAGCAAAGAGCAGGTGTTCCTCTATAGCAATGGATCAGTCCACGGCAATAGCTTACTAGTTACTAAGAAATGCTAAGTTGTATACCATTGCATAGTGCCACGGGCCATCAAGATACAATTTAAAAATGTATCCGAAGTATTAATCGATAGGTCGCCTGCCATGATAGGGGAAATTAACGGACTAAAAGAGCTTTTCTATCACTGTGCCATACGTCAAGAAGCTCTACGTGCAAGAGTATTTTATATTAAACCAACTATGGATGTTGTAGTTAAAACGCAGCTACAGTTAAACGAAAGTAAAAAGTCGATAATGCAGATAACGTTATTAACATTCCAGCCTAAAATAATTTTTTTTGTGGATATCAGCCAACAGTTAATAAAATACATGGATTGTTAGAAAAAATGTTGTAAATAGTTTTAGGTGGAAAACTTTTTTTAGCCTAATCGCGGAAAATATCGAAAAATCAGAAGAATTCACAAAATTGGAATAAATTCAACCTGTACAGTGTTTATCTGAAGTTGAATCATTTTCATTGGATTTGTCAATAGCTATCGCAGGAAAAATATTCAGTTGAAGTTTCTCTTGGGAAATCACGGAAAATTTGAAAATGTTTCCAGCTGAAAGTAAGAAATGAAATGTATATAATCAGCCTCTAGCAAGAGTGTTATTTCTGAAAATGAGTTACATTGATTTGACTCCTCTGTTCAAGTTCTGTTCAAGTTTCCCGTGGGAAATCTTGGAAAATTTGATTTTCCAAAAATCATTAAAAAATTTGTATAAAATCAGCCTCTAGAGTGTTATGTTTGGAGATGGATTGCATTGATTTGAACTGTCAATAGCTATCGCAGGAAAAAATTCATTTCACACTACCCTTGGGGAACATCGGAAAATTTAAAAAAGTTTCCAGAAAGAAAGTAAGAACCGAATATACAAAGGTGGCCTCTAAAGTGTTATGTCTGGAAATGGATTAAATTCATGCAATTTGTCAATAGAAAACGCAATAAACAAAATGAATTACAAGTTTTCCGTGGGAAATCTCGGAAAAAATCGATTTTCCAAAAATCATTAGAAAATATATATAAAATGCGACTCTAAAGTGTTATGTCTAGAAATAGATTACATTGATGATTGATGTGACTTGTCAATAGCTATCGCCGAAAAAAAATTCAGTTCAAGTTTTCCTTCGATGGTCCTGGTTCACAATCTTTCTGTTCGAAATACTCATCGAATTGTGCAGATTTTTTAACCACATAAGATGATTCTCCGATTGTGGAATCATCCGCATCCTTATCACCCTCATTGAGCAGGATATCGACTTTGGCGATGTTGTTGCATGTTTGCTCACTGCAATTTAAGCAAATAATAAAACAAGCAATCCCTGCTTTTATGCACCCACAGGCAGCTCCACAGTTTTCTTTGCACTGACACTATATGAGCTTTAAAAGTTCAGGTGGTGCGGGTCACGCCCATAACCGCTTCCAGTCCATGACTTTTTCGTCGCCAACCCCATTTCTTAGGATCCTTGTAAAATCCGCGCCACGTTTGCACCTGGTGATACGTACGGAATATATACTGGTGTGCTGCGCTTTTCGTGGGTGCGGGAGTAGTGAAAGGTGGTTCAAATTATTTTTAGTCACGGATTTAGCAAAGCGGTGGAATCGTAAAAGATTTAAAGAAATTTCCTGATTGTATCCGGGCGATGAGGAATTGTTCTCCTATGGAAGTTAGAACCTCCGGATCGATTTTTTCTTCTTTAAATAATTCCACCGATGACTGTAGCTCCGTATGCTTTTCGAGAATTTTGATAAATTTTGATTTGTCAATATAAAAAATGACGGTGTGGTAGCGCAACCGCTCAAAGCATGAAGGTAAAGTATGTTGTCGAGAACGGACTTATCATGCTTCATACTAGCCGGAGAATAGACTTTTGCTGGTTTTCGGAAGTATATATCATATTTGTTTTGTCCTTCGCGAGTTCACTAATTAAAACCAAAAGGTCGATGTTTTCACCAATGATTTCAACTTTTTCAATTGCCGTGGTTACGATCAGAGTATCTGCGTCCTCAAAGCCTGTTCAATTTCGATTCCGACTTTTACAAAATAAGAGCGAAACATTTATACAAAGTTATCTTTGTTTCTGTCCCTTGCAAGAAATTTCTCTTGGCTATCCTTTTTAGCTGTAATTTCATCGAATGTAAATTCTGGCGATTGGTGCTTTCTCGAACGTCGAACTCTTTCCGAAGTTTTGGTTCCTGCGATACTCATGTTTTTCGGATAACCGTCGAATATAATTGTGACGTTCTCTCCAAAGTGTTATTGCACATACATACGTAACATATTTCTGGCAAATGAGGCCAAAAGTTTAAATACGACCCCAAACAACTTTGTGCAGAAGGAAACCACCGTCAATTATCTCAATATGTCCGTTACCAAATTATAAATTTTCGTCCGAAGGTTTGAAAGCACTCTATAACAATGATTTTGTTTCTTTCCGCATTCCTTCTTCGGTGAATAGAGACAACGGAAACGGAGCGAGCTCGTACGCCAGAAATTGTTTCATATCAGTCTCAGAGTTCTTTACAATGCACATCCTTTGGAAAAGTAAGAGTGGATTGATCGGAACTGGTGACACATTGATTTTAATGCTGCTATTGATTGCTGATATCGGTAACACCTTATCCTTCCTTTTTAACGACAAGGACCCGAAATTTGCTCCTATAATTTTAGTAATCATGTCGCAACCAACTTCGTATACAAGATGACAATTAATTTTCTGGTTTGCGACAACTCCTGTGCCGATAGAAAATAATTCGTTATTTTCTGGAAAATGATTATGCCCTGCTAGCCACATATCCAGTTTATCAATATCGAAATTATCTTGAGAAACCCGCGAGGGTCTCATGTCGATGTACTGTTCGGTTGTTGAGCAAGATACTCCGGAAAAATTGTCAATTTGCTCGGAAATGTTTTGAAGCTGAACCATGCCTAAAGTCCACGATGCTATCAGTAATTCCACGTCCCTGAGTTAACCCTCCTCTTGTCTTCATGGATAGCATAAGATTCTGCTCTATCGTCATGTCTGGCATAACACCAGAACAATATTTTTCTGTCCGACGAATCGTAAAATAGCCACGTCCACATGTCCTGAGTTCACATGTCCAGGGTTCACATGTCCTGAAGGTTTAAATGAGCAGACCTCGCATACAAGAAATGCCCGCTTGCATGTAAAAATTGAAGCACGTTTTGATCGACGTTCATGAAGAACACATCTATTCAATATGTATAATAAATACAAATAATAATAATAAAATGTAACTTAAAATAAAAATGTTAATTTAAATAAATATTTAATAATAAAAATATAATACAGTCCACTTAATAAAAATAAAAAATATAAATTAAAAGTCTAGTGGCGAATTAACTTTCAGCGTCGCCATTTTTTTCCTTCGAGCCGGATGTGTGCCACACACTGTTGTCGAAATAAGTCGCGTGTTTTGTGTAGTTAAATCGTCGAGTATGTTAGACACAGTTTCATTAAGAATAATCACGCGTTCTCATTCAGCTCAATCTTTGGGCGTGGCACACATCCATAAAATAATTCAAGTGTTTTTGTGAAATAATTCAGTCGCGTTTAAGCGTATTGTTTAATTAATTTATTCAGTGCATAATCATCGAAATAAACCACATTGTTTAATTCAGTACAGCCGTCGAACATGGCACATATTACTCATCGACTAATTCAAGGGTAGATTTTATTAATTCAATGATGGTTCCTGTATATTGTTTAATTTAATAATTCATTCGTCGAGTGCAGTGCACATGTTCAGTACAGTAAGCCACAGTGTTTTAATTTAATTCAATTATCGAATGTGACATACATCAACATAATAAATATTATAATAAAAGTGTATACAGCTAATCGTCGAAAGTGTTCCATATTATCAGGACAGTAAATCATGTGTGGTATATCAGTTCAGTGTTCGAGAATGATCCACACATTATTACAAATAATCACGTTTGTTGTATCCAGTTTTATCGTCAAGTGTAGTACACATTGTCACAAAGCAATCACGCGTGTTATGTTTAATCGTGTTATGTTTAATCGTCAATTGTGGCACACATTAACACCACAATAATTCATATGTTTTTAATTTATTTATATCATCGAGTAACGCACATTGTCATTGAACAATTCGTGTTTTTGTACAGTTCAGTTAGCGAGTGTGGCGCACAGTTTCATGGAGATGCTCACGTGTGTTTTATACAAATTGATCATCGTGTGTCACACATCATCATTTACACAGTTTGTGCGATTTTGATTTTTGAAATTTATCAATGATTGTTTAATTCAATATTAATGTGAAATTGCTAATCAATTGTTATTTCTAACTTCAGAATCATTTCAAATTCATTGATCGATATTTTATGTTCAAATTGTTTTCAAAATTTAATCATTGATATTTGAATGCAATTCTGAGTTATCAATCAATTTTGATCTAATTGCAAATATTATTAGTTCAATAATTTATATGAAATTTATTAGAAAATATTTTAATTTCAATTAGACAATATATGTACGTTCATCTCAAATTTTCCATTTTAGTTGCTAATGTTAATTATTTATTATTAATTATTATTTACAATAATTCAAAATCATTGTTTGGTTTTTGTTTAATTCTTATTTAATTTAAACCATTTTGTTTAAATATTTATTAATTTAATTCAAATCATTTTCAAATTATAATTATTATTCAAGTCTAGGATAATTTTCAAATGTTTGTTATTATTTAATTGCAAATTTAACTATCATTTAATTTCAAAATCATTTTTGCACATTTAATTGCAAATAACGATTGCAAAATAATTTGTCAAATGTTAATTATTAGTTAATTTCAAATTTATAAATAATTATTTTTTGTTATACATATCAGTAATTGATTTGAAGTGATCAATAATTGTTGAAATTCAATTTTATATTATTGTTTATGTCAATGGTAACTTTCACATTTACCAATTATTCTTTATTTCTATAATTAACTTCAAATTTATTGAATTTTAATTATATTGTTTGTTATGATCAATAATTTATTTTCGCATTGATCAATTATTGTTGAAATTGAATTGAATAATACATTCTCAAATTTACCATTATACATTCAATTTTATTTCAAAAATTAATTTTTAAATTTATCAGTATTATTGAACTTCAATCATATATTATTTCAACAACAATTGATTGCTCGTACATTATATTATTTAGTTCAGTAATTAATTTCAATTTTAACTATTGCGATTAATTTTACTTCAACAATCAATTTCATTTTGAATTATTAGTTAATCATAAAACCATTTTGCGAATGTGAAGTATTATTTAACTTCAAAGTCAATTTTGAACGTTAATTATTATCGAATTGCAAAATCGATGTTCAAATGTTAATTATTAGTTGGTTCAAAATCATTTTTTAAATTCTAATGATTATTGAAGTGAACTATTTGTAAATTTATAAATCATTATTCCATATTATGTTGGTTTCATCTTTTAGCTTCAAATTTATTAACTAATTTTGAATCCTATTAGCCATTAGTACTAGTCAATCGTTAACTTGCAAATTTGTAAATTGTTGTTTAATTTGATGTGTACAATGTTGTTATGTTCAATGATTTATTTTCATATTGATCAATTGGTAGTTAAATCAATAATAGAGTTGCAAATTTACCATTATACATTATTTTACTGTTCATTGATTAATTGCAAATTTATCATTCATTGCTAAATTTTCAATTATACATTTTTGGTTGTCAATGATTTATTTGTGAATTTATAAATAATTATTTAAGTTTAATATTCATGTCAAATTGCTAATCAATTATTATTCAGAATCATTTCAAGTCATTGATCGATATTTTAAGTTCAAATTGTTTTAAAAATTTAATAATTATTATTTGAATCCAATTATAAATTATAAATTGTGATCTAATTGCAAATATTATTACTAGTCCAATAAGTTATATCAAATTTATTAGTAATTATTTTAATTTCACTTGGACAATATATATTCATCTCAAATTTACATCTCAAAAAGTATTAAACTTTTATATTCAATAATGAAATCTCAGATTTATTTATTTTTTTGTCCATAAATAAATTTCAAATTTGTAAATTGAATTTCAAAGATTGAGCTGAATAAGAACGCGTGATTATTCTTAATGAAACTGTGTCTAACATACTCGACGATTTAACTACACAAAACACGCGACTTATTTCGACAACAGTGTGTGGCACACATCCGGCTCGAAGGACCAAAAATGGCGACGCTGAAAGTTAATTCGCCACTAGACTTTTAATTTATATTTTTTATTTTTATTAAGTGGACTGTATTATATTTTTATTATTAAATATTTATTTAAATTAACATTTTTTATTATTTTTACATTAACATTTTTATTATTTTTAAATTACATTTTTTGTAATTTATATTATGTGTTCTTCACGAACGTCGAAGATGGAAGAGAAAGCAAAAATTACAAAACAATCAAATATTAAAGCTACAAGAATACAATACAAAAGTGTGAGAATACACTACTCGTCTACAAAACCTATAGTACATATTTTATCATGAACGGCTACCAACTGCATGAATTATAATCTTTATTTTAATGTTGGTAGCTGTCAAAATGTAAAGTAAACAAACCAACTACATACTACATTTTTGGTTGTTAATTATCTACATAATTTATAGTTAATAAAATTTAATAATTTTATGAATAAGTTATTTATATAGGATTTGACGACAACGCTAAGTATGTATAATAAAATTGAATTATATCAACTAATAATGTTATTACAATTTAACATTGTTTCGTATGAATTTTTAGATACACCTTGGCTTCAAGAATTTTAGATTAAATATTTATTTTAGGAACGCTGGTAAACGATTCCGGCGTTAACAGATGGTATTGAGGTGAAGCTCCCAATTACCTGATTTTCCGCCTCTATGAAGTTCTTTTCCAGAGAAACCATTCGATGGTAGTGTACCCATAGTTTTGCCGTTGGACCTCTTTTTTCGATTACATTTAATCCTTTTGCAAATTTCTCACGTACTCTTTTTATTTCGCTGTTTTTTGCGGCAGTCAGTATGGCAGGCCGATTGAAAACATCATCCGCGTAGTAATCAAGTTCATCACGTTCCTTGTCGATTAATTCCAGCGAGTCCAGTACAATTTTTGACAAAGCTACGTGTGACAAAATGTTTGCCGTCGGTATTCGATAGTTTCATCTGTTAAATTTAAATTTAGTCGAAATTCGAAGAGTTGGCCAACGAAAAATTATTCGATTTTTGACAAGTGCTGCCTGACGTTTACAGAAAAAATTAAATATAAATATTTTTTCGAAAGGAGTGAAATGTTGATCAAAAGTATAGAAGTACTTTTTATACTCGAAAAAAGCCCTACGACCAACTTTTTCATCCCTGCATTGCAAGTATTAAAATGCTTTACAAGTTTTGATAGTAGACATTTTTTCGATATGTACATATTACGAGAATGGAGGAAACAGCAGAAAAAAAGTTTCAATATCTTAATTTTTTACTTTCACGTTCGATACCTCAAAAACAATCAACGGTAGGTGAAAAACTCGTATGAACTAAATTGTAAAGCGTAAAAAAGCAACAAAAAGTATGTAATTACAATTTTAGTACCATGACGGAGAGCCGAGTTATCGCAAAAAAAACAAAATGTACCCCTTTTTCAAGATGCTGGTATAAAATGCAATATATAAAAATCAGCCAATTCGGTTTATTTGCATTCCTTTCGCTTGTTGCAACTAAGTAGTAGCGTAGTAGTACGGGAAAAACCACATTATCCGGAATGCTTGGGATGAGAGCATTTCGGATAATTGAATGTTTCATTAAAACTAGAAATTTTACGACGATTTCGTATGATTTCATCATTATGTTAGGATTCTCGTTTATTTATTTTTAAATTATGTATCAGAAAACAATTTTTTCATACATCAATTGTTCATTACATTAGGTAAGGTACGAGTACCCAATATTTCTAAATACTTCATAAAATAATTCAGTTATACAATTAATAATAAAACACGAAAAAATTCAGACTTTGTCATTATTGGACCTCAAACTTAATTAAATTTTTAAAAACCACGATCTTATATATAAAAAAACAATAAAATTTCCACAATCTGATACAAGCTCACTTGTTGAAGGGTGAGCTGTACAATTGTCCAATAATAGCAAACATTTTTGATTGGGTGTGCCAGCTATATATAGCAGTAAAAAATAATTACATGTCTTATGTATAATTCCATAAGTATAGGAGTACAAATTTTACATATATGTATGTAAAATAAGCTTTTCCATAATATAATATTGAATATTCAGTATCGCACTATGGAAAATAATACTTTACATTGAATTTACTGACAAATTCATCTTTTTATGTACAAACTAATATTGTTGTGTGTAATCTTAAGTAAATTATGAAATTTTACTCTCTCTTACAAGAAAACTACATACTGTCTCTGCATATTTTTCAGTAGAATCGGTTTTATTTACCTTTTATTGCCAGAATATTCCGTAGCTTATGAAAAAATAAAACAAAAAAGACAATAATAGGAAAATTTGACAGATAATGCGAAAATATTTTATTTATTGTGTAAGAAGTGATGATTGCGGATGGAGTTTGCATATTTATTGTGGTTAACTAGCTCGAGGTATGTATTTCAATTTAATAGAATATTATGATTTAGCTAACTCGGGTTTATGTGTACATATTTAAAATAATTTGTGAATAAATACAAGTAATTAGGTTGTATTTATGTGCGTGTTTCTTATAACAGCATAAAATTAAATTTGTGCGGCAAAAAATCATGTGTTTTCCTAATTCTAATAAACTGCATACAGAATTATGGTTTATGCTTTATAAGTTTATGTGTAGTAAAAATCATATAAACCATTTTATTCTAAAATGCGTTCTGCTGCAAAATGTTCGTGATATTTGCTTTATTTTACTTTTTTGCACATACGCAGTTAATTTACGCAAGATGTTGCTTTAAATTATTACGATTATTTGCAAAGCGATCCTCAGACGTTCAACATTTATTGCCAATTTTTCAGTATCGCACTACTATTGAACGTGTAAAGAAATATATTTTAAACTTTTTTCCATTAGTGACAAATTAAATTAGCAATAAACATTGATCATCTAGGGCTCGCTAAAGATGTAACCAAGCAAAACGCGAGTGACAATATATAATTAACCCGTAAAGTACGTCGTGGAAAGGTTGCATGGTAAGAGTGGTGCGTAGCGGATCGCATTTTTATATTAATTATTTGTTATTCAATTAGAAAAATACTAAAAATTTCGATTAGGAAGATACTAAAAATTTCAGAAAAAAATTAAACGGATTGCGGATATTATTATGATATTATTTTTTTTTTGAAAAGTAGAGTGGTCCCATGGACCGCACAACGCTCTTTACGGGTTAAATATTGTGTTATCTTTTCAAATGTTGATATTGTATTGTAACTTAATTTAATGTTATCCTTTAAAACCCAAACTGACAGATTAGCCCTTTAATAAGATGTATATATTTTCAGAATTATTTAAGCTTGGATAAGTGATCGAACATCCAGCTTCCTAGGGTAGAATAAACATCGAACTATCAGTTTAAATACGTTTTCTAAAAAACCGAACAGTGGAACATAGAAATAACGGCCTGGCATCGTCGATCGGAACGTCAGTTTCTGACTGAATTAATTTAATTTCGAATTTACTTCTATGCGAATATAGCAGTTTAAGTATTATCGATCTTCATATTTTTATCTATTAGTTTAATTAAATTTTACTTCTAAGTTTAACAGCTGATCATCGTTCATTGTAGCATCATTGTTTTGTTGCAACTGGAAAACCACTTAATAAATTGATTGATCTGGTAAATGAATTTAATATCGACTATTCATAATAATGCAATTAATTAATGTTTAACTATTTCCAGGACGTTTCAGATTAGTTGCTGGGGTTCAATTCTTCAAATTCAAATTTTATTTTTATGTTGAAGTATCTACTAAGCATCATTGGAGCTTGGATTATTTTAATTTTATTTTAAAGGGTGACAACTGATCAACGCCGATTGTACAGTATCGTAGTTTATATACTATCGTTTATCCGGGTATGAAAATTTAAAATTCTACATCAATAACTAAGAAAATAATTTATTTTAATATTCTTTCAGAATTGTTCAATTTGTATAGGTCAAGTGGTGATCTACATCTTTCCAGAGTACCTACAGCAAGCATCGAACTTGGCATTTTAATATTGTTACATGAATGTAAATTGCGGGATTATTTAACACGTTTTACCGAAGTGCAGATCCATTTAAATTTTAACTTATTGATCATCAAAACGGCTAATCACAAGTGCTAAAAATTTGCAGGTCAATATTTCCCTTGACAAAATTTATCCGCCTATTAATACATAGAGGATAGCAGCAATTGAAAGTAAAAATTACAAACGTTTTGATATGTTCAAAATTCCTTAACAAAAATACAACTGTTACAGCTCTTAATAGCAAAAAACAATAAATAATTTATTTTATTGTTGAAAAGCAGCCGGTAAAATCAGTAGAAACTGCAAGTTTGGTAAAAGCCGCTAAATAATCTTGTACCTAGTATTCATAACTAAGAATCTATTTCTTCGTTAAGCTGTCTGCACATCAAATTATTCGAAGCGTCTGTATAAAGCAAGGTATTTTTGAGGCAACAAAGACAGTTTAGATTAATTTGGTGTACCGCATTATCCTTTGCGTTTAAGTAGCGTTTTTATTTAATCTGAACTATAAGTCATATTAAAAGTCCCAAATTCACAACACAAGGGCCAACCTCCAGTTAACTGATATTACCCTTCCAATTTTGTGAAATTGCGATTTGATTCGTAAATTATTGCAAACTAATTACACATTTTTTAAAGAACATTGTATCAGGATATCCCGTTACAATGTCCATATAAAAGGGAAATATAATCAGCTCGCATTGAGTTTAATTTACGAAATAAATCGCTATTTCATAAAATTTGGAAAAGATACATTGGGAGATTGACCCTTTTGTTGAAATCGGGCATTTGGCTACATTAGGTATTTTATTTAAATGGCCTATCTCTTAGGATTTTTTGATTCAAAATTAAAAAATAGCTCTGCTTGATCTTTGGGAGTATGCTCCGCTATATCTCGTACACTCGTAGTAACTGATATAACGGTAGGTTAATTTAGGTCCTCCCACACCTGCCGGGTGCAACTGCTCAAGGTCGTATTCACAGTTATATGTATTCAAGCAATGCTTGAATAATTAATAATATAACTCGTTATTAGGTATGCTATTAACATAAAGTGTTTATTTATTTATTATTACACCTTATTATTTTGCTGTACTTCTCTTTATAATTTCCAGCTTAGACTGGTGTTAAAAAATATAAACAAAATATAATTTATGTTTCTGGTATACATCCCGGCTAAGGATTCTATGTTTTTGCTAGTTCAACTATCGCCGGAATGTATACCAGTTATACCAATTACATTCACTCATAAAACGCGCCCATTATACCCTTTGGCAACTGTCAACCTTTTGACATATTTACAATTAAAATTAAGGGAAAGGGAACGGAATAAATAAGGTAATTAATTATAACTAGAATAATAACAATATCATTTAACTATTTATTTACATGAATATTTACAATTTCGGTTCGGCGAGATAAGGTACACCACATACACTCCCCCTCCAGTGGAATTTAAGGAATTTGATAGATTGTTCGAAAATTACACGATACTAAGTTTATTCAATTGCGGAATCGCGCTGGTATTCGTATCGTGCGACCATGCCTTGTTAATATCTCACTTGGTTCGTTCTCTGTTTGGATTTGTGGATCGAAAACTACTCTCTTTTTTTGTTTTGTAGTTTCAGGAGTCACATACTCAGCTCTATCCCCCAACAGCGATGCGTCCTCGCTTATTGTTTGCTTATTTGACGTCTCCGCTTTATTTTCGGTATAACACGGTTTCAGCCTATCTATTGAAATGTTTACTTTTTTATTGTTTATTTCTAGTTCAAAAAATTTGCTGTCTCTTTTGGAGATTTTGTATGGACCTGTATATGGAGGTTGGAGTGCCCTTTTTATTGCATCTGTGCGTATAACTATAAATACATGTGAGCAGTCCTCTAGTGCTGTGTTTATGAAAATTTTTTCTTTCGTATGTCTAGAAGCATTTACAGGTTTTAATTCATCGAAATGTTTTTTTAATTTGCTTACGAACTCTGATTGTGGGGTTGACTTGTTCTGTGGTTCTATGAATTGCGCCGGAACTCTGATCGTGCTTCCATACACCAATTCTGCGGGAGTGGTTTGCAATTCTTCACTGATTGACGTACGTAATCCTAATAGTACCAGTGGCAGTATTTCGGTCCAATCTGGCCTATCGTGACACATAATTGCCGCCTTTAACGTCCTGTGCCATCGTTCTATCATCCCGTTACATTTGGGGTTATAACTTGTGGTGCGTCTTCGTTCAAATCCTAAAATCTGTGCTAATTCCGCGAACAGTTGCGATTCGAATTGTGCCCCTTGGTCTGTTATAATGCACTGCGGTACACCAAAACGTGCTATCCAATTTGCATATAATGCTGTTGCGACTGTGTTTGCGGTGATATCTGGTATGGGAATTGCTTCCGCCCAGCGAGTGTACCTGTCTATCATTGTTAAACAATACTTTTGGTTGTTTGATACCGGTAACGGTCCCACCAGATCTATGTGAATCTCGGTGAAACGCTCTACAGTAGGTTCGAAATTACCTATTGGTGCCTGTGTATGCCTCGTGACCTTTGATTTTTGACATGCTAGACACGCTTGTGCCATAATTCTCACGTCTTTTCTTATTGCGGGCCATACCACATGGTTCGATAGTAACTTTACTGACGCTTTTATGCCTGGGTGAGATAAATTGTGTAGCGACTCAAATACCTTCCTCCTCCATTCTCTTGGGATGAACGGTCTTGTTTGTCCCGTCGATATGTCACAGTAAATGAATTGGTTTGTGTTAAAAGTCAACGGTCGTCGTACTAAGGTGAGTCCCGAGTTCTCGTCTTGCAGTAAGTCGTTCAGTTCTGTGTCTTGTAGCTGATCTGTTGCAAGTTTGTTGTAGTCGATGGTCTCGTGTACGCTTATGGGTTCTACTCTTGATAACGCGTCGGCTACCACATTATCAGCACCCGCTACATGCTGTAAGTCCGTCGTAAACTGTCCAATAAAGTCCAGTTGCCGTCTCTGTCTGGGTGATGCCTTGTCTAAGTTCTGTCGAAAAGCGTAAATGAGAGGTTTATGGTCCGTGATGAGTGTGAAATTCCGTCCCTCGAGATAGAATCGGAAGTATTTTATGCCTAGGTAAGCCGCTAACAACTCCCGATCATATGCACTGTATTTTCTTTGCGTATCTGTCAATCTTACAGAATAAAAGCTCAGTGGCTGCCAAACTTCCTTTACCCACTGCTGCATGACCGCACCCACTGCTGTATCAGAAGCATCTACCATTACCGATATTTTTGCTGACAAATTTGGGTGTGCTAGCAGGGTGGCCTCACTCAATTTCGCGTTACACTTTGTAAAAGCCAACACTGATTCTTCTGTCCACGCGATCGGTGCTTTACTGTTACGCTTGTACCCTTTTAAAAAATCATTTAATATAGCCTGATCCCGTGCCGCGGATGGAATGAATCTTCTATAGAAGTTGATCATCCCCAAGAAACGTTTCAGTTGTTGCACGTTGTCTGGTTGTGGGTATTGACGAATGGTTGTTACTCTCGCTGGGGATGGTAAAATTCCACTCTGGTTTACCAAATGCCCCAAAAATGATATTTCCGTCTGTGCAAATACACACTTGTCTACCTTAATTATTAAACCTGCTCCTGACAAACGTTTGAATACTAGTTCTACGTGCGACATATGTTCTTCCAACGACTTGGATGCAATCAATATATCATCGAGATACACAAAGCAAAACGATAACCCTCTCAATACTGAATGCATCAGTCGCTGAAAAGACTGTGCCGCATTTCGAAGGCCAAATGTCATTCGATTGAATTCAAACAACCCGAACGGTGTTGCGATCGCTGTCTTAGGTACATCTCGTGGCTCTATGGGAATTTGGTGGTATGCACGTACTAAATCTAACGTTGTGAATATCGTGCAACCGGCTAACTGGAATGAAAAGTCCTGTAAATGCGGTACGGGGTAGTTGTCAGGTGTTGTCACGTTGTTTAGCGCTCTGTAGTCGCCACATGGTCTCCACTCTCCGTTCTTCTTCGGGACTAAATGTAAAGGACTGGACCATTCACTTTTGCTGGGGCTACAGATCCCCTGGGACATCATGCTCTCGAAATGATCACGTGCTATTTTTAGCTTATCCGGAGCTAAGCGCCGTGTTTTACACATGACTGGTGGTCCTCTGGTCTCTAGACAATGAGTTACATTATATTTGGTGGCATTAAAATTTTGTGTCTCTCTTGTGATTTCCGTGTATTTACTTAGTAAGTTTAGAATGTCTGGGTTAATTACACTTTTGTCTACTAAAGCTAACGTCGGACTTGGTAGTGGTGAGATGGCTCCTACCGTAAATAACGATGTTACTGGATCTAAGAGTTTACCTTTTTTAATGTCTACCACTAGTCCAGTTGATTTCAGAAAATCCGCCCCAATTATAGGCATTGATACCTCTGCCACAATGAACGTCCATTTCAACTCCCTACGCAAACCAATATTTAATGTTATTGTGTGCGTTCCGTAGGCTTTAATTTTGGTACCGTTTGCCGCGTATAAATGAAACTCGGATTCCTTCGCCGTTTTTGTGAGGAAATTACAAGGTAAAACTGACACATCTGCACCGGTGTCCACTAAAAATTTACGCCTTGAGTTTAGCTCGAAAATAAGCAGACGATTTGTATATACTGCGTCAACACACGTCGCGGAATGTTGACTGTAATTTAGTTTTTTTTGTTGAATTCTTGTGTCTGGTTCTTTGTGATAAACTTGTCGTGATGTCGACACCCAGAAACACACTTTGTAGCTCGTTCTCCAAAACGACGATGGTAAAAACACTCCGTCGAGTCTGAATTTTCGTCTCTTGATTTTGATCTATTTCTAAATTTGCTCTGCCATCTCTGCTGGGACTATGCGCTCTTCTCGATGTGCCCTGTAATGCTGAAACTTCGGCTAAAATGTCGTTGCGGAATTTGGTTAGCAGGTCATGTAATTCGTTTGTCTCGGCTGGTTTGGATTCCTTTTGTGTTGCTGCTTGTGCCCTATTGCAGATTCCGTAAATTTGTTGTTGCGCCATGGTTTCTACTAAATCGTCCGCTCGTTCTGCCAATTTATTTAATGGGACATCGTTTTCAAATGGCACCAATACTAATTGTATTTGCTGCGGCAATCTCTGCAACCACAACCGTCTGATAGTGGCCTCCTCAAAATGCGAACCGGCATTCATTCTCATCTGCTCCAGTAATTGTGATGGCTTCTGTTCCCCTAACGTCAAACCGTGCACTAATTTATTGAGCTTTGTTCGTTCAGATTCGCCCAACACTCTAAGGACTTCCTGTTTAAAAAAGGTATAGGGTTGCTTTCCTTTATTTTTTATTATTAAGCTGGCAAATTGGTTGTGTAACCTTGAATCCAGCGCACTAACCGCACACCTCTGGGTTTTGTGCATATAATGGTTGGGGAGGTTTAAACGCTACGTGCGCAACCTCTTTTTGCTCCATAAGATTTGGCATGTGTTGTGTTATGGCCTTATTGGGGTTAACGGCCGTGTCAATTTCATCACCGTGCTTATAGCTGCTGGTGGACGGTACAGCAATATAAGGCCCCACGGACTGCGCGAGTAGCGCCGCTCGTACTTGCTCTTGGACAAGCGCACACAGATGTTCGCGTGTTACCGAAATCATGCTTCCTTCGCCGCTGTCCGTGGCCAAAACACTTTGCCTTTCAGGGGAATGTACGTGGTGTATTGAAGTTGTTTCTTCATCGTCGGTATTGATACCGTGAACCACAAAACGAATAATATATGATAACTAAAAATCAAAAACAATGCCGAACAAACGAAACACAAACACGAAAAACTGAACATTGTTATTTTCCTTTTTTAAATAATTAACAAACGTATATATTATTATTTTTTATTTCTTTTTATTTTTATTTATTAGCCGCAAAAAAAAAAAAAAAAAAAGTGAAATTCGACAGAAAACACAAAAAAATACGAGAGATAGAGAATAGAGAATAGGTATAAGGATGGACACGCTTTACTAAAAATGTACTTGGTACTTACAATTTTTAATTTTCTATTGACTACTGTCCCCGTCCGCCTCTGCTTCTGCTGCCTTTTGTTAATCTCCTCTTTTAGCTGGTAACTTCTGCTGCTGTTAATACCGTATGGAGACAGCTCGTAACTCAGTCCTTTACTGCTGTTTATAGCTGGTAGGGCTTATTACGGCTGCTGCTACGACTATTATAGCACTATTTAAAGGTGTTAGATCGGCTGAATTTTCTTATTTTTTGATCGACCTAAGGCTAGGAATAATTAGCCTTAGCTGCAGGCTACCCGGTAAAAATTTATCACGTCGGGGTCACCAATTTGGGAGTATGCTCCGCTATATCTCGTACACTCGTAGTAACTGATATAACGGTAGGTTAATTTAGGTCCTCCCACACCTGCCGGGTGCAACTGCTCAAGGTCGTATTCACAGTTATATGTATTCAAGCAATGCTTGAATAATTAATAATATAACTCGTTATTAGGTATGCTATTAACATAAAGTGTTTATTTATTTATTATTACACCTTATTATTTTGCTGTACTTCTCTTTATAATTTCCAGCTTAGACTGGTGTTAAAAAATATAAACAAAATATAATTTATGTTTCTGGTATACATCCCGGCTAAGGATTCTATGTTTTTGCTAGTTCAACTATCGCCGGAATGTATACCAGTTATACCAATTACATTCACTCATAAAACGCGCCCATTATACCCTTTGGCAACTGTCAACCTTTTGACATATTTACAATTAAAATTAAGGGAAAGGGAACGGAATAAATAAGGTAATTAATTATAACTAGAATAATAACAATATCATTTAACTATTTATTTACATGAATATTTACAATTTCGGTTCGGCGAGATAAGGTACACCACAGATCGTCTCTTTTGTTGGGAAATCGGATAAAATAGCTCTAATTAATAATAAGCAAGTGCGTGTTTAATAAATTATTCAGCCTTAAAACAAATCTAAAGTAAAACCTAAAGTGTTTATAAATCCCAAAAATCTAAGCAAAAACCTATATATTTGTTGCTATAACCATGTATACTAATACAAAAGAAACATTTTGATTTTTGTTATAAAATAATTTACTAAATTAAATTAATATTAAGTGAGATAATAAGTATGAAATGTTAAATAAAATTTTATTAAAAACATATTTATTGTATTTTGTTTATTTAATTTTTCATATTTCTTTGATGAGATTTTACATATTTTGGATTTTCATAGAATTTAAAATTTCATATAATAGGTACTTAAAATTACCAAATGTATGCAAACTTCAATACCGCATCTTCTTAAAATTAAATATCTGCAGATGTAATTATACATATTTCTATGTTAATTTACCCAAAATATTTATGAAATATTCTATATTTCTTCTACTTAAAATTTCATAATATAATCTAGAACTTTACATAAACAATAAAATCAAAATTACATAAACTATGTACATTACATAAACTATGTAATAATTACATATATATACTAGGCATTTTGTTTACCCCTATAAGTATGTAAATATTTTTTACTGTATACATCGCTCTCTATGATTTTCCAATATTTAATTGATTTTAAAGTATGACAATAATTTTAAATTGTACCTTAAATTTTTAAATAAACCATGATATATTGATTTGTTATTATTTTATTTGAGCGGTACGATGTAGACTATGCTTCATTTATAAATGGCACATGCTCAACGAATGTGTTTGATAGGTTCTACGTAATATCACATTACTTATAACAACTTCGAAATATAAACATGTTACAAAATTAATAATCCGGCATAAGTACACGAGTAAACTATATCTAATTGCCGTTTGAAATGTTTACAAAAGTTCTTGCAATCATCCACCGTTATGGGAAACAATCAAGTAGTAGCACCTTAAAAAAGAATTTGGAAAATTGACTTTTAGGACATTCGATAAAAATTTCATTTCCCAATTTTCGATACAGTACTTTAGCATTTCTTTAGCCAAACGATGTCAGAAAAATTAACGGCATTTGTATGAGAATCGTTAAGCCTCAATATTCTCCCAAAAATTAATGTTTCTTATGATTTTCAATAAAAAAAACGAAAACATCAAGCATGAAAAAAGACATAACAACCACAAACAACACAATAAAAACTTACATGTACTACTTAAAACATTTGTTTTGTCATTGGTGTTATCTTTTTCTAGAAGTATATACATATAATATGTATATATTACCAATTTTCGTTAAGAAAATTGTTAAGAATAACAATAAATAAATATCTAAATTGTCAAAAAGTCACGTTTGTTTGGTCATAAAATTTGTGGAAAATTACAAAATGTAATAAAATCTACGTGTTTGCGTTAATATTTGTTTTATTTGCTACTTCCCGTTTTCCGTTTTTTTTATGCTCGTCTCTTATATAGAATAATTTGTACATGTTGTATACATTTTATTCAAAATAGAAAAATCTACAAAATTTTCTTGTACTTGTCTATTTGTATTGTTTTCAATTTTACAGAGAGACATACACACTCATCCAAAACAAAAAAACAAAAATTGTAAGTGTTTTCACTCAAATAACACACGATATGATATCACAAAACAAAACAAAAAATTAAAAGTGGGTTATACTCGTAACAATGATGATATGTAAATTTATATAGTGTCTGAGCAAAAGCTCAAGTATTAACATATATATGTAATTGTTAGAAAAGTTTATTGACATTTTAACTTTTTATTTTTTTTTTAATTGGATGTTTATTCCTATCTCATACGTATGTAAGATATCATCCTTGGCTGATTTTTTATAATTAGATACAATTTCACCTTACATGATCATGAAGGGATTTTCGTGATTAACAAGGTAAAATTAGTTATTGTATTGTGGGTAATCTTAGTGTTGAAACTAAAAATACATACTTGAACCATATTTTAACTCATTTTAAAATTCTAACAAAATGAAAATTCATTTAGTAGACGTTACATAAGTTTTAGTTTTAAATTATTTTGTACAGCTTCAAGAAAATTCACGTTACATTTTATTAAAAATATAACGTTCGGTAAGTAAATGTGCCTTCTATATTATTAATAGACTCAAGTAAATTTAGATATTGTTTAAGGCTTCAACGTATATTCATTGTTTAGTATTTCAGAAACAGATGTTTTAATGTAGGACTACGTCTGTGTGATCTATAAATATATGGCGTGTTGGCTTGGCGGTCGAAAGATAAACATCGATACTGCCGATTGTATTACTTCAGGCGTAAATAAAAATGCGGTAATGCAGATTGTGGTATCTCTGTAGAAAATAAAAATAATAGGTAATGCAGATTGTGTTATCCTAACTGAAAATAAAAAATTAAGTACTTATCAATCGGTAGCGTTTAACCTAAAAACTACTAAGAATGCATGAATACACTCAGAGAAAAATACCGTGAAAACAATTATAATTCGTATTTAATTAATGGTTTTTTCACTATTATTTTTAGTCAATGTGATTTACCACATTATTATTAATAATTAACAGACTTTAAATTTAATATTGCCCGAAAACTATTGTTTCAAGTATAATATCTGTATAAAAATTATAAATCATCCTATTAAAAGATAATAGGATGTCACATTATTTAAATAAGAAACACCTTTTTCAACAGTAACCTCATTTTCCTATTAAAGTTAACGGATTAATTAATGTAAACTATTAAAACTATATGGGATGTCCTATAAATTCAAAATGATAAAAGAAATTAATTTCTTATGGTAAATCTTATTAGTATAAAAAATATAATACCATTCTTTGTATGATGTATACGGAATTAAAATAGTAATGTTAACCATATTGGAAAATAATATGATGCACTATCAAAATTATGGGTAACATATAGATTCAGGATCAATACTTACGGCATGAAAATTATGGAATGCTAATATAATTCTTCCTGTATATTAAATAAAACATAATATCATATAATTTTTCAAATCCATTGTTTAATAATTAGTTTATTAATAAATAAATAATTACAAAGAAAAATTTCATGAAATAAAATTAATATATTTACAAGACAACTTTTGATTTAGAATATCACATTTAGAATAAACGAGTATATCATGTACGTATATAAACACACTCCTAAAGTGTGCTTTATTTTTCAATATTTTTTTAAACGAAATGATTTCTTTTCATTATTGAGTAAATTCCTTCAACAATATACGATTGGTAATGTTCACTAAAAAAAGGCTATTTTCCATTGACTACACAAATTAAATATAAATTTGATTCTTTTAACAACATCTCCTCAATTTCAAAAAGAAAAATTTCGTTTAGAATGGATTTTGATAAAAAAAAGTGTTTCTTAAAAAGTTTCCCTCGAAAATAAATTTGTTTTATGCAACGGGCAAACTTTAAATCAACTTCGCTTTGGTCAATATGTTTATAGACTTCACTAATATCGGACACGAAAACATCTTTAGCTTTAAAATTCAAATCATCTTCGAAAAATGTTTGTGTAGAAAGAGAATGTGCAAACTTTAATCCGGCTTTAATTGCAAGTGTATATGAAATATTGACTCTAGAATTTGTGACTTTTGCTGAGTTTTTGTACGGTTTATGAAGTGCTTCAAATCGCATGCACCACAAATGCTTTAACGGACCAAATTTACGAATTACTGTTGGGTAATGTAATAGAAAATGAAATTTCGGTTTTAATGTTTCATTAAACAAGTCAATAAATAAAGAATTATGCTTGGAAATTAAACGTTCCAATGATTTTATGTCATATTCATTGACAACTGGTAATAAAACTAAGTCGATTATTTTGATTAAAACAATTAATAAATCCCATGTTCCGTCATTTTCGGGAACCAAATCTCCTATCATAAGAGATAAATAATTAATAAATGTTATTGTTTCTCGAGCAGTCATTTTTAAAGAATTTGATTTTAAGGCAGATAGCGTTAATGGTGGCGAAATATTCCCAATCTCAGTTTCACCATAATCAAACATTTGCTTACGGTAGTTCAGATTCTCAAGTGAAAAATATTTTTTGTTTTCAATAAAATGTACTAAGATTTTGGGAATATCATATCTGCAAATGCCTTCGAAAATGTCATGCATTATATCGAAGCAAATATTATCCGTAACATGGAATGATTCAATTTATTCAAGTTATGCCTGTTGCTTTTTCATTGTTTCTTGTAAGATCAAAAACATAGTTGTGGATACTTCGGAAGGAATCTTTATGCTCTACAGTATCTGCTTGCATTTGAGACTTATTTCTTTTGCAGGCTCGGCAATAAAAATTTGAATTAAAGCTGGTGCAGAATCCCAGAAAAGTATTAAGGCCTAGATTGTCACCCAGAACAAAAGCTAAAATAAAACGAACAAGAAATTTTTCTTCACCGACTTCAATGGTTATACCCTCAGTTTCCAACTTTTTTATTTGATCAACAAAAGGTCTTAACGCATAGATATTTCCAAAACTTGATCTATCTTTTGTCTTAAAAAAACCAGCAACAAAAATATTGTTCAGTTTAGAAAAATGATGTTTCGGTATTGTTGGAAATGTATAATATATCCCACAAACCGATTGTTCTGTAGCATGGGACCCTAACGGATTGTCAACCGAGAAATCATCAAAATATAACAAGTAAGGTATTACTAATTTACCTTGATAAGACTGAATTTTATTTTCCCATATGCTACCATTTATTAAATTGGCAAACACACCAGGATTATTTTCATGCAATATTTTTGTGTTGTCTAAAGTATGTTTTAATATACTTCCGCATTCAAAATATTTTTTGAATTGGAACTCTAGAGGCATTATTATCCCGGTTGTTTTATTTGAGTCGATTGTTGGTGAATTATTAACAATTATTTCGCAAACTTCTTCATTAATTGTATAATGTATAGGTTTTTTAAACAATCCCTTGCCTTCTAGTTCTTGAATAAGTTTATATTCGGAATTTATATTTTTGAATGGATAAATAACCTCCTGTACTAAATTTAAAGCTGCAGCTCTATTTTCTGAATTCTCTATTAAAGGCAATAGTTTTGAATTAATGACATGCGCTATAGGGTCTGTAATTTGTTTTTCTATAGTTTCTATAATATAAGACACGTTCTTTCTATTAAAATTACTATTATTATGTAAAGATAGTGCGAAAGAAATTCCGGTAAATTTATTCGGAGAGCTTAAAATTTGTGAACGATTCGTTTCGATAAATTCTGATGCTACAGTTATTTGATGATTTTCATTTACATTTTGAGTGCAAATATTATTTTCAACAATTGTAATTTTACTGCATCCTGGATGTTTTATATTTCTAACTGAGTATAATATATTTTTGTGAACTCGGTTAAGATGTCGTTTATATGTATATAAATTTGGGAATTTTTGGCAACAGTTATCTTGACCACATCCAATATTTTCATTTTTCGTTAAAACATGGCTTGATTTAATGTGGTCTATTAAAGCTTTTGTTGATGGAAAAGTATCTGAACATTCGTTGCGCAAGGAGCACTTACACATTTTACCTATTTATAATTCAATTATTTATTCAGAAAATGTAATATTGAAAAGAACTTTGAAAGAAAAATTAAATTTTTATCGATATTATTATAGAAATTTCTATTATTCGAATTCAGCAAAAAATTAAATTATTATTCTTTTAGAAAATTGATCAAACTGATTATATTTGGATTTTTAACGGTTTGAAAGTTGTAAATTCTCTAAGAAACAATATACATTTCTCCCTTCAATGGGATATTTAAAATTCATGACCTGATATAATTTAAACGTCGTATCTAAACATTTCAAAAACGATGAAAATTTATAAATAATTCCATCAAAAAATGTGTAGAAATGTTGTAAACAATGCTTCTCTGGGCCAATTACTATAATGATAGGCTGAAAGGTCATACCTTTTTCAAAATATTTTAGTTTTATAGCCTCGACCTTTGACTGATATTGGCTAACACAAGTACAATGCAGCAATGTTGCTTCTTGAGAATCTATGATGCTCGGTTTCCAGTTTATAATTTTCTTGTCCTTTGTTTTATGTGAAATTATTGTTGATTTTAAAACTGAATGTAGCAGCAAAAATATCAAGCAATCACGTGAACCTGGCATTAAAAAATATTTATTAAGCTTATCATGATAGTGAAAATATAAAACTGAAAACTTACTATCATCAATCCCCTCTCCTTCCAACTGGCTCATTAAACGGATTGAAGGTCTGTCCTTTATGTTTAGTTTTAAATATGGTATAATTTTTTCCACGAATGTTGCCCACTTGTTCAGTAATTTTGACTGATTTTCAGGGAATGACAATTGATAATCTATATCGACCGTTATTTTAAATTATGTATAGAGTTAAATTATTTAATTATGTATAGAGATATAATTTTTTGTTTACCAAAGTATGTCCAAGGCTATTTTTGAAAAGTGGCCATTTTTTCAAAACGTTTGCACTATCGTTTAATATGTCTTTTCGACGAACTGCATGAACTTTGGTCCATTTCTGTTCAACGTCCGACCATGGTTCATTGTTATGCGCCAACCAAATTATTATAGTATCTTCTTCTTCCGATACTGCTGTAGCTGCTAAACTGGATGCTGTCTGATCAACAGGGAAATCTTTTACACCTTTTATTTCATCAACCCGTGATCTTTTACGATTTCCGAGTTTTATCCGCGCGTTTACGGCTTTATCGTGCAGCTTTCCTATAGGATTAAGTCCGCGGCCACGTTTCTGTAAATAATATTCCTATGAAAACAATAAAATGAAAATCGTAGAAACCTTAAAGTCAGCCAAAATAATAAAAATGAAATATAAACAATTTTAAAAAATACAAATAGAATATTCCTCACAGTAGACTCCGTAGAAAATATTTCTTTAATAGCATTTGTGCTACTCACTATATCGCCCATTTGCATTGCAATGCTTTTGTCAGTGAAACTATCAACAATTAAAGAAGTTAATGATTCTCTATGATAGTCGGTGAGCGAATTTATTTCTTGATAATGTTTTGTTATGTTAATGCCTTTTTGGGATTTTGTTAATAATTCTACCAAAGATGTTCCAGTAAAACTGCAACTTCTGTTGGACGAGGAATTAAAAGTCGAAGTACTTGTTGATGGTGAATGAGATTCTGTTTCAGTTACTGCCGAAGAACAGTGTCGATCAATCCACTCCCTGCATGTAACTGTTATTGAGACAGTGCTTGCCTGAACAAATAAAAGTTGTACATTAATTTTATAAAAATAGCAATGTTTAACGATTTACATCTCGTCTCCATAAGTTTAAATGGTATCTAAATTTTGCTCTTATTCCTAGCTGTTCGACGGGGAAAAGATCGGCAATATCCTTGTCCGTTAGTACCAGCAGGCTCTCGATATCCACTTTACAATCTTTTCAGATAAAATTACATATTAATATAAATTTATATTTTCTATTAAAAATTCTATGACTGGCCCGTTTTTTTCCATAATGTGTTTACTCTTTTCCGAAAATTATTGTTTTTAAAATTTAATAATTTACTCGTACGAGAAAATGTTAAAATGTAATTTACCGTTACTTATTATATACATATAGTATGCGTGTTTGTATATATATATATATATATATATATATATATATATATATATATATATATATCATATATATATATATATATATATATATATATATATATATATATATATATATATGGTGAAAAATACGTGAAATCACAAATTTTTGTAAGTCATATTTGAGTTTTATGATTTTTATGTTTTGACTGTGTAGCCTTGGTTAAAAAAAAAATTTTAAAATGGTTTTTTTTTTGTTGTTGTTGTTGTTAAAGATACAGGATGGCAAATTTTGAGAAAAATGATATTCACGATGTTGAATTTATGGCAATAAAAAGAAAACTAATTATCCGATAATAATGATTTTGAGCTCATTTGAAAGGTAAGTTAATAGTGATTAATAAAAAAATATAAAAATAGTATGTTGTTTAATTTTTTCTGTTTTAAATTTCCCGCCAAAATGTTCTTTTTCAATTTTCTCAAAAACCTATTTTTTTTTTTTTTTTTTTTTTTTAATGAATTTGACAATTCATATTTTACAACATATTAAAAAATTGGAACACCGTTATTTTTTGTATTCTTGCAAAATACATTTTAGTATGACAATCTACAAATTTATTATATTTAAACGTATTTTACACGAAAACAAAAAATAACGGTGTTTCAATTTTTTAATATGTTGTAAAATATGAATTGTCAAATTCATTAAAAAAAAAAAAAAAAAAAAATAAGTTTTTGAGAAAATTGAAAAAAACTGTTTCGGCGGCCATTTTGAAAAATAGCAAATGAAAGATGGTACCATTTTTATAATTATTTTATAATCCTTATTCATTTATCTTTAAAATGAGCCCAATCCTATAATTTTCGAATAATTAGTTTTATTTCTATAGCAATAAATACAATACCAAGTCCATTGAATTTTTAAATATTTGACACCCTGTATCTTAAAAAAACAACGACGACAAAAATCACATTTCATAAATTGTTCGGTTTACTCAGTGCTTCACATCCAAAACATAAAAATTATAAAATTCAAAAATAACTTCCGGTCACATATAAAGATATGCAATTTCACGTATTTTTCTCCATAGTGAAAAATTTGTCAAATCAAATTGGTTTTGAAGTCATAGTGTGTCAAATATTTAAAAATTCAACAGACTTGGTATTGTATTTATTGCTATAGAAAGAAAACTAATTATTCGAAAAATATAGGATTGGGCTCATTTTAAAGATAAATGAATAGGGATTATAAAATAATTATAAAAATGGTACCATCTTTCATTTGTTATTTTTCAAAATGGCCACCGAAACAGTTTTTTCAATTTTCTCAAAAACTTATTTTTTTTTTTTTATTTTTTTAATGAATTTGACAATTCATATTTTACAACATATTAAAAAATTGAAACACCGTTATTTTTTGTTTTCGTGTAAAATACGTTTAAATATAATAAATTTGTAGATTGTCATACTAAAATGTATTTTGCAAGAATACAAAAAATAACAGTGTTCCAATTTTTTAATATGTTGTAAAATATGAATTGTCAAATTCATTAAAAAAAAAAAAAAAAAAAAAAAAAAAATAGGTTTTTGAGAAAATTGAAAAAGAACATTTTGACGGGAAATTTAAAACAGAAAAAATTAAACGACATACTATTTTTATATTTTTTTATTAATCACTATTAACTTACCTTTCAAATGAGCTCAAAATCATTATTATCGGATAATTAGTTTTCTTTTTATTGCCATAAATTCAACATCATGAATATCATTTTTCTCAAAATTTGCCACCCTGTATCTTTAACAACAACAACAACAAAAAAAAAACCATTTTAAAATTTTTTTTTTAACCAAGGCTACACAGTCAAAACATAAAAATCATAAAATTCAAACATGACTTATGGCTCCACATAGTAAATTTGTGATTTCTCGTATTTTTCACCATATATATATATCGAAAATTAAAGAATCAAACTTATAAATTTAATAAATTGGAAAATTTTACACAGAGGAAAAGTTTTGTGGACACGCGCTCATGAAATTTTGATATATAAATTTACCAGTTATATGGTCGAAGACAGCCTCTTCGAAACCAAATCTGCCTCAATTCAATTGTTGCAGTTCACTTAGTCCTGCATGTTCCACAACCTTTTCTATAATAGGTTCAGGGTCAATAACAACTTCTTCTGTGCTTAAAAATTCTTGCATGTTAACTTCCTCGTCCATTTTTATGTTCTTACCCTTAATAACACTATTTTTGCTAAAATAATTTAGAAACAATTATTGTATTTCACTTATAACACTTCACGAGCACTATTTTAACCCTCAGGGTACTGACTGGGTTACCGTAACCCAGACAGATTTTGAAAGTCGCGCCATTTGAAAGGAAGTGAAAGGTGGGGGTCCGGAGTGGGGGGTAAAAAATCTTTGTGGTAGTGTCTGTGTAAGCCGTGAGTGGCAGCCTCAGTCTGCGCTTGGTGCTCGAGTGGTACGAGTTAGAAAGTCGACCTCGGGTATTTCTCACCCAGTCAGTACTAAACGTTACAAAATCCTTATTTTCGGGAGACAGAAATTTTTTTGTTTTTTTGGAGTTTTGGCTGGAGTAAAGTGTTTTGGTTTGTACAATTTACTATTTTTTATATTTTTATTATTAATTAAATATTTATTATTAATTAAAATTTTATTATTGTGTATCCTACCCTCAAAATTATGCTCTATGCTTATGTACAGTAGAATTCGCTTATAATGAACGGTCATAGGACAAATAATTTTGTTCATTATAAACGTCTGTTCATTTTAACCAAAAATTTGGTTATAATGAACGGCGTTCATTATAATCAAATGTTTGGTTTTAAGAAACGGTGTTCATTATAACCAAATGTTTGTTAAATTCTTTTATCCTTTACAATTTAAATCAAAATAACACTCAAATGATAAGAATTGATTATGGAATGGAACTTGCGATGCAACTTGTTAAACCTGCGCTAGCTGCTAGACTAGCGCTCCGAGTTCTCTCGACCGCAAAACATTTTACAAGTGCCTCAAATGTAATAAGGCTATGTGCAGAGACCATGTAGCCAAAATATGCTGCGAATGTGGAAATACAGTCTGATTTTGTATTTTTTATATTTTGAACAATAAAACTTTCATTAAACAATCAATTTTGTTATTTATTTATATTACAGTTGTGCCTTGTTACGATAAATCAATCATGGAACGTTTTATCGCTATCCTAAAAAACGGGTGATTTCAAAGTTTAAAAAAAATATAGTTTTTGGAATGGATCAAAAAACTGATTCGGCCATTTTAAAGAACAACTTTTTAGCTTTAAAATGCAACAAGAAAAATTTCGATATCTTTTTTTTTCACAAAGTTATGCAATTTAAAAAAAAAAGTGATTTTTCACAAAAAAAATTTTCAAAATGTTTAAACTTTTGAATGTATCTTTGTTTAAACAAATTATTCGATAAATCTATTAGCACCCTCGTATTTGTGACAAAATGGACTATCGATTAAAAAAAAACGTTTCAATTGGCCAACTACAGCCCAAGATACAGCCAATCAAAGTTGCCGGGTTAGGCTAACCCATGTCAGTACTGAACGTGACTTTTTTATAGTCGGTACCCTGAGGGTTAATTATAATTTTCAGGTTTTAGTAGTTTTATTTAATTTTATACGTTATAGTTTTTCTTAACCGGTATTAAAATTGCAGCCAGTTAAGAGGAATTGAACAAGCGAATGAGAGAATGAAATCATTTTTAACAAAATTTTGGTTGAGTCCCGTTAGCGTTACAATTTAATGTTATTTCATATTTGTTCAATACTAACTCATATTAACTTAATAGGATGCATACTACAGAGAACATTTGTTTTAAATAGTGACACTATTAAACCAATAGGCGCTTCTTATTAAATTTATATTAATTGTAAATCAATAGTATTGTACTATTGTGTGAACAAGTTACATTATTTATTTAATGGGTTAATATAATTAGGTAAAAAGGAGGAAAATTATTAATAAATAATAATATTTATATGTTTTAATTAATGGTACAATATTTTAAATTCAATATTATGATTCAATTGGAATCAATGAGGTATCTAGTCCAATTTATAGTATGGGTAGATATTTGAAAATAATAGTACAAACGCCATTAAATTCTCGTGATCACTATTACATTAATGGGAATAAAATATTAATATATTTGCTATTAAATTAATAAGACCCTTGTTGATAACTTATAGGATATTTTTCTCTGAGTGATAGCATTCAAAATTTTGTCAATATCTATATATGGCAAAACCTGGCCCCAGAAAAAATATCTTAAATTGGAATAAAATCAGCTTCTAGAGATGCCTATTTTTATGTCTGGAGATGAATTGCATTAATGTAACTTATCAATAGTTAAAATTTCCCGTGGAAAATCTGGAAAAATTCGATTTTTCAAAAATCATTAGAAAATTGCAGTGGTGGCGAATAAGCCGCGAGTATATTTTAAGGCCCCTAATAAAATCTGAGCATAATATTATTGTAACTCTGAAGTTGATGCACCAGACCTTAATTAATTTTGTCTTAACGAAATTCCTAAATACATCCATACATATATAAAAAATGCCATACAATTTATCAGAAAAAATAATTTCAAAGAATAAAATTATTTTCTCAACTAAACTGAACTTTAGAGGATTATGTTGAATTAATTCAATTTATTTAAATTTGCCGTTATAAATGAGAATGTTTCTTTTATTTTAGTATATATATTTATAAATTTAGTCGTCGGTTTGCAACCATTGCATCAATATCTAATCCTATAGTGTAACCAGAGCGTTGTGTGTAAAATAAATTAAAGTGTAAATACGTAACAAAATGGAAGTTTGCTCTGGTTGAACAAAATTATTTATGAAGGGGCCTCTCGCGGTAACTTTTAGCCGACTAATGCTCAGGGTTGGGTTGGGGGTGTTACGGAATACACGTAATAGAAAAATATACCAAGATACATGGGCCTTACTATTGATTTCGATCGCCGTCGTTTTATGGTCGTTTTGCTATATTAGTACTATTGTTTTCGACCGTGTAAAGGCGATCGTTATTTATCGACTGTGGTTGAAAATTTAAGATACATATTTCACCACTCTTTATTTTCGACTGTCATCGATTTCAATTTTAATTTAACGATCGATTTTAATTTAGAGCTGAATAAAATTTATCGGCAAACGAAGAAAGGAATAAATTAAAAAAAAATGTATTTCTTGAAATTAATCAAATTCAAAAATTATTGAAATTCAAGTACCAGAAAGAACGAGACATGGGGCAAAGTACCGAATATGTGAATTAATTTTTTAATTCAATTATTTTGTGTGAAAATGAATTACTAGTACCTAAGAATTTTATTATTATTTTGATTCGTTATATAATTTAGAATTAAAAAAAAGGCTGAAATAAAAATAATTAATTTGAGGTTTTTGTTTATGGTATATGTATGTTTATTAGTCCAATAACCGCGAACTGATTAAAAAATGTTTGACGCTTTGGTGGTTTTGACACAAGAATAGTACTAAAATATTATATTTTATGCTGGTAATACTTGATATATATAGTACTAAATTTTTGTTGTTGATCGAAATGAATAATATGAAAATTTCCGACGGTCGTTCAAATAGAGACGATAACAAACGAAGGCGATATAGCAGCTGTCGAAATCAATAGTTAGGCCCCAGGTTTGGAAACATTAATTTCGCCGGAATATACTCTACAAAAATACATATATACCTACTTCACCTTACATTACTTTACTTTCATTTATCCTGATCTCACCCCTTATCTAGAAATTTACTGGCTCATCACCACACACATTGAATTAAGAAACAAAAATCCAACACGAATATTTACAAATTATTTACAATGGCTTTATTTAAAAAAATTAATTAACGGAATTGGGGGGAGGCGGGGGTTGGGTAAAGAAATAACAAAAAAAATGTTTATCAATTTATCGGTGGTGCACGGTGGTTTGGCGCCTATTGGAAGGGGCTCCGTAACCTTCCAGTAGGCGCAAGTGTACGTACTGCCTCCTCGTGGCAACCACCGGTAACTGTAACCATTAGGCTGAATATAGACTTTTGTGACAGGCTAAAGTACGGCGCTAAAGGAGAAAACCTTGACAAAAAATCCCTAATCTAAGGTGGAACAGCATATGCCGATGGATGAATGGCTGATAGGTTAATCAGTCTATATATGCGGATTCTAGATACCAGGCACCCTCCGTTTTATTTAGCCTTCTTGTAGTAAACCTGGGGGACCTACAGGCGACTTTTTATTCCCAGCAACTCGCAAGAGTTAAATCAAAACGGTAGACGAGGCACGGAATAGGAATATATGGGAGTGGGTCTGCCCTCTCGAAGTCCTTGAGTCCCAATGCTACCGATCTTCTAGCAGAAGTAAATATTATTACATCTAGGAGGGAGAGCAATGAGCCCAGATAGTATGTAACGCATGTAGAAGTATTTCCTACAGTAGACATCTAGGAGGGAGAGCAATGAGCCCAGATAGTATGTATCACGTACCGTTCGGCAGTATTATCAGGTTCAATAAGAGCCTGAATATTGGCTGAACGGATAATTAAGTAGGGCTTGATGCACAAAAGATCTTTTAGGTCGCAGTGCGAGGTGGCTTAACGTCCACATGGCCCTCAAGTAATAATAATAATAATAATAATAATCGGTGGTGCACTGGTAGGTGGTTGACCCTCTGTCTCGCTTCTTCTGATGGTATAGCTATAGGGTAACTGTTGGGCCCGGAAAATATCTTCTTAACTCTCGATTTAATTGGGTTTATTTTTAAGGAAAATCACGCTTGTCGACTCGTTATTTAATTTTATTTACTTCTGCACATTACAAAATCTTACATTAGACTGACGTTGATCAGTATGACTGAGAGTGTTATAAATTTAATCAAAATCTAAACTATAAAGTATATAACAAAAAATTATGGTTATGGTATTATTGATACAACCTAATATATATAACGAGTGCCTTGTTAAATCAAGTTTACAATTTGACATTTAATTTAATTGGTATATAAACAAATGTTTTTTTTATAGATACATAAACTAAATTACAATTTTGATTTTTTTTTAGGATATCGGCAAAGAGTTTCACCTGGAGTATTGCTGTCATCGTAGGCCGTCAGATAAGTATTATTTACAACATGATTTAAGTAAATCTGATTCTTTTCTTATTTTCTTCCAGGTTGTGAACATTCCGACTCCCTTGAATCAATTGATTCAACTGGTAGTTTTACTTTATGAATAGGTCGTTTGAGTAAATTCTTTGATTTGATACGTAGTGTAACTACCCGCACCAATTTATCTTTACCCGGATTCAACTGCTCAACTTTACCCATTGCCCAAGGTGTTGGTGACAAATTTTCGTCTCGGATCAACACGATGTCGCCTACCTTGATGTTGGCTTTCGTATGTTGCCATTTATTGCGTTTTTCTAATGACGCAAGATATTCGTTATGCCATCTGCGCCAAATGTGTTGGATGATTTGTTGAACTAGTTTCCGTCTCGATGAGGTTGATAGTTTAGCATTTGAATCATACTGCATATCTGGAATTTGTACAATCGGATGTCCAATGAGAAAGTGGCCAGGTGTTAATGCGTCAATTTGATTGGGTTGTAACAGACAAATTGGCCTAGAGTTCAGGATTGCTTCTATCTGGACCACAGCCGTGTATAACTCCTCGCTGGTTAAGATGGTTTGGCCTATTACTCTCCTTAGGTGAAACTTCATAGATTTTACGGCTGCTTCTACAAGACCGTTCAAGTGACTTCCACCAGGTGCGCTAAAATGCCAATTCAAAAGATATTCCTTGGAAAGACAAGAGATTATATTATTTTTATTAGTTTTAAGGTGTAGGAATAATTCATTTAGTGAATTGTTAGCGCCAACGAAATTGGTTCCATTGTCACTGTAGACATCAGTAACGGCTCCTCTTCTGGACATCATACGACGAAAGGCACTGATAAATGCTTCTGAAGTGAGATCAGATACGGTTTCTATATGTATTGCCTTAGTGGAGAGGCACACAAAAATACATATATATGCCTTCGACGATTTTTGACCACGTCCTCTCTTAAGGTAGATATTCACTGGACCCGCATAATCTACAGCTACCTTCAAAAACGGACGATTAAGCTGCACGCGATCAGGAGGTAGATCGCCCATTAATTGATTCTGTGTTGTTGACCAGTGCCTTGCACATACAACGCAATTGTAGATGATTTTTCTAATAAAATGTTTCGCCCCAATTAACCAATATTTTTTCATTAGTGTAGATATCATTAATGTGAGCCCGGAGTGAAAATATTTTCCGTGTAACTCCTCTGCGATAAGATAGGTAATTCTTGAGTTACACATTAGGTATAGCAGGATGCTTGACTTCATATGACACAAATGAATGTCGTATTCTGCCACCCACTCTGAGTATTCCGTCACGATCAATGAAGGGTAAAAGTGGTCGTAACTTGCTTTTCCTGTGCAGCGCTTGATTTTTTGATAAGCTTTCAATCTCCTTGGAAAACTAATCTCGCTGATTGTAGATCACCCAATACTGTGATGCCTTAAGCAACTCTTCTCTGCTAATATCTCCAGATGTCCTTGAGCATTTTGACGTTCTCATATTGTTTGTCACTCGCTTTATGATTGCAAGAATTTTACAGATTTTATGGAAACTGGAATACTTTGATGGTAACTCATTGATGTCGTTGTTGTTTGTAGTTATATACGAAAATGCTTGAATGTGTTGTTTCTTTAAGTAGCATGATACGTCAGTCTCGTAACTTTGTTTTTGAAGTGGCCAATCGGATTTGTTATTTTTTAGCCAATTAGGCCCTGTCCACCATAAATGGTGATTAATTAATTGGTTTGGTGACAACCCTCTTGACGCACAGTCTGCCGGATTTGAAACCGATGGAACATGGTGCCAGCAATCTCTCCCCAAAATTGATAAAATATCAGATACCCCATTGGCCACGTAAGTTTGTAACGTTCTTGGATGAAGAGACAGCCAGTCCAAAACAATGGTCGAATCGGTCCATGCATACACTTGTTCCATATTAAATGTTAAGCTGGCCTTAACGATTTCTAATAAACGTACCAATAAATGACACATAATTCTAATTTTGGAATGGAAATTTGTTTCAAAGGTGCGACCTTGGTTTTCGCAGTGATTAATGTGACTTTAATGTCTCCATCCTCGCTCTCTGTTCTACAATATACGACTGCGGCGTATGCTACTTCTGACGAATCAGCAAACCCATGAATTTGTGCGGCGTGTTTCGTGGTTTGAAGCCATCGTGGAATTTCCAATTGTTCTAATTGGTTAAGTGAACTTCGTAGAGTGCACCATTGTTCTCTTAGATTGTCTGGAAGTTGGGTATCCCAATCCAGTTTGAGTAACCATTGCTTTTGGAATAATATTTTGATTGCAATGGTGACTGGTGACAACCATCCCATAGGGTCATAGATTCGGGATGCTTCTGACAGAAGCTTCCTCTTTGTCGGTAAGAACGTCTCATCCAACCTTACGAAAAATTTGAAGATGTCACGTGAAGGATGCCATTGTATACCCAATACCTTGATTGTGCTACCATGTTCCTCATAGTGCACTGGTGACATTTCTCTGTCGACTTCCGGTATACTTGACAGAAACTCTCTATGATTGGATGCCCATTTCCTCAAATGCAAACCATGTCCCTCTAACATAGAAAATAATTGCCGCTTAATTTGTAGAGCAGAGTCGATATCTTCGCTCCCACTCATCACATCGTCAACATACATGTTGTTCTTCAATATGAACGACGCTTCTGGATACATTGCCGCACTCCGATCAGCTATTTCCATCATATTCCATCATTAGCCCTTGTGGCTAAAAATGGTGCCGGTGATGTACCATAAGTCACTGTTAATAATTGATAGTGTTGAATATCGTGACTTGGGTTTTCTCGCCATAATATTGTTTGATATTCTACATCTCTTTCATCTATTATTATTTGCCGGTACATTTTTTCGACGTCTCCGGTAAATGCGACACGATGTTGGCGAAATCTTAATAAGATGTTGTATAGCGATGGCTGTATGGTCGGCCCAACCATAAGCGCATCGTTTAGTGAATACCCTGAGCTGCTCTTTGCTGAAGCGTCGAACACGACCCTCAGCTTAGTTGTTGAACTGGCTTCCTTGATTATTCCATGATGTGGTAAAATATAGCAGTTAGGTTTTAGATTCGATTTCTCGGCTCTCCTCATATGACCCATGGACTCATACTCCCTCATGAAGTTTCGATATTGTTGGTAAAAGGCTTTATTTTTAGCGAATTTCCTTTCCATGGCCAACAATCTACTCTGTGCTATGTGGTATGATCGGCCTAGTTCGATTCTTGGTGATCGAAAGGGCAGTCGAACTACAAATCTATTGTTCTCGTTGATAATAGTGGTTTCAGTGAAATGTCTCTCACATAAGGTTTCCTCGTCTGATAAATGTGGTGGTTTAACGATCTCTTCGACTTCCCAAAATTGCCTTAATGTATGGTCAACATCAATTTTGGCACACATTGTGGTAACCTTGTCACACGGCTCTGCTAAATGCTTGTCTGGCCCTGCTACAACCCCCCCAAAAATGGTATTTTGTGCAACTGGTTGATTGTCATCCCCGTAAATCTTTCCATCAGTTAGAATATCAAATACGTGGGCTGCCCCAATTAATACATCGATCTCCCCTGGAGTATTATAACTGGGGTCAGCCAGCTGAAGTCACTGCAGATGTTGGTAAATCTATGAGTTTACTTCCTTGTTTGGTACTATAGAGGTGATTTTCGAGGTCATATAAGTAATGACTTTTAGGGGGGAATATCTTCGATCTGATGGATGTATAATTATGTTCATATAACCCCTTGCAGTCGCCACCTTAGTCTCGCCAAGCCCACATAATCGTAGTTTTGTCTGATGATTGGCAATTGCAACCTTCTTGCACAATCTTCATTTATTAAGGATACTTGAGACCCGCTATCTAACAACGCTCTACATTCTTGATAATTTCCAGATAAATCTTCTACCTGAACTACAGCAGTGGGTAATAATGTTTGATATACGGTAGGTTGCAAATGGTTGATAGTCGTTGATCGATTGATTATTGCAAGTACTTGATGTTTATCGACTGTAGTTTCTTCGTTACTTGAAATTTGGTGACTGAATGAATCTGCTTTTGCTTGATTTGCATTAGACTCAAAATGTAGCAGCGTATGATGCTTACGCTTGCACTTTAGACATCGACGTGATGATTTACACTGGTAAACGGTATGGTTGGTGTTTAAACAGTTAAAACATCTTCCCTCCTTCTTCATGATCTCTACACGCTTCGCCATTATCAGTTCCTTAAATTTGCTACATTCATGTAGTAAATGTGGACTGGCATGGCAAACTGCACACTTAGATGTATCATTATTGGTTTCCACGAAGACCTTTACTGATGATTTTAACTCAGGCTTTTTTTTACCAGCTCCACGCATCACTTCCAACGCATCCATCCGCTTATTTAGAAACTCGAGAAAATTTTCAATTGTCGGAAATTCATTGCTTGCCGATTCATGTGCCCATCTTTCCTTCGTGTCACTGTCTAGTTTTCCTAATAGAACATGAATGAGCCATGGATCCCTCGATTCACCTTTTACGCCAATCGCCTTTAAACCTCGAAGTACTTCATCCGTAGTATCATACAACGAACGTACATTGGCCGAATTTGCTTCCTTAATAATCGGATGATTAAAGAACCGTTCGATGTATTCATGTATTGTTTAACGTTTTCGATCATATTTTGAACACAACTTCTGAAACGCTCCTATATAGTTTGAGTCGATAGGTTTGAAATGTTTTATGGTGTTAAATGCTTGACCCGTTAACAAATCCTTCAGATAAATAAATTTTTGCACAGCTGCGATATTTTGGTTTTCATGTACAGAAGCACTAAATGCATCGTAGAACGTTTGCCATTCACTGTATTGACCATCGAATTTAGCAATGTTTAATTTTGGTAGTTTTACAATAGTTGGGTTGATTTGTGTGTTATTAAAGCTCTCATTGTTCGCTTCTTGAACTGCAATTCCTAGTTTTAAATTGTTATTTCGAATCCATTTGCACTTCGTCGTCTTTCTGCCGGAATAATTGATCTTCTAGCTGGGAATAGTCATCTAAAATTTCTTTCGCTCGGTTTAAACGCGTTTGTAGCGCATCAACATTGGTGTTTTCATTGATTGATGAAGTAAATGTAACTAACCGCGTCATGCAGCCCTTTAGTGTCCCTAATTTCCTTTTAATTGCAGCTAATTCGGTCATTATTGCGAACAAATTTCATACACTTAACGTAATTTAAATAATGTCTAAATTCGATGTTTGCCGAAAGTCACCGAATTTTTCCTTTGAATGATAACACTTAAACTTGGTATCGTAATCTTTCCCGTTAACACTAATTCACTGAATTTACGTTTACTTTCGGCTCGAATGTTCTGGACAATTATTACACATAAACTATTGCAATTATCGTAATTTAATAGCGTGTTAACTTAAGGTTTATAAAAAACCACTTAAATTTGGTACTGTAAACCTTAGCGTTAACACTAATTCAATGAAATTACAGTTTACTTTTGGCTTGAATGTTCTAGACAATTCTATGATTTCCTTATTTTATTCGCAAACCACTTAGTCGCGAAATATTTATCGAGAAAATAGCGGTCTTAATAATTGGCTTCAGTATATTACTGCCTCAATGGTTTGGTAATTGTATACACTTGACGATTTAGTAACAATTGTATCTATCAAAAGGCGGCCTTATTAGTTTGCTTCAGTAAATTTTTACTGCCTCAATTTTGATGATTGAAATCACTTCACAATTACGTAAGACTTACTTGCCTGCCACGTGCTTAACTGTCCTGTTGTGTTGTGAATCTCAGCAAATAAATTACAAGCTACGCTCTGCTACCATAAATGTCGCCTACCTACTTCTAGTTACTCGTATCCAGGTGTCATATTTCTGACGTGTATTAAGAGTTGTTTTTTTCTTTTTTTTTTTTAGAACCACGGTTTTGGTTCTATACTAACATTTTAAAATGCCCTTTTTTTGTGTCACTTTAACGTAGATTGTTTTTTTTCTGCAATGTGCAGTGAAGAGGCAATACTTCTTCTCAAGTTCTACTTTATATCGGTAATTTTTATTTTTTTTTATTTTTAGGCTATGGCACACACACTATTATTATTTTTAATTCCTTTTTCTAAGACTTTTTTTTTTCAACTCCCGAAAATTTTCCAAAAAAAAACAAAACCTCGATTCCACTAGTCAATAGATTTTTTTTCCCAAAATTTTCATTACACCCAACTCTAGTATGCCCAACGCTCATATCCAACACAGTACTACGAATTAAAAATAACCTTAACTATTCATCGAATCGTTTCAATGCACTGGTAGGTGGTTGACCCTCCGTCTGGCTTCTTCTGAAGTATCAATATGCGATGCGTAGTAATAAAGAATTTTTTTTCTCAATCCATCAAATAATTTTTTTTTTATATTGAAGGATTATCCAGTGATTACTGTTTTGATTTTCTTTTGTAACATGAAAAAGCTTTTTTGTAAACAAGTTTTTTGTTTGGAAACGTTAATGCCACGGAGGAATAATTTGTGCGCTGGATCATTGCTCTTAATTTTGCTATTTGAATTTTTTTACCTGACCTCATCATTAACCAATACAAGTTTTATTGGAGGTTTTAATATCTGAGGGGAGGGGGGGGGGGCGATGGTGGACCATATGCGGAAGTAGAGATATGTGGCAATTTGTTTTCCGGTTTACTCGACAGTGGGGCTAACATTTCCGTGTTAGGTAATGGTTGTGAATTTTTTTTGAATCAGGCACCTCAGGTACAGTTTAGACACTTACCTTCTGTTGTAAAGACTGCCAATGATAATATGGAGTCAATCTTAGCCCTCATACGGGTGCCCATTACATTTTCAGGTAAGACATCAATCATAACCTTACATTTGGCTCAAAATTTAAATCAACAATTGTATCTCGGTATTGATTTTTGGGAGAAATTTGGATTAAAAATCTCGGTTCATAAATTGGTAGTGTCGGCGAAAAATCAAACAGCAGATATCGTTTCAAAAGAAAACAATAATAATAGGATATCTGAATTAACGGATGGGTTATTAGATCCTAATTCCAACCAACATCAATTATCCGCAGAACAGAAACCTAAACTGGAAGAGTAATTAAATAATTGCCTTCCTCAAGTATTTTAGGGTTAGGAAAAACGGCATATTTATCACATTCCAAAGACGTCGTTGGTGCCAAACCGATTAAACAGAGACATTATATTGTATCACCGGCAGTACAGAAGAACTAGACCGAATGTTGCCGCTAGATATCTTTGAGGAGAGTAGCAGTTCATGGTGTTCACCGATTGCAGTGATTACCAAAGGCAATGGCAAAACGAGGTTATGTCTGGATGCGCGGAAGCTGAACGAGGTGACGGTGAAGTATGCTTATCCCTTGCATATCATTGACGGATTGCTAGGGCGTCAGAAAAATACCAGATTTATAGCCAGTATTGATTTGAAGGACGCTTTCTTGCAAATTCCGTTAGATGAAAGGTCAAGGGATAAGACCGCCTTCACCGTCCCAGGTCGACCATTATATCAGTTCAAAGTCATGCCCTTTGGCCTTTGCAACGAACTCCAAACATTGTGTACATCGTGTGATTCCTCATGAACTGCATTCCCAAATTTTTGTTTACTTGGATGACTTCTTGATAACCTCTGAAACATTGGAGGGGCACTTCGAGTTATTGCCCCAAGTAGCTGGATTCTTAAACCAAGCCAAACTTACCATAAATGTTGAGAAAAGCTAGTTCCTTATAAAAGAAATAGCTTATTTGGGTTATATAGTGGGAGATGGGGTACTGAAAGTAAACCCAGATATAGTTTCAGCAATAACTGCTTATTCTCAATCTAAAACAGTTTGTCAGATTCGCAGGTTTTTAGAAATAACCGGTTGGTACCGACGATTCATATCTCGCTATTCAGATATTGCAGAACCATTAACAGGTTTGCTTATGAAAAATAAAAAGTTTGTATAGACTGCGGCGGCGGATAAATCATTCAATTAGCTGAAAATTGCCCTATCATCAGCTCCGATTTTATGTCATGCTGATTAGACTCAGCATTTTTATATTCAGTGCGATGTGTCTAATACCGGTGTGGGGGGAGTATTATTTCAAAAATTTACTAGCGACGATGAGCGTCCGGTCGCCTATTTTTCACAAAAACTTAACGCTGCTCAACGAAATTATAGCATTACTGAGTTAGAATGTTTAGCAGCTGTGTTAAGCGTCAAAAAAATTAGGCAATACGTCGAAAGTCTTCCATTTACTGTTTTCACAGATCACGCGAGTCTCAAGTGGTTAATGGGGCAAAGAGATCTGTCAGGACGTATAACTCGTTGGAGCCTTAAGTTACAATTGTTTACTTTTTCCATAGAGTACGGCAAAGGCAGAGATAATCTTGTTCCGGATGCGTTATCACGAAACTAATCGGACGGTAGTGCTGAAATTAATGAAATAGTAGAACCTAATCCATTTATTGTAAATTTAGAATCGGAGGCTTTTGCTGATCAAAATTATCAATTATTAATTCAAAATTTAACAGATAATCCTGAAATCAAGACTAATCTGAAAATTGTTGATAACCCACTTTTTATAAATACTTCTAAGCTAGATAAATTTAATTTAAATACCGATATTCCAAGCTGGAAACTGTATGTAGCCTCTAAGAGAGAAGATTATTACACAAGCCCATTCTTCCCCTACGTCAGCACATTTAGGCATTGCCAAATGTTGAGAGAAAATTCATCGGTATTATCATTGGCCTGGTTTATCAAAAGACATTCTTACGTTCATTAATTCGTGTAAGGCTACAAATAGATTAACACGACCACCAATGGAAAATTATCAAGAAATGGGTATACCTTGACAAAAGATATTAATTGATTTTATTGGACCTTTTCCTCGATCTCGCAATGGTAATGTATTTCTTTTTGTGGTTTTGGATCAATTGTCACGGTTTGTTTTCGCTGAGCCTATGCGAGATGCTACTTCTAGGAACGTTATGAAATTTTTGGAAAATCGCGTTTTTCACTTTTTCTCTGTTCCGGAGTTTGTGGTAAGTGACAACGGTAAACAATTCACCAGTACCAAACATATTTTCACACCCAAATACCATCCACAATCAAATACTTCGGAAAGAGTCGACAGATATTGTGGCAGTCCATAAGATAGTATATCAGCGAAAATCATTCTAATTGGGATCTAAATCTAAACTCAATAGGATCTGCATTGAGAAATGTTATTCACAGTAACACTAACCACTCACCCATTTGCTTGTATTTGGTCAACATCATATTACTCACAGGTCCGAATACGAGTTACTTCAAATTTGGAAAAATCTAGACGACCGAGAAATACAAATGTCCAATTCGGATCGAGTCACTTCCACCCAAAAGGAAACATTGGAAAATTTACGAAAGGCCTATGAACTTAGTTCAAAAACCTACAATTTGCGGTCATGCATCAAAAATTTTCATATTGGCCAGAAAGTTTATGGAAGAACATTTTACCATAGTAACGCTGCCAACAAAATTTCAGCTAAACTAATGCCGAAATTTAAGAAAACCTATTTTAAAAAATTCGTTAGGAACGTCGCCTATAAACTATCGGATAATAAGGGAAAATCCATGGGAATTTATCATGCTAAGGACATTTGAACTTAACTTTATCTCTAATGAGCTAAGAGTGTGGGAGTTATTAGACAATTAAGTCCCGGCTTAGAGACATCTCAGGAGTGTAGGTCTTCCCCACGATTGAAACGATTCGATGAATATATTTTCGATCTACCAAATTTGAAGCAACAAAAAAATTTATTTAAATTAATTTGTAGTGCCTATTCTAAATTCTCTTTATATTTAATTTTGACCATTATTTAATAACTGAATAACATCATAGAAAAAAGTGCTGCCGTTCAGAAACTTCATGCTGAAATCGAAAGCGATGGTGATTTTGAAAAATTTTTAGAACGTGAAGGTTTACTCGTCATGGATGTGTACTCGGTCCTTGTATCAGTATGACGAGCAGCTTAGAAAAATTAAAACTTGAAAAGGGTTGTGATAATTTACATTTGGCCAGGTGTAAATCAGATAAAATCAAACGTTTGGCACATTTTCGGAATACGAGTGAACCTACTTGGTTATTTGCCTCGCATAATAAATTAGTAAATTGCCTTTCCGGAACAAATATGCCCATTTTATTAGAAACAATTGAGGAGGAGCTCCAATTAGAAGAAAAATGTAAAGGTGGAGATTATAAACGAAGCTTTTACGATTGGAATTGTGTGCCAAAGACGATTGGTAATTTAAATAAAAATAAAACTCTCACCAAACCAAATGCGGCCATCATAATGACTAAGGCAGATTATGCAAAGTCACTGGATACTGTCGAAGATGCATTAGATACACGAGATTACTGATGATACGAAAGAATATATTATGATTCATTCAAGATTAGGTACTGATATTGTTGTTGTTATTGTTGTTAACCGAGAATAAGATAAATTATTTTATCATTTGTATTATATGTCGTGCCATAGATAAATAGTTTAGGTTATTTTTAATTCGTAGTACTGTGTCGGATATGAGCGTTGGGCATACTAGAGTTGGGTGTAATGAAAATTTTGGAAACAAATCTAGTGACTAGTGGAATCGAGGTTTTGTTTTTCTTGGAAAATTTTCGGGAGTCGAAAAAAAAAGTCTTAGAAAAATGAAGTCAAAATAATAATAGTGTGTGTGCCATAGTCTAAAAATAAAAAATAAATAAAAATTACCGATATAAAGTAGAACTTGAGAGGAACCATTGCCTCTTCACTGCACATTGCAGAAAAAAAAACAATCTAGTTGAGATTTCTTTTGATTTCATTTTGATTTTTGATAACAAAAAAAAATTTGTAATTTATTTTATTGTTAAATTAAAAACCTTTTTTCGATTTTTTCACTCCAATTGAAATTATTTGAACGTTTAATCATTAAATGTGATAGATTTAATGCTAAACTACATAAAGTAATTCACTGACTTCAATCATAATTTTTATTAAAATTTATGTTTATGAGTTCGCAACAATTCTATGGTTTTATGTAGGACACAACAGAGTTCCTGAAATTTCAAAATAAATTATGAACTGATGGAAGAGGGAAGTTTTTCTAGTATACATCTAGTAGTTCATGTCTATTTATTTTCCAAATGTCAACATTTTTTGACTAAAATTCATTATTTTAACCCTAAGCGGCCACACCTCACTCCTGTAACATAGCAGCCACACTGACTAGAAAGACTAGAAAGAGAAATTTAAAATATTGAGACTCCAAAAAATTCATGGACATTCTGAAACATATTCTTCAATTTCTAATATGGTTTACAAGAGCCAATGTCAAGATAATTTAACAAAAAAAAATTATATAGGCACAAAGTCAGAAAAAATGACGTTTTTCAGAAAAAAAAATCAATTCTATTGAAAAATCATTACTCCTTCCGAAATTCATTGTTTATAGTGCTACATAGCGCTATGCAAGTAACTTACATTCCTCGACAACCTATATATGGCGCGACAATTATGATTATCGTAGTTTCTGATAACTTAAATTAAGGTGATATGGCCTGGGATACATATTCACCCCTAGTGGCCGCTAAGGGTTATAGATTGTAAAAGAGAAGAAGATACAGAGAAAATACTCCCAGTTGCCAGTGCACCACCGGTATACCACACGAAATAATACAACAAGCGACCAGTGTGCATCGGTGTACCAAGCAGAAAAATACAGTCACCGGTCATTGGACCACCAGTATAGCGGTGGTATACTTTCCGTTAGTAGTATTATAAAGAGTTTTATACCAGGCCTCTTTAAGTAATATTAAGCGTGAGATACCGTTGGTTATTGGCCGCTTGTTGTATTATTTAGTGTGTTATACCGGTGCTGCTCTAGCAACTGGGAGTGCTTTTCGTCGTTACGTACCGGTGGTACAACGGATGGGAACCTGTTAATTGTGCCATTTGTAAAATTTGACCTTGTGGTCCATTTTGAATGTGTTGCAGCACGCATTGAGTGTCGGCGACTTTAACTCTTTCATTGATAAAGCAATGATGTCCGCACATTTTATAATGGAAAATTCCTTCCAAACCTTGGACTCCGACATAGTTTTGTCAGCTGATTCCAAAAAAAAAATAATTTTCAAATTATTGACAATTATTGGGGTATAAAATTATGTACTAAAAAAACAGCAACAATTTTCAAGTATTTTTCAATTCTCATGTTATTCCTTTTATTTCTTCCTCTTTTTAGTTTGACTAATTTTTTCGGCTCGCCACCGTGGAAACCATGCTTAATATGTTTATAAAAAATTGAGAGCCAACACACGACTTTCTTTTACGAACAGCGAATTTTGAGAAACTTATTATGCAAATTTCATGCAAATTTTTGGTATTTTTCATATTTTTTTTATTTTTATTTGTTTATATTTTTTGGAAACATTTTGATTAAGTAGTTATTTGTAAACATTATACTTTTAAAGATATTTGTAAAATAAATTTTCTGGCCCAAGGGAGTAGCCACCTCCGGTTGACCGATTTGGAGTAAAATTCACTGGGACCTCCCAATTTATCAAAAAAGCTTAAAACTGAAGTTTCAGTTCGATTAGTTAAGCCATTTGGGCAATAGAGAGGACCCAGACTGACAGACAGACGGACAGACAGATATCATTTCAAAACTCACTTTTTCGGACTCATAGGACTTTAAAACAGATAAATCTTCAATAATCTCAAGGTCGAACATTTTCATGATTACTATATACTTTATTTCACTTACGTAAAAGAAAGTAAAAATCAGTTATTGTGATGTTTTGTAAATTGTTTTAAAATAACAAAAATTTCTGAATCATGGAATTTTCTGAATCCTCTGAATCTTAAATTTCGAAATCAAGATGTACGTAACCACATTCTTTCCGCCAGACGAAATTTAATTAAATGTGTGTCAACTACTTTGGGAGTCACGGCTGCCTCACCAGTATATGTAAATGAAAGTTTTACTGCATACAGCTGTTTTGAAAATGTTGCCAAATGAAAAGGGGAAAAAGTCACAAACATCTTTGGACTCGTAATGGTAAAATAATGTTTAAGAAAGTAGATGGAGATAAAGTCAGGATCTTGAATTCTTACTCTAATCTGAAAATTTCTTAAATTTCTTCGTTTAATAATCTAGATCGGAGTATTGTTAATGATTATGACTTCAACTCACTTACGGATAATAACTTTTTTAACGATAGTTTTGTATTTAATAATTTTTCTTTATTTCATTTAAATATTAGAAGTTTAAGGGCTAACTTTAACTTTCTTTTGTTGAATTTATCATGTTTAAGTGTTTTAACGGATTTAATTTTATTATCTGAAATTTGAATAAATTCTTGCGAAGCTAATATTTATGCAATTGATAGATACAATTTAATTGTTTTTTATAATGGTCTGGAAAGGGCTGGCGATTTATGTGAAGGAAATAATTCCGACAGAAGTAAATTATCATAGCTAGTCTAATTACGTCTGATTGTCAGTATAATGAGGTTATTTATAATTGCCTATGTGTATACACTATTGGTATCACAAATATAGCGTAGAACATTTAGTGAATGAATTTCAACTAGTATAGTTCTAAGAATTTTATTATTTGAGGAGATTTTAACATAGATATTTTAAACAAAAAAATTTAATCGATAATTATGTTTCTATGTTCCTCGAGGAACGGACTTAAATATTGTGAAACCTTTCATAGTAGCCCAAAAATATATTCTCCGAACCATTTTCTTCAAGAACAGACGCTTCTCAGCTTTTACTTTGTTTAAGTCTTCTAAAATATTACCGTTATGCCATTTATATGTATATAGAGTCTTAAAAATATTTTATACTAGAAGTGGGTATGATAAAGTAAAAACTAACAAAAAGTATAATTTAAGAACTACAAATATGTGCGTTGTTCCTTGTTCCATTTACAAAGAAACAATATTTTCGTCGATTATATGATTGTTCCGCACCATACTTACCCTACTTTGTGAGGTCTAATAACCGAATAAATATTTTCTCACGGAATCTTAAGTTATGGCTGTTTGTCATGCTTGATGACATTGAAAGGTATTTTAAAAATTTTATTTTTTTAGTTTTTGCCTCTCTAGATAAGTTTCCCTATAACTTTTTCAAGTCATACGTGCATTCTAATAATATATTTAAATAAATAATTGTATGCTTGCACCTCACGCCAATAAGTTTGATTATATATAATATTTTATCTCGGTGGGGCATTTAACACAACATTTCTATATGCTTCAAATGTTCCTAATCATTTATCTGCTATCTTGATTATTTACTTTTAAGTTAATAAAATGTTTATTTAGGTAATTTATATTTATAATGTAATTGTATTAATTCGTAAGGCAAGGTTATTAAATAAATAATAATAAGATTGTATTGAATTCAGATAAATATAAATAAATGATCCAATCACTTAGATCCGTGCTATTTGATTTAATTGAGAACAACGTCCTTGTTCAATGCGAAATTAATCGATTTGTTATTTTCAAAAAAATTTAAAAGAGGCCTACCGCTCATAACAAAATGGCATAGAATCGCATAAATTCCTCAATGTATACCCTTTACATCCTATGTATATAGTTACTATAAGGGCATGTCCAACACTTTCAAGTATAAGCGATTAAATGTAAAAGGGTATCTGTGTGCGTCATCAGTGAGTCAGGCTTGTAGTACATTAGTGTTGGTTTTGGCATTATACATTATACATACATACAAATAAGTCTGTTAAATTTTTAGTTTTTTTACGGGCTATTTTGGTTATGTATAGAATTTTTATATTCATGAAGCCATTCATCTAATACTGTGTTTAGTGAAGTTTTTGGAAAATTAGAAAAGGAGTTGACTATACGGAAATGAAAAATCTTGTAATCTAAATCTATCTTGTAAATCTTGAATATTATTTTTATTTGATGACTAGTAAATGATTTACCACCGCGATTCAAAAATTATTTAAATTAAATATTAGGTCCTTTTTTTAGCCCTTAGATATCGTTTTTGAAGTTATACTTCTTTAGGCGCACTATGAAAAATTGATTAGAGTGAATTTTTATGATGCAACAAAATTTAACAGGATGAAGTTGCTCGCTAAGCAATTCACAAGTATTGTTTCGATCAACATGTCGTTGAAATTTCAATCATTAAAATGTTATAAAATGTCAATAAAACGTCACCAAAATGTCAATGTAATAGAAAAGGGAATATCTTGCTATATTTAAAAGCTCACTAGATATAATTAAACAATATTATTTGCCAACAGCAAAGTATTTTAGATAAATTTAGAAACGTAAATTTTATATTACACGGTAATCTATACATTTTATCTTGAAGACACCTAGGAAACTATTGCTAGAATTTGCAAAGTGTGTTAGCTTAGAAAAATATTTCTTCGGAAAGTTCGACATTACCTCGATAATGATAAACAAATTTATATTTCTCGTTTTTGTCAAAATGACCCCCACGCAATGCTTCAATCGACTTCAAATTTTGTGAACAAGTAGATGATGAATTGTCAAATTTATCATCAACATAACAAAGAAATCGTCGGTCCCGTTTCTGAGAAAATCAGTTTGGCAGTTTTTTCTTCCACTGTAAACCCCTCTATTCTATACTCGAATGGACCTAAAAGTTAACACAAACTGCTTATCACTAAAATCTATCTGTGTACAAAATATCGATTAAAACTATCAATATTTGTGAGAATGGGAGGCAAAACAAAAATAATAAAAATGTGCGACTGGAAGGACGGAAAGACGAAAGGATAGAAGGACGGAAGGACGGACACGACATTTTTCTGATCGGTGTTTTGGAGTCCTGGAAACCTAATTCGTCGAGAAATGTGAAAATCAGGAACAAAAATTTTTTCGCGATTACAACACTTACCCAATATAACTTGGTTATAGTGCAATAAAACCAAAATAAAAATTAAAAAAATTAACAATACTCAATTAAGTGAAATAAAATACAAATTTCGAAAAATAAAAAAATTTTAATAACAAAAAGTGTCAAAATCTACAAAAGTGCAAAAACATAAACTATTAACTGAATCTGTATCGGATCGGATAGATACAAACTACAAAAACAACAACAAAATTGTTCCTATGGAAGAAAAAGAAAGGTTAGTACAAAATCTATCTAATTATGTACTATGTTTAGCAACGTCTATGTTTAACATAATGGAGGTTTGCCTTATCAAACAATATTTGTGCCTGATGTTTTTTATATGATTACAACAAACGTCGAAGTGTCAAATGGCCTAGCAAATGGCGCTGTTGGGAAATCAGTTCATATTGAACGTAATGATGAAGCAGAAGTGAATGTTGTATAACTTGATTTTCTAGACTCTCCAAAGATTGACCAAAAAATAAAGAAAAAAGTTGCTCGACATGTAGCTGCTAATCAAATTAGTAACCGATAGGAACATCAGCAACTATTCCACGTAATAACAACAAAACGATAAATGTTAAGCGATCGCGTTTACCTTTAGTTTGTGCTTGTGTAACTATACGATTAGTAAATCTCAGGGAATCACATAACCTGAAATTGTTTATGAATATGACAAAAAACGACAATTGCCCATAGTGTCTATGTGACACGTGCTTTGACGCGGATGACTAGTCTTCAAGATGAATTTCGTAAACTTTGGCTTAATCGCTTACAGGCTATCAGCAGAGATATGTTAGATTTTATTCGCTACAGAAAAGAATTGATAGTGTATAGTTTTAATTGTGAGTCTTCGTGCTCACTCCATTGATCTCACTGATTTCATTATCCAACAATCGAATGTTTTACTTTTAAATACTTGAAGAGTAAATCAGTATCCCTAATTTCAATTGTATAATTCAGTATAAGCGATCAAACGTTCGAGCTGGAGGCGTTGCCATATATTAAAATGCAAACGACACTACCAACATCACTATTCCAAATATCGATATGACTGTGAAACAGTTTGAATTTACAAGATTCGTAGTGTCATCAGTTGGTGAGTTTTGTGTTGCAGATTGCAAAATGGAAGACGAATATAGATTGTTTGAATAGTAATTTACATAACTCCAGATCAAATAATGGACGATATTATTTATTTTTTGAAACGGTTAGTATGGCCATACACACCAATCGGAGGAGAATTTCTTGGCAGAGGAGAAGATAAGGTACCAATTGTGCTAAGTGGAGATTTCAACGTCAATTTTTCTCGAGAAGATGCTGGTATTGACTTTCTCCAAGAACATGTGAATTTTACTATCAGTAATGATCCTAAAATTTCAACAACACGAAATGGCACCAGCGTTGATGCTGTATTTACGCGATACTTTGACGCCGTCAGAACAAAAGCCTTCACATCTTATTTTAGTTACCATAAGCCGAGGTAATTTAGGAATTAATCAATATTAATAGATATTTTATAGAAATAATTAGAGATAATTTATTTTAATCATTATATATGAGGAAATAAATATTGATTTTTGAAATTTAAATTATTTTATTGAATTTAGACTTTACCAATCGTATCAATAATCATACTCTAGACTTTTAATTATCGCCAAAGAATATAACTTCTAACGCGCGTACATAAGTACACACACAATTTTTTTTTATTTTATAGTCCAGTTGAATTAGGGTTTATAAAGGAAATAAATAGGTCAAAAGGATTTTTTAATCGTATTTTTGACGTAGAAAAGAAAGAATCCGTTGAGTCCCGATGTCAGATGAATGAAAAAAGTTGTACAACCCATTTTGTACAAAATTCAAATTTGTTCAGAAACTTCTCCAGAAAACTTTAATTTTCTTTTTTGTCGTTTTGGTTGATTTGTGGTGGCTCTTTTATTTAGTATTAATCGTCGTTTTTCATGCTATTCTCGATTTTGGACTGTAATTTGATGAATACTTTGCTGGATTATAGTGTCCCCTTTGACTGTTGTGTTGTAATACTGCGAAGTTGGCTCGTGATGTGTATGATTACCCACGGGAAAAGTAAACTCTTTTGCCACCAACAGATTTTGCGACAATTGCATTCAAACCTTCTACGGTATTTGAGTCGACATCGTAACACAAGGCTTTTAGCGTGGTGTTTCGATCGCTTAAATATAATCCACTAAATGCTTTGAATAATTTATTTTCCATAAATCTTTGATATATTTCAGGTATTTCGTAACGTTGATGGTTACAGAAATATGAGGCACATTTCCTGTGGTCTTGAAAAACGTGGAATGGGATATTTCCAACGTCAAGCGCAAGTTCCTCCGTATTTTTTCTATGGAAGAGAGTTTTTAGAAAGTTTCTTTTTTTTAATTGTTCAGATTATGTCTTTGGAACATAATTTGATTTTCTAATAGTTTTCGTTGAATTATAGATTAGTGCGATTAGTACATAGTTCCTTTGCGAGTTTCCGAAAATTACGAAGTAAATGATTGCGGCATTAAATTTTCTCTGTGTGTAGTTGCGTTTGGTTTAGCCTCTAAAATTTTTACGTATACGCTGACATCGCCATCTGCAATTATTTTATTGTAGCGCATATCATACAGTTTTCCATTTTTCTAAAACCTTCTACTAAAGCATCCCTTTCCATTCCAGCTGATAGTATAGCCAGTATAGTTCGAATTTCATTCATGATGTTCAGGTTAAGCTTTTTGCAATTCTGCTGTGCGACCAATGCAATATTTATTGCGAACGGAAGTCTGTATGACCTTCTTTGCAGATTGAGCAATAATTGGTCCGACACCAGAAAGTTAGGAATGATTACTATTGCGTCTGTGTGTTCGCTTAGAATAACACCCATCTATTTAAACACAAAAACTATAGAGGGATACTTTTTGAATGTCACGTTGAACTTGTTTTGTAATTTATTGAATTTATTTGATGCCAAATATGGTATGTCAATGACACCACAAAATTCTTCTATGTGTCGATATCCAATACCGATTGAAATGCCAACTACTTAAAACACTGTGATAATTAAAATTTGTTGAGTTTTGATGTGGTTTCTTTCGTTGGAATCTTTAGACGAAATATTTTGAATTATATTGAACATGTTACATTTAAAATAAAATTTGGAATTTAATCCGAATTTCATCGCTAATAAATTCTAAATTCTGTAGGGAGCATCCGAAAGCCATATTGTGATTGCTAACTTTATTAGTTCGTTGAAAAAATACTGCAGATCTAATATGCGTTTCCAATATAATATATGTACGTTATCCTCTTGAACGTTTTTTTGAGCTATCTCAGCTTCAATAATAAAACGTCTGTCATTCAAATCAGTTTTTTTAGGAAAATGTTCAGATGTTAAATTTACATCTGATAAATCATAACATTAATTTTTATTTTGATCAGAAAAAACAAGCATTGATTTTCATCCAGTTCACTGATATGTTGCGTTTTAAATTCAATTACTTTGTTAGCAAAGCACCCACTGTAATAAGTCAAAAGAATGATGGTTTATGTGTTTAATTATTACCGGAATTTTCAGAAAATATAATTGGCTTATTCATTTTAAATTTTTATCGTGTTCATATATTTTCTATAGCACGTGACCACTAAAACTAAAAAAAAAATAAAATGCAAAAGCCTTCAATGCCCTATAACAGAATAACCGAAGTTCAGTCCACCGATCTCTTGATCGACCGATCTCAAATTGCATAAAATTTATAAAAACACAATAAAACTTCGAAACACAATATTTTTCACTTTCCAACCATTTTTCATAAACGATCTAATTTTTTTGTATGCCTCGACTGTTTTAAAAAAAATGTAGATTTAATGATTTATTTATTTATGTTTGAAAACAACAAAAAAATATTGATTTTTGTGCTGTAAATACGAGAAGAGTAAAATAATAGTATGTCGTTGAAGTGAGCAAGAAGAGTACAACAACAATTATATTGGATAGACTAAAAAATGGTTTAGCAAACCAAATATTGATTTTTCGTTTTTACTACATATACAAAATAAACTGCCATCTAGTAACAGTTTAAAGAACTAAACAAACAGAGATGAGGTGAAATTTTATCTTAGACGCAATTGTCAATAATAATCAAAATAAACGATTTTATTAATTTTTTGCAATTTTCTCGTTTAATAATTAAAAATTCGAACAAAGCCACCGTGAATAAATTCAGTTTTATCTCCTGCGCATTTTGATATAAAAAATCTTAGTTTCTTCGGCTGGTGTTTGAGAAAAGGTACATTTTCGGTGCCTAATTTGGCCAAAACTAATCATAATTAAAATAAAATAGCAGGAAAACTAAGCGGAAAATTCGGAAAAGCCACCGTGATTAACTAGATAAAACCTCAAAGAATATTTTAATACATAGTTTGCCCTGATAGGATAAGTAATACTCTAGAAAATGTACACTTTCTACAAGCATTTTTTGCATTTTTCGTGTATTGGGCCCTTAAGTGAAATTTAATTTAATTTTTAAAAAAGACCGGTTTCGGAATATAATATCTTCCTTCTTCCTTGAATATATTATCTTCCTTGTGATGATTTTATTTTTATTTTTTATTTTTCGTTATATTTTATGACGTCATATAATTTGTTGGTTCGAGTATTAATTTTATCATTTAATAACCATCTATTGTTTCGGTGTTTGTAAATTTCATACTCTTCAATACGGTCCAGAATACCAACAAATTATATGACCCAACTATAATTTTGTATGTCAAGACCATTTTCTAAAGGAACATACTTGAGTGCTTCAGCTGCCACGAAATGAGGCCAACTGCCTACGGCAAGACTATAATTAATATTCTCACTTACATCGTCGTGGTGAGAAACGAGGGAGATCAGATTCCCGTTATTGTGGCGCTGTCCGTAAACTAGAGATCAGATATTTCGTGTTGCGCTCATTGGTTCTGTGCACAATAGAAACAGAAACACTCACCAACACTTAGAAACACAGGATATCAAAGGAAGTACAAAAATATGTCATAATATTTAGAATAAAGCAAGAACTATTTGCTTAATAAAAGCTTGAATCACGGAATTTATTTTAATTTAGAAATTAATTGCGTATATTTTGAAACAATTATTCGAAACAAAGGACTACATATAACAGAACTCGAAAAATTATCATTATGTTATAGTTTAAGGCATTGCCGCACGCATAAACGGTAAATCGGCATATCAATCGTAAAATCCATTCTTTGGCAAAATTGTTTATTATCATGTATAAATTATTAAATAATGACTGAAATCTATAAATACCTGCGTCATTAGACAATTTTAATAAAATGGGGTTCGTTTCATTCAAAAACCTGAAATTTTATATTTTCAAAGTAAAATCCGTCGGTCAAAATATAAAAATATAAAGGGCTGAAACCTCACGAGGTGATCAGAACTTCGGTCTTTATTGTTTTCAATTGGGATAGCATTCACATGTCACCTGTAGCATATTTTAACCAAGATATATTTAATTATACAACAACAACCAAACAGTAACAGGGGTACAGGCATCCAATATAACACGAAAAATCGTATTCGAGAGCTTTATACCGAAAGTAGTATACAAAATTATACTATATTTCTAACCGTGTAACTGACCATATTCCAGAACTTTAACCAAAAATCATTTTATAGAATTACATTTTCAACACACATGTCAAATTTCATAATAATCGGGTAAGGAATAACCAAGATCCATCCTACTTGGCCATATTCCAGAGCTTTAACCAAAAATCATTTTATAATTCCATTCCCAACACACATATCAAATTTGATGGTACCCGGTTAAGGAATAGCCAAGTTTCATCCTACTTGGCCATATTGCGGAATTTCATCCAAAACTCATTTTAGAATCCCATTTCCAATACACATATCGAATTTCATCAGAATCGATTTAGAAATTGGCAAGTTCCATTACTTGGCCATATTCCAGAACCTTATCCACAAGATATGTTAGAATTCCATTTCCAACACACATATCGAATTTCATCATAATCGGTTGATAAATAGGCAAGTTCCATCATATAAACAATTTGTTAACTAGTCACTACATCCTAATGCAACCCCAACTCAACTCCAACTCAACTACAACTCAACTCGCCAATTGACCCCTAAATTAACCTTCAAATCAATTCGAAATTCAATGCCCAATTCAATAATTAAACCAGCATATACAAAAAAATCGTAAATATTTATAAAAGCATGTATTTTGGGTCAATTCGTATGGCCAGGTACCCCACCCTCTTGATGTACAGTTTCCAAAAGCTTTTCAAATCTCCGCCTTGACCATAGAAACAAAGCCGTTCTCGAGATACCATGGGTCCAGCCACACAGACATCCAGACACACAGACAGACGGACGGACATTTTTTTTTTTTTACATTTTCAGACTCAGGGACTTTCAAAACGTCGTGAAAAATGGTTTTGGACCAACCAAATTTTTCGTCATTTTTGACAGGATTTCAATACTTTGGGCTTTTTAGACCAAAGTAATGCGCTAAAATAAAATAAAAGAATGCCCGAAAATGTATATAGGATTCAAGCTTTTCAAGAACATACAATTTTCCTAGTTTCTGCTTAATTTCAGTCTATTTTGACCTTCAAATGAAAATCTGTTTTATTTAATGATTATACAACTAGGCTTTAAAATAAAAACCAAAAAAGAAAATTTGTCAAAATTTTTTGTTGAATAGGTAAATCAACAAACGCTTCAGTATTACAAAACCATAAAATGAAATTTGTGAGATTTTCATAGGAATCAGTAGGAAGTTAGACCACTTTTATATTTGATAACCTCTTCCATCTGTTTAAGCATAGACATCACCAACTTTTCAGTAACCATTGACACTATTTTCCTCCATTCGGTTTGCAACGAGTTTTTAAACTCAGCCTTGCCTCTGATGTTGTGAATCCGAATCCGGCGCTCCATAGCAGGTTTCATAGTTGTTCTATCGGATTTATGTCCGGTGATTGGGGTGGTGTAATGAGATGATGTGGGCAACTATAGATAAACCACTCTTTAATTACAATATACCTATATGCGGTATAGTGTGCAGTAGAAAGTAATCATCTAGGCCTAGTTGCTGAGCACTTGCCTTCAAATTATCTTGTAATTCATCGTTGTATTCATAAACACCAGTTTACTCCTCCTGCTGACGACATGCATCCCTACACCATAATACTACCTCAGCCGTGCTTAACCCAAATTCTTTAGGCTTACGGACATGAGATTATGCAAAATTTAAGCGCTTCTGCCGATTTTTATTTGTTTATAAATGGCTTCTTTCTGCGACGGGGCTCCTAAATTCAGCTCGGTTAATTATTCTGCTAATAGCGGATCAATGATATTTTTTTCTGAATTTACACACATTTCCGCAGCTATTTTACTTCCAGATTTATGTGGATCAGCTCGGATTTGTGGCATGACTCACTGTTCTTCGCGTGTTAATGATTATTTGTATCATACATTTACTCTTCTTAATAATTTTTGATATTTCATTTAACGATTTTCCTTCCTTCTTTAATTTAACCATCAAAAAACGCAAATCCTTTTAACCTCCTTTCGTTTATTTGATATTTCCAAAAACTACATAATGCACGTGAAAATAAAGGACGATGAACTGCCAAAATAATAGTAAATGTGTTATTTTTCAAGATATTTGTTAATCGACAGGTAGAACCTGAATTAATGTATACACTAAACCAAATGTAAAAGAAGAGTATGTAGATTTTTGCCACTCCAAAATAATCAGAAAGTACGATCGAAGTTGGAAAAACTTGACGAATAAAAATGTTTGCTCGTTATGTTGGAAATTCATACAAACCTGTATGTCAAAAGTAAAAAGATTTTGCATTATAATTGCTCTGTTAATGAGAAAAGAGCAGACTCGATTTATTGGACTATGAGGTTGCAATTCTAGATGGAACTGTAGCATACTAATTATTTTTTATTGTTATAGATATTCGGCCATTGTCACTACAAAAATACTCAAACCTTAGGGGTAAATAACGGTTGGCCAACGATCATAAAAGTATTTTAGGCTCTTGCAATATGGTTTTACCGTCAAACTATGCTACATAATTTACTGTATGGATTTGAAAAACTTTCGGCTATTCTTAAAAAAAAAAAATCCTAAGTAGGTAGTCATTGGAAAACACGAATACAAAATTGTTATGTCATACACAACTAAAATGTCCCCAAATGTCAATGATTCTCGGAATATTTTTAAAATGGTATTTTACAAATATTTTCATCCTAAAATTGGTAAGTGAAATTATAGTAGGTAGGTACAAAGTGCCTTCCTTAAATGTTAAAATTTTCTTTTAAGTTATAGATGCCTTGACATCAAAAAAAATCTGTGTGATTTGCTTAGACGAAATAGAAACTCCAATTACTTTGAGTTGTGGCCATTCATTCTGTGAAAAATGCATTAACGATTATGTTGAATACGTTTGTAAGAAGACGAAAAGTCATCCGAAATGTCCACTATGCAGACAAATTGTATTGAAAAGGAATGGTGATGATATAAATCAATGGAAACTTTTATTTATTATTATGACAAATGTATTGATAATTTGTATTCTTACTTTTTATATTTATAAAACTTTCTACTTGTAACGTAATTTGTAATTTTCGTGTGGTAGATGTGCTTACTAAATTGTTTTGTTTTATTATATTTCAATGGTACACAAATTAGAAGTTCTTTGTCTAAACTTTTGTTGTGTTTCTTCCATGTTGGCTTGACAAATATAATTCTGCATACATTTGTTAAATACTAGGATTTGTCCAACCAATTTTTGATCTAAATCCAATCTCGTACTAGACGCAGTGTCAATAAATTGCTAAACGTGTTAAAATGCTCTTAACAATTTTAATACGAGAATAATTCACAATAGAAAGTATCGACCCTAAATCCTGCAACCGTTTTTGCGCCACTTTAATTATACTGAAATTCGGCAAGAAAATCCGATTGTACCAGCTTCATCTTAATTTATTACCACGATGCATCTAGCATCGTTCTTTCGCTTGGACGTTCTGAACCACGATTACCTATACACTCAAAAAAATAATAGGAGTAAATTTGAAAGAATTTCTTCTGATAAACCGCAATAAACCAAAATCATTAAATCAATAAAAATTAATAAAGCAGACAAAATTGTTTGTGGAAATTATGAAAAATTTGTTGGTATGAAGAAAAATGTTGTAAAAATGATTATTACCTAAATATGTTTAACAGAAACGGTTTCGAGATTTTTTTTTTATAACTTTCTTGAATTGAAAGTCATTTTATTGTAAATTTACTAATATTTTTTAAAATTTACGAAAATTTCATCATCTTAACAAAATTGACCTATTAGGTTTTAAACAAGCAAAGGGATTACATTTTACAACAATTTTATTAAATCATTTGTTAAAAGTAATACGGTTTCTCTTAATTTAACAGATATTTTATTAAATAGGTGTACAATATAATAAAATTTTATTATTTTGATTGCTTATTTATTAGTTGGATATCCTGTTTATTAAATTTTGCTGTTATAACGGTTCTCTTAAAAAATAATGTGCTGCAATTTTAATATTAAAAAAATCGTCGAGTGAACAACACTTCTTTTATGATAAAATAATTTCATAAAACAACAACATTAAAAATAGCTTTCCTATACCTGTGATAAAATTGAACCTGGTTCCACATAGTGATAAAATTGAAAGTGTGTTTGATAAAAACTATAAAAATCCATAAAAAGCTAAAAGATATTGGTAAGTTATATTGTTAATTTTATAAAACATTACTTATAATCGATTTCACATTACGATGAAATTTCAGAAAGAATTACGCGAATATTATAGAATGTTTTCATAAAATAACTGTTTATACTATGAAAACTTAGTTCGGCAGAAACATTTCCAAATAAAACTGTTTGCCATTTGCATTATATTATTATAGTATTCATTTAATTAGATTCTTAGTGAAACGAAAAAATACAATTAATATTATGAAGTGCTTTAAATGCAGTGAGGAAAATTTCTCGAAACGCGCTCTAATAGTACATACATTTAAAAACTTTTCATTCACTTGATGCATATAGTACATATCAATGCTGTGAAACCTCATGCTATCAACATTTCGGAAACTTAAAAAGTTTTAGAAAACATATTAAAAAGCACAAAAATAGTTTAATGACAAGCTCAAATCCGATACAAGAATTTTGTTCTGATTTCTTGTCAAATGAAACAGAATCAAACATTTTAAGACCTATACTTAATCAAGATACAGTTTTCCCCAGTAATACTAACCAATCTGATGGCTCTTTGAAACAAACAAAAGTAAATCTTTTGAAATTGAAACAAAACATTGATAGTTCTGTAGTTAAATTTTGTTTACAATTGCACAATAATAACAATTTTAATAGAAGTAATGTAGAACAAATTCAGGAATACGTCGTGCAATTTATAACAACACCTATCGCACTATATATAGAAAGTATGTTACTGGTTCATAAAGTCGATTATGAAGTAAATAACATTTTAGTTAGGACTATTGAGATGTTAAAAGATGTTTTTAAACCATGTAAAACTGAATATTTACTAAATAATTGGTTAATGGCTAATAATTTACTACCATCTATTGAACAGTTTTCAATAAATGATGAAATTAATATTATTACCAAAAACGGAGAAGCGGTTTATGATGACATTTCAACAAAAGGTGTGATTTTATCACTGCCATTTCAAATGAGAACAGTAGTTGAAAAACATTTTGATATAAATGCGATAGCTAGTTTAAATAAACAAAATTCAAATTCTCAATCGTATATTTCAAATTTTTGTGAAGGCACAATTTGGAAGAAAAAAGTTGAAAATGTTCAAAACAAATTGTGTATTCCATATTTTTTATATTTTGACGGATTTGAAATTAATTATCCTTTAGGATCACATTCAGAATCAATCACTGGGATTTATTTTTCTTTTCCTTTTTTTAGAAATATTTCAAAAATTGAAAATATTTTTATTGCTGGTTTCATTAAGTCGCAATATTTCAAGGAATTCGGGAATGATCGTTGTCTAAAAAAATTAATATATTCTATAAAAATTTTAGAAGAAGACGGCATCTCTCTTCAAATCTCCGGTAAATTAGTGCACGTATATTTCATATTAGGTTTAATTATAGGGGATAATTTAGGTGTAAATGAAGTTTGCGATTTTAGTAAATCCTTTTCTGCAAATTACTTTTGTAGATTTTGTAAATGCCACAAACCTGAAACCCGAAATCTATGCCAAAATAACAAATTTGATGATCGCAATATTCAAAACTACGAGATTGATGCCTCTTTGGAAGAACTGAAAACAAACTGGAGTTCAGAAAAATTCTATTTTCAATAGTATTAATTCATTTCACGTTGTAGAAAATTATTTTGTAGATATAATGCATGACATATTTGAAGGAATTGGTCATTACGACCTATGTCATGTTCTAAAATTTTACACAGAAAAGGCTAAAATATTCTCGCTAGACGTACTAAATAACCGAAAACAAAATTTTAACTATGGGTCAATTGATATAGGTAATTTATCACCAGAAATATATGCGAATGACTTAAAAAAAGGAAAATTAAAAATGACAGCGAGTGAAATGAAATGTTTTGTTCATTATTTACCGTTAATGGTAGGAGATTTAGTACCCAAAAATGACGAAATTTGGCAATTAGTAATAACTTTACTTCAAATTATTGACATTTTGCTTTCAAGAAGGTTTAATAAAGAGAAATTAGTATTGCTGGAAGAACTTATTAAAGAACACCACTCAATATACTTAAAATATTTTAATGACACTTTGAAACCAAAGCATCATTTCTTGTTACATTACCCTAAAGTGATTGAGTTTTTAGGTCCACCTAGAGACTATTGGTGCTACGGATTTGAAGCAAAGCATAACATTTCAAAAAAATTATGCAAAAGCAACTAATTCGAGAAAAAATATTTGTCTCAGTTTAGCCAAAAAGGCGCAACTAAAATTTTCACAGTTCTGTATGACCTCCGCTGCACGTAATATTTTCTTAGAATCAAAACATTTATCAAAATCTACACGAAATGTGAACTTTTGCATCAAACTCAATCAATTAAAACATTCATTTGATTGTTATTCTCAAATAATATTTAAAGGTACAATCTACAAAAAAGGGTTATACTTAACTAAATATGAAAACGGCATTAGTAAGATTGATCCTCATTTTCAAGCATTTGAGTTAAATAACATAAAAACTATTATTCAAGAAGATTTGTTGATAGGTATAAATGAATTTAGTGGTCCTCCAATAAACTTAACCAAAACTGCAAATGGTAAATTAATGATACGACTGAAAGAATATTTTTAATAATTTAAAATTATATTTTAAGCTTTTTCTTCTTTTTTTTTTTATATTATCAATCAATATTTTAAAATTCATATTATTAAAAAATAGATGCATGAATAGTAAATTTCATTTCGTAAGTAACTAAGAATTTCAAATTTATGAAGTTAAGCAGTAAAAAAAGCAATGGATAAAAGTTACACAACTTTAGTGAACGTTTCTGATGATGATTTTTCAACCGAAGCCGATAATAATTCCGCAGCAGTCAGCAATTGTGAAAATGTTCAACTAAGGACGCAAATACTTTCATTACCAAATAGTAGTATATATACATTAACTCCAGTCAGTCAACCAGCAGTAGCAAATTTAGAAAATTATCACTTTAGCTTAGAAGTACAAAATGAACTCTACAATTTCTTGAAATCCTGGAATTTAGAAATGTTGTATCAAATATGTATTGGTGAGTACGAAATAAAAAAATTAAAATTTCCAACGTTACAAATAATATTTTAATTTTTCAGATAACTTTGTTGATGTAGAAGTTTTGAAAAATTTAAAAGGTGAACATAAGACTTCATTCCTTAACAAACTACCAATTGGATTCCGTTTGAAGCTGGATGCTAAATTGTTGAAGATACAGCTATCGGAAGCGTCTACTTTATCCAATCTATCGACCGAAAGCGATAGAGAAGTGTTTTGTATTACACTCGGCCCATCAAACACAACAGACTCCATTGAAACACAAAGCTTTAATTTGGACATTAATTTAGTTTTAAAAGAAACATCTTCTGGTCAGGATATTTTAAAATTTTATGCAACAAACGACGAGTTAACGGATGGTTTAAGAAATGTATTAGTTGATAAAATATCAGATTATTTAGTAAAACATAATATTAAGATGTCAGTAGGAATTGCAGAAAATATTTCCAAAAATATAGTCCAACTATTTCCATCAGAAAAAGAGTATTGATATAAATAAATCATATAAGTAATTATACAACTGCGATCAAAAATCATTTCAGATTTTCAAGACTTTTTTATTAAAGCAATAAACAATTTTATTTTGATTGTTAAGCCTTCAGCGTCAAGTAAAGTTCGAAATTATCATAAACTTAAATCACTAAAATCATACTATAACAGCATTTTATTCTATATTCAAAGAATTTTTTTTTTAAAACTAAATCATTTTTTTTAATAGGACGGTTCGATTAGTTTCTAAAATTATTATCACGAAATAAATTTAATGTAAAACCTATTTCGTGATAATAAATTTTAAAAATTTTTTTTGCTTATATAGCAAATAGCTTCTTTAAATTAAGCAAATTTTTTTGTTTGCTGTATGGCTGAGATAAACTCTACACAAACGACGTGACTATCTAAAAAAAATTGTTAAACTTTGAAATTTTGTAACTAAACAACAACTAAAAGTTAAAATTCAATCATCTTTTTGTTAATCGGGTCTGAGTCGCGCTAAGAATGATTGCTTGTATACATTTTCATGGTTTAACATTTTTTTTTTACTTAGTAACGTCGGTCGCGTCGAGTTTACCTCAGCCATTACTTAAATCATGTGGAGCTTTATAAAATGCAATGTTTAATATATTTTATTATATTTATATAATGTATTTCTAAATAAAGATTTATCCATATTTCAGAGTTTATACTTCTTCAAGGAAACTGAAAAAAAACCATTGGGAAAAATTTACGCCCAATACTTTAACAAATTACGCTCTCTACAAAATCTAGGCCTTAGATGTAAACGAAGTCCGTCATATAATACTTCCAAAACTGTAAATAAAAAAACTAAAACCATTTTTGCCGTTGAGGAAAATATTGATGAACATTTGGAAAGCATTTTAAAAAACAACTGCAGTTGGGCTTAAATTGAACAGTATTGGGGATTAACATCGAATTATCGATTAAAAGAAATTTATGCTGCTAATTCAACGCAGGATGTTTTGTCAAAATGGTTCCAATATAAAAAACCATACGGCTATAAACTTGTGAGTTTAATTTTTTTACATTTTTTGTAACTATGAGACTAACGATGATTTATTCCTATTGTCATTTTATATAACAGGTAGAGATTGACTTTGGAGCCATGTTTCCGAATATACCAAACTAATGTCGACTTAAAATTTTCTCATTTTAAGAAAGTGATGCTTCTTATTTTTGATCAAAAAATAAAAGATAAAAATGCACGATTACTTTTGGGCAAGATAAATAATCGAACTACTATTTCCGAAAGTAAGTTATTGAGTTTTGGGATTTTTTTAATAATATGTTTTTTGATTGTTTATTTATTTTTTCTCAGATGGATTCAATACATCTGTCTTGTATTTGTTGCATTTTGTATTGGCGCCTACTTCGAAGATAATTAAATATGTCGAAGGAGAAAAACTACATATTAAATATTCGATGAAGGATTCGCAGAATTCGTTTATGCTAATTGGTGCTACTACTGCCGATATTGAGGAAGCTCTACAGCAAAAAATCAAACAGAATTTACCCATCCAGCCATTTATTTTAATTAGAGGATCTATAATAAATCCTGAAGATATTTTGGTATATTTTGATGGTATACGATATCAGCTATACTCGATTTTACGAGCTCTTGAAATTTGTTTCAAAATTTTTTATGTTTTGATTTGAGTTACCTGCCAGAGTCGGCTCTAGTTTGGAGTTTTATAAAACAATATTTTTTTGAAACAATTACCTCTAACCAAAATGAGAAAAATCATCCAGCGGTTAGTCACCTATAATTAATGAACTAGACAAAAGGTCTGCTCAGTAATAATAATGTGTTATTTCCAATATTTTAAGGCTAAATGAATTAAGATAAATCATTATAATTTTGATATAAGTTATTTTAACTTCTATCAATAATATTTAATTAATAATTAAATGTACTACATATAACTCACTATTGTTTTATTTTTAAATTTACAACCAAAGTTATGAAAAAAAAATAATTATGGGACTGGATTCTGTACCTGAAATAATATAAAAAGTAATTTTATTCTTTAAAATAAATTAAATTGTTTTTATTTACTTAGTACTTACCAAAATCTTCTTACAAAATATAAATTTGATAGAAACTTACCCTTGGTTTGATAAAATTTTATCAGTTTCATAAACTAAGCTTACAAAAAAATTTATTGAATTGAAAACTAATTTTGTTTGTTTGACGCAAGTTTATTAATTTTACAAAAACAATTTGTAGTAAAATTAATTAATTATTGTTAAAATAAATAAAAAAGTTTATTAAAATAAAAAAAATTCTATAAATTTAATTAAAATTACCATAGTTATAATAAACAAAATCATCAATATAACACCGCTTCTTAAGGAATGAATTTAACAAATTTTTGTTAAATTTTTATTAATTTAATAAAAAAGTTTGTTGGCGCTATATTAATTGCTTTTTTATTGTAATAATCACTATTTTCCTCAATTTGACCCCATTTTTTCTCTGAGTGTATGATATCACAATAATATGCTAGACCTGTATGTAGATTCCGGTTTTGTGAAATGAATTGGATTGGAATGGAATTTTTATTTTTCCCACATTTCGTTTTCTCGCTGAAAAATTCCGTTCCACAAATTTGTATTCTAGTTCTCCTTGCGAGATATAGATTTTAGTACTAGGTCTAATACGGGGAAATATGTCAAAAGTGGAATATTTTTCTGTCATTTTATTTATGTTTTTGTCGTGATTTGTTAAAATGCACGCAGTTATTATTTAATTTGGGTGAATATTTGTATATATACAAATAGATGATCAGCGTAAAGCAATAGATGTTACTCGTACATAAGCAGCATAACATACCCAACAATAATCTTATAATTTAAATTAATGAAGCCGGGGAATGCGAATGGTGCGAAAAATTGAATATTGATAGTGTTAAATAAAACTGGTTGTACATAATTAATGTTAATTGAAAATAAAAATTTTATTTTAATGCATTATGGTGTTACATATTATTATTTTTATATCGATTATTACTTTTATTGTAATATTGCTGCTCTTTTTTCTAAGTCTAATATAAGCACCCGCCTGTGTTCTGAAATCTGCTAAGTGTACAAATAATGAATAAAAAATTAAAAAATCATTATTTTCATTCGCCGACCCGTATTTGGCTCTAAATATCTTGAAGGGGGCTCTTCTGAGTTAATGAAACTTTTTGCCAACATTTTTCACACTAGCTCTCATTTTATTAGAAAAAAAAAAATTAATTGAATAGGTTCACGGTCAATTTTTTGGATTCCGTGGCACTATTAATTGTATCTCACCGTCAAATTCCACGACGAGAAATTTTGACGTTTCATTCCACAAAAGTGGGATTTATTTTCCCATTCCACTGAACCGGAATGCGAAATCCTCGTTTAGAACAAAATCCCGTTCCACAAAATAATTCCACACAACCGGAATCTACCTACTGGCTTACTATCAATACTTCCATAAGTTCCTCAGTAATGCCAATTAGGAGTTTTTGTAACGTTGTGGAAATTTAAAAGATATTGTTTTGATGTTTAATAATCTTCAACAAATCCCGATGCTGATAGAGCCTGGAAAGAGTTAAGAAGCGTTTAAATTTATTCTTAAACCAAATACAGAGTGCGAATCGAGGAGGAATTGACATCAAGTTCAAAAATGTCCTGGAATTTCATTAATAGTAAGGTAAAAGTAGTTGGGGTTTCATTTACTATGGCATTTTAGAGAGCACAATACTAGGCAGCCGTCGGGAAATTGCAATTCGTTAGGTAGCGTTTTTGCATCGGTATATAATGACTACGATGCCCCGTACCAGGAAGAATTTTGTGATTGCTTTAATGTTAATGGACCCTTGACCATGGCCTTTTCGTTTCCTGCCAAAAGTGTTTAGGCGCTTGGGAGTTTTCGGGCTGAGATTCTTGATATGGCGTACAGGAACGGACGACCTTTTCGATGTAGTTGTCGATGTTCTGCCACTACACGTAACTTCTCGCCTTAGATTTCATGAACAACACGCCCGGGTGAGCTGTAAGCAGCACATTCAGGATAGTCCGATGAATACCACAATGGAACAATCGTATGCTGGCCCCAGAGAAGACACTCCTTGATGCAACTGAGTTGATTTCGCCTAATCCAAAATGGTTTAAAATAATCCTCTCAAGTACCATGAGAGAATATGTGAAAGAATGGGGTCTTTATTTGTCGATTAAGATATGTCCTCTACCAGAACAACTGGGTGCTCCAGCGATTCGGATTGGGTAAACGACTAAGACCATCAGCATTACCGTTCTCTATTCCTGTCGGTGGATAAGTGAGTAATTATTAGGTTGTTCAGAAATTAATGCAGGTTTTCAACCATTTTATTTAAAACGACATATCTCAGTTTAGAATAAATTTTATTAATCGAAATAAGAACCATTAGAATCTACACATTGTTGCCAACAAGATACAAGTTTATTAATTCCAGTTGCATAGAATTCTGAAGTTCTGGAAGCGACGATTTCTTCGAAGGCATTTTTTGCGGCTATTTGGTCGTTGAAGACTTTTCCTTGTAAGAAGTGGTCGAGATGCTTGAAAAAGTGGTAGTCGGTTGGCGAGAGGTCTGGTGAGTATGATGGATGAGGCAGAGCTTCGTAGCCAAGTTGGTTCAATTTCTGCAGCGTCGGTTGTGCAACATGTGGTCGAGCATTATTGTGCAGAAGAATTGGGCCCTTCCTATTGACTAATGCCGGACGCAGACGTTTTAGTTCTTTGTGCATTTATCAATTTGTTGACAATATTTCTCTGCTGTGATATTTTCGCCAGGATTCAAGAAGCTGTATTGAACAATTCCGGCTGACGACCACCAAACAGTCACCATACTGATTTTTTGATGCAGCTCAGGTTTGGAGAAGTGTTTAGGGGCTTTGCCACGGTCCAACCACTACGCTGAACGTCGTCGGTTGTCGTATAGAATCCACTTTTCATCGCACGTCACAATGCGATCGAAAAATGGTTCGAGTTTGTTGCGCAAAAGAAGTGAAGAGCAAACTTCATAACGGCGATTTTTTTTGGTTTTCGTTCAATGCGTGTGGCACCCATTTATCGAGCTTCTTCGACTTTCCAAATCGGCTTAAATGTTCCGAAATTAATCCAATACTTACACCTAGGTCCCCTGCAAGCTCTCGAGCAACGTTGTATTGTGCATTCGTTAACACTTCCTTGGCCCCAAACTTCATTGATGTTTCGAGCCGTTTGTGCTGCACTGCGGCCGAGTTTAAATTCATACAAATAAATTTGACGAAATTCTTGTTTTGACATCTTAACTTCAAAGGTCTAAAAATAGACAAAACTACAATTTAGATTACAAATAGATTATGTGATAAGAAAGAGCATAAAATAAGCTTTAAAATGACTTATAATGTTAAACTCTTTGCGTAATTCTTTATTATTGAAAAATTGCCGAAACAAATAAAATTATAAAACCTGCATTAATTTCTGAACAACCTAATATAAGCATTGAGAAAAACGCTCCATCGCATGAATGATGTCTCTCGATGTTCCTCGGAGTCAAAACATGTTGTGCCGGTTTCTTAGGGTTGAACAATCCCAGGAGCGGTTTGTGATCGATCATGATTTTAAATTCAGCGAATTCACGATCGAAAGCTTCTCCATCAATTTGAGCATAACGACGTTCAGTGGCAGTTAGCGTCTTGGAAAAAAATTAAATCAGACATTCATTATAATCTTGCGTGAAAGGACCACACCGATGCCATACGGGGAGGCATCACAAACCAACAGTAATGGTAGCTTCTCATTGTAAGGCATGAGAACATTGTCGGTCGAAAGCGCAGACTTCAGCTCATGGAAACTTCTCTGAAGGGCGGTGGACCAAGACCATTTGGTGTTGTCGTGCAGAAGTTGTAGCAGCGGCGATAGTATAGCTTTCCTAGTTAATGATTTTTTTTTTTCGCTGGCGCTACATCCCATAGAGGGATTTGGCAGCTTCATAGTGAAGTTTCGTAATCAATTTTTACAACGGATAATGAGTGATTAATTCATTGATCCTTACATTAACCAGCCGCGATTTTTTCATCACCCGCCGGGAATCGAACCCGGGACCTCCGGAGCTTAAAGCAAGCATGCCAACAACTGTGCCACCGCACCGGGGCGGGAAGACAGCAAATGAGTAGCTGACGAAATCGAAAATCGTGAGGCGAAACCGCTTTATTTACGGTAGATTTATAATCTCTACATTTACTCCAAAAATCCCTGGTTTCACATTTGTGAATATGTTAATGTCGAAAACACCGTAACCTGAATTAAAAAGCCGCGACATTCTCAACTGGTTCCGAAACTGCAAAATTCGTAGAGACAGGATCAATATGTAGCAAAGGGCAAATAGCGTATGGGAGCGTAGAGAAGGAAAAAAACCAGAAATACCCAGTCCGAATCGACAAGAAATTTGTTTAAAGAAACGTAGTCAGCATGTCTAACATCGAAATGGAAACATTTACTTGAAGTACTCATAGTATTACAATTCTCATGATAAATGTATATCATAATTGGAGTGTGATATATGCTCGTACGTCCAGTGAAGTCTTCGAGAGATCCAAATACATAAGGTCAGTTGAAAAAACCAAATCGAGGAATTTCCCTGGACTTTTGCTTATTCGATTCACCTGCATCAATGCTGTGCTATCAAAATCATCAGTGACTGCTAATCATTTCTGGTCGATAGAAGAGGCCGTGAAAACTCTATCAACATTTATCCATAAGTAATATCAGCAACAGCAGACTCGAAACAATTAATAATTCCCAGATAATATTCCATGGTAGATCCGCAGGGAACTTAAGCAGTTACTGCGAGGATGGAGGCACGGCCTACATTAATACGTACAGCAATAACATCATTAGTTGGATGGCATGTAATGAGCTCGTTCGAAATCGAATATTTAACAGCGACCAACACACCTTTCCCCTTAAGGATGTTACAAAAATAATGACGATCATTCCTGTGAACGACGTAGTTAGGTGGAAAATATTCCGCCGAATTTAAACTTTTAGTAAACCGAATTTCCGAAATAATGATCACATCGTAATCAGTGTCAGGCACGCCAAGCTAAAATAATTAAGCTTTACCTCATATGCTAGAGGCATTATGATAGTACATCGAGGTAAAAGAGGTTTGTCCGGAACTTATAGGCGGAAGCATCTTGTCCGAAACTACATCACTTAAATTACGGGAGAGTTGACTGGTACAGTTGGTATCCGAAATTTCACACTGCAGGTTATTACTTGGGACAAATTTACTACTAAGTAAGCCGTTGTTCTACTTAGTAAGCCATGTTCGGAACTTCACCCGTGGAAGCAATGTTGTCCGAAAGTTTTTATCGTATAACTCCCGAATGTGTACAGCGGTTGGCCAAGTATTAGGGTATAGAGCCTTAATACGTTCATCAGCTCTATTGCCCAATTTGAAGCAAACAAACTCCAGAGATTCGATGCTCCGTTGTTTAGGGACTAGTTTGAAAGCTTTACAGTCTTCAATCTCCAAACAAGTTTTAGCCATGGGCGCAATTTAATTTTCCGGATCAAATTTTGAGACGCGTATAGTCATATCGTCGGTACAATGACCTTTACTCTATAATTTTTCGAAAATTGTCTTGTACCACAAATAGTTTTTGTGCCCAGATTTTGAAGATTGAATAAAAAATTACGTTATATTGAGGTTTCTGCTACTCTTACCCATCTAAAGAACAATTTCCTTTGAACGGTTTGGGACCAATACCATATGAATTTCGTCAAGATGATAGAGGTTATTTTTTAAAATTGTTTTGTAATGAAAATCATATTCGTAACAAACTAAATTTTACTCGTTTTGTTGCTGCGAATTATCGAAGATTATTGGTGGATTATGTGAAACACTGTTTACACGAGTAGACAGATAATTAATCGCTTTGTAAAGTAAACACGACACAACGCTGTTGTACCGTAGTTATTTATGAAGTTTGAGATACATGAAATTATGTTGAGAGACAATGACTGTTTTTATTTCGCAGTTTGCTTTTAACATATCATATACCTAATCCGAAAATTAATTCTTGTTGACCGCTCGAATCTCAGCATCTGTTTAAAAAAGTGTCTTATTGTTATTTTATCGAAAGCATTCAAAACCTCCTTTTAACGTCGACAAATTAAATAAATTTAATCAATGTAATAAACGGAATGTTACAAAACCGTATGATACACAAAAAAAAATATTTTATCATTTCACACATTGTCTAGCAACTAGCTTATACTCGTACCAACTAAATACAAAGCTACTAGAAGAAAATAAAAGAAAATACCATGGATCTAGTATTTGGTACGACGACCCTTTTCAATTAAGTTAAAACAAAAATTGTTTTCAACAAAACGATGAAACATACAAATTCCCTATAAAAATAAAATCAAGCAGCAATTAATTTTCTTCTTACTAAAACACATATTCGTCTGATATACATGAAGTAAAATTAATAGTGTACCATAAGAAAGAACAAAAAAAAAAATTGCCAACCCTTTTCTTATTAAAATAAAATTTATTACTTAAGTTAATTCAATCGTAAATAAAAGTGTCATGGTCATTTTTATTTTTTCTGTTGATTCCTTCTTGATACCATTATAACGGCTCGAAACCAATCATTTCTTTATACATCATATACCTATCTAAACAATACAGTGTAAGGGCGTACGCATATAAACGTACATATATCAGAAATTAAAAATGAATCGTATATAGCAACACTTATTGTTTTGAAAGTTGTTAGCGCCTAACTGTCGCAAAATTTATATTTCACATTACAAAAATTTTCGTAAACTTTTCCGCTTTTCTTTTTTGTTCCTAAGTGCAGACGACACATGTTCAATATATTAATCAAGACGTGGGCAAAAAAGCGAAAAAAAATTATAAATACAAAACGTGTGTGACATGTTAGCAGGCAGTCTTAGGAAAATCACGTCTACTTAACTAACCCTTATACAAAAAAACATAAACACACCTAATTGTTATTTTTTTGTTCTGTTCAAAGTTAAAACTTAGTATTTAATAGAAAATGTTTACTGTATTAACACAATCATTACTCGTATAAATTTCAAAGTGTTTTATGTGACATTTTTGTATTATAAAATGTAAATAATGGAAACAATGATTTTTTGTTTTCATTAGAAAATTTCCCGGTAGTCAAGTAAACAACCAATGAAAGGTTTCGCCTTTTAACAATTCGCGTTTTATGTTTTATCTAAATACTAAAGAAATAGAGTTTTGTATTAATGCATATTGATATTGAAATAACATTTTGATATTGGATTTGAACTTCTGTAAATCATATGATACCGGAAAGCTTCATTGTCCAGTCCGTTTCAGTTTGAAAGCACACAAGTTTAGTAAACTGTAACTGTGTGTTAAATTACATGAGAGACTGTTCTGACCTCTGTTGATTTAAGAAGAACACAACATACTGACAGCAACGTCAAAATTTACCAGTTGCATGCTGCTCGATTGCTAGAGAAAAAACTACAGGAGTTTGAAAACCGCGAAACAGTTCGAAAGAATTTTTTTTGGCCATTTAGTTTTTTTTTTCTGTTAATCCTTAGTTGAAAAGCTAAGATCAGATAAAAATTTAGAATTTTTTCAACAACTTCAAATTAGTAAAACAATTTTATTTCATTGGCCTTATAATCAAAAAGCTCTTGACAATTTCGAAAATGATGTTGGCAAATATGTTTCGATGACTCCGTAGCAAACCAAAATTGGATAACACAAAAGAACTTAGTTTTTGGTAAAGTTTCAATAAAATTTGATTTTTTATAAAAAAAATACAGAAACACTAACAGGTTCAGGTTTAGTTTTATCGTTATAATTTTTGTCTTTGTTGGAGCAAGGAAATAGAAGATCCAGTACAGTAGTTGACTTCTTATCAATTGCAAAGATACTTGTCACATTTATTTATTTCCTTTCCGAAGCATAAAACTACAGTTTAATTCTAACCGCACAGAAAGGAATGTTTCGCAGCCCTGTTAAAGTTTAAAGAAATATTTCAGCTTAAAGTAAAAAGTCAATAATGCAGAGCACGTCATGACCATTCCAGCCGCAAATGAAAAAAAAATGTTTTTATCAGCCGAAAGTAAATAGAACACAGGGATTTAAAAAAAAAAAAATTATAAATAGTCTTAAGTGGAAAACTTTGTTTAACCTAATCGCAGAAAATATCGAAAAATTAGATGAATTCATTGAATTGGAATATAATCAACCTCTATAGGATATATCTGCAGTTGAATCGTTTTGAATGAATTTGTCAATAGCTATCGCAGAAAAAAATTCAGTTCAAGTTTATCGTGGGAAATCTCGGAAAACTCGATTTTCCAAACTCATTATAAAATTTGTATAAAAACAGCATCTAGAGTATTATGTCTTGAGATGTATTTTACTGGTGTGATTTGTCAAAAGCTATTTCCGAAAAAAAATTCATTTCAAATTTTCTAATGATTTTGGAAAATCCAATTTTCCGAGATTTCCCACGGGAAACTTTAACTGAATTTTTTCTGCAATAGCTATTGACAGGTCACATCAGTGTAATTCATCTCGAGACATAACACCCGACAGGTTAATTTTATTCCAATTGAAATGTTGTTTTGGGTTTCGCGAATTTTCCACAATTTTCCACGAGAAACTGGAATCATGTTTTGCCATATATAGGAATACTGACAAAAAGCTTCAATGCTACTCATGTTCATGTATGCTTAGTAATTTTTAGGTTTAACACTACCGATTGAAATCGACTTCATTTTGCATTACCAATTTCTTACGGGCGGATATCGTAATCTGCATTACCGTTTTTTACTTTCTGGCGGATTAATATAATCTGCATTATCGACTTTCCAATTTCGCCGCCCAACTTTCTGGTAACGTTAACAATATCATCTAAACTGTACTATATATTTGTAATTGAATCGTTTTTTTGTGATTTGTCACAATAGATATCGCTGGATGCTATCAATTCAAGTTTCCCGTGGGAAATCTGGAAAAATTCGATTTTACGAAAATCGTTGGAAAATTTGTATGCATTATATTTGTTGTCATTAGAAAACTTTACTATAATGTACTATTTATTACGTTACTATAATGCGGCTAATTAACACAGTGTTGATCTATAGATATTCTAGCCGTACCACTAAAACTTACGCTAAATGATTACAAAATAGTTAGTAGGTACTGCTAAGGAATGCTTTAAAGGTCCAACTAAATGTTTTGGCTTTCAGTATACCTAGACCTGCTGTGGGACCGATTACGTATTTTGGAAATCTCGCACAAATTCTCCTATTGATATTAGGGTGATTGCTATCACTGAAGCAAATCAATCTTTGGAAAGTAATTATTATTGCTAAGGAGTGCTTTTATGACGCAATTAAATCATATGGAAATGTTCTTATTGATATTTTATTCCCAGTAATTTACTTATTGTTTAGCTCTTTAAAAAAGACACATGAACGTCCCATTATTCAATTTATTTTCGACACGATTCATTAAATTAAAAATTATGTGTTTTCGCAAATATTAATTAAAAATAAATAGAAATAAAGGGAATATTTATTGTGAAATTTGTGCCCTATGGCACCGGATTATTTAGTTAATGATACTTTTCCTAGATAGCTGCTATTTGTACATAGATTTTGCCTATACAGTTCTATTTGATAATTCTCGTCCCCTTTCGCTAGACATAGAAGGTAACGCCTTCTATAGTTGATCAAAATAAGAAGATTTTCCTCAAATAAGACTCAGTTACCCTAACAAAGCACCGAAACCAAAACCCTAAGTGTTCTAATCAAGTATATAATTGGGCTAAAAAGTACATGGTTCGATTTTTGTTTAAATGATTTTTTGTTTAAGTTATATGTTTTGTAGAATAAATATAATAATTTAGAATATTGTTAGGGCACAGGATTAATTGAAGTCCAATCTAAAGAAATGTCATGTAAAAGATGAAAACTTTATAAACAATTTATTTTAGCACAAGAAATCTTTTCTAATGAGAGCTTTCATTTGAATTACTCAAAATAAAATAATTTCGTTAAATGGGTATTAAATTACTAAAATTCCGCGGAATTTCAAAAACCAAATTATTTTCTGTGGTGTTGCTTTATATTTAGTTTAAGCTAGATTGAGTTGTTATAACGACAACGTTTTTCTAAATAAAAGATATTCGTAATATTAAACCTTTCTTTATTTATTTATTCTAATCCTTTAGGCTTCATATTCCAGAAGATATACTAAAATAAATATATTCCTATGGTTTCATTGAAAATGATTACTTTTACCTATTTTATCAACCGTTTCAATTTGTTTTAGTTCGTCGAATGAATATTCCTTTTAAAATTATTAACACAAGTGATGAACAATATTTTTTGCATATTTATACATGAACTATAAACTCTTGTACCAACATTAATTCTGCACATGTGCTTTTTATGTTGAATAGTACAATATAATGTATTACTTTCAATTTGTCCCATACGTAGTACATTCTTGTGGAAAACATCAAACAATGTAACGCTGAAAGAAAGTAAAAATTGAAATTTCAGCAAAAAGAAAAATTAAATTAAAAAACTCATTATCTGACAAAGGAATAAATGTAAATAAACATATGTACATATACATATATGTATACATAGACTCTAGAACTTAAATCATTAAAAGAAGAAAAAAAAATTCTACAACAAAAAACACTTAGGTTGAATTTTCACTTTGTTTGCCATGTCTTTCTCAGAATGTATTTAAGGTATTAACCACAAGTATTTCGTCTTATATATGTTTTGTCTTAAAACATTGAACGTTCAGTAAATAGATAAACAAAATGTAAATATACAACTTCTGCTAAAATCATAATACGCTAGAAAAAGTAAATTGCTCAAGTGTAAAAAACACCTCGTTCATGTAGACATTGAATTTTGTTGCTTCGCTTCTACCAAAACATTAATTAATTGCGAGAATTTCTAAAGAATAATCATTTTTAGGAACCAGTAAATAAGATTGTTTCATTTTGTCATTCGAATGAACATTTATACTGATAATTTGGATGGTCGATTTTAATTGGTATCATACCAATTTTATCCGAATTATTACTGCGCTGGTCAAATTAATTTTATTGGTGTTTATGTTGTACAAAATATTATGTCGAATTGATAAATATGGTATTAACTATTTCTTAGAATCTAATTTTTTTTGTTCTTCTTGTTTAGTACAAAAGAGATTTACCAAATAATAATCTATTTGTGTTGCCAAATTCCCTTGCCAACCCATATAGGTTTTATTATTCAACGAGTAACTTAACTATGGCATTAGAAAGCATTTCTGGAAACATAAAACAAACAGCCATTATTGATTTTAGAAATATTCATATACTTTATGCTTATTGTTAAAATTCTTTAGTAGACATTTCTTTCTGAGTTACACAGTTCATTTATTCTTAATATTCACTATCAGAGATCGTATCAAAAAAAATTTCCTGAACACGCTAATCCTCTATTTTTAAATAAAAAAAATTGCTACGAATAGCCTACCCCATTTAGTCACTAAAATTGTGCTTAAAATTGTTTGGGTTCTCTAAACCACTAAGCCAAATTTTTAGATATGTAGGTCATTTTGGGGTCAGCTGTCTACACAGTAAAAAATATTTACATAAATTCTGTAAAATTCCATATAAATCGAAGTAAAAATATTACATATTTTATGTAAACCAAAAAAGTCAGTAACTGATTATGTAAAATTCTGTAAAAAGTTCTGTATAATCTTAAATTACATATAATTCCAAGAATAATTAACAATTTTATTGAAAAATCCATCCCAAGTTATGGAATTATCCATACGATATATGTAGTACTCTGTATTTAACATGTAATTTTACATAAAATGTCTGTAAAATAAGAGAAGCGAGAAGAGAAAATTAGAGAGGGGATACTAACCGATCAAAAAGTTGCAGTTATGTGTCGCAAATTTTAACGGATTATGAAAGACATACTCGGATACACAAAAATACTGAAAATGCTAGATTTAGGTGCTATCGAAACTGTTCTGCTATATTCAGTAATTTTAATTCATATCTTTCGCATTTATTTCGAAAACATAATGAGAAAAAATGTAACCGAGTCATATTTAGAAAAAATTGTATAATAATAAATTGTAGAACAATTTTATACTCAAACAAAGAAATAATAAGGCATTACTGTCAACATATTTTAAACAATGACAAAGTTTACTGCCCGTTTTACTGTAATAAATTTACTTTAAATTATAGTACTTTTCGTTCTAATATGTTTCGAAAGCACAAAGGTGCTTTCACGTCGCTAATCCTGGAGTTCCACAATTTATTACGCACGATATTTTTGAAGGTATAGCGTGCAGTGATTTGTATTTGATATTTAATTATTTATGTAACCATGAAATAGTAACGGAATACGAAAATATTTAAAAATATTACCTCCATATATATAAAAATGAATTCCTGTTTGTTTGTTTGTTTGTCTGTTCCGAATGGGCGTCTCAGCCGCTCAACCGATCGCCATGAAATTTTTACCATGTACAAGTTGCATATCCAGAACCAACCTTACGATATTTTGGAAGGGGCTGGACCCCGGGGTCTAGGGGCTGCGGTACAAATTTTTTCGAAAATTTTAATTTTCTTTAAATTTTTCCACGAAAATGAGTTTATGGGCTGGTTATATGAAATTACTGACATGTTCGAATCCGAGGGGCCCACCCCCGGATCAAAAATTAATTTTTACATGTATAGATACAAATATTTGATTATTTCAAAATTATTTCTCAGTCGCTAAACCGATCGCCATGAAATGTTTACCATGCAAATGTTGCATATTCAGGACCAATCTTACGATATTGTGAAAGGGGCTGGACCCTGGGGTCTAGGGGCCATGGTACACATTTTTTCAAAAATTTAAATTTTTTTACGAGAATGAGTTTTGGAAAGGGGTTATATGAAATAAGAGACATGTTCAAATTCGGGGGGTCCGCCCCTGGGTCAAAAATTCATTTTTACATGTAAAGATACAATTATTTGATTGTTCTGAAATAACGCCTTAGCCCCTTTACCGATCGCCATGAAATTTTTACCATGTATATGTTGCATGTTCAGGACCAAGCCCACGATACTTTTGAAGGGGCTGGACCCCGGGGTCTAGGGGCTGTGGTAAATTTTTTTCTCAAATTTCAATTTTTTTAAGATTTTGTTGACGGGAATGACTTTAGGAAAGGGGTTATATGAAATTAGTGCCATGCTCCAATCCGGAAGTCTGCCCTGGATCAAGAATTTATTTTTACATGTATAGATACAATTATTTAAATGTTCCGAAATAGCGCCTTAGCCGCAAATTTATACACCAAAAGGATATCTAGCGTGCGATTGTTATACACAAATCATACCTCTACTATAATTGATTTAATTATTCAAATTAATTTTATTAATTTAAATTTAAGACTATCTTTCATCACTTTAACTGAAGACAAATCTCTGAATACTTATGAATCTCTGAACACGGTAACGGAGGAATTATTTTTCTTGAATCACCCGGAGGCACTGGAAAAACATTCCTTCTTAATTTGATACTTGCTGAAGTAAGACAGCAGAATACAATCCGCCTCGCTGTTGCATCATCTGGAATTGCATCCACTTTACTCGATGGAGGATGTACAGCACATTCAACGTTTAAACTACCATTGAATTTGAATCTAGCGGATAATTTTTCTTGCAATATAACACGAAATTCGGGAATTGCCGCGTTATTAAAAACATGTAAAATCATTATTTGGGATGAGTGTACCATGGCACTCAAAAAAGCATTTGAAGCGGTTGATCGTACTTTGCGTGATTTGCGACAAAATAATCGACCAATGGGAGGAGCTCTAATACTACTAGCAGGTGATTTTCGTCAAACTTTGCCAGTCATTCCACGATCAATACCCGCTGATGAACTTAATGCCTGCCTGAAGGCGTCTCATCTTTGGAAACACGTTACGAAAATCACACTATCTACAAACATGCGTGTGAATTTACATCACGATGGTACAGGTAAAACATTTGCCAGGCAGCTTTTGGACATGGGTAACGGGAAATTGCCAAATGACCCTGTAACATGTGAGATATCGTTCTCGCCTAATTTTTGTCAAATGCTGCCATCAATGCAGGACGTGGTAATGAAAGTATTCTCAAATCTGCCAAATAACTTCAAAAATCATGATTGGCTGTGCGAACGTGCACTCCTAGCTCCCAAAAATGACGGCGTTAATAAATTAAATAATGAAATTCAATCGCAACTACCCGGGCCACTAATGAAATACAAATCTATCGACACGGTTACTGATGTGGATCAATCCGTCAATTATCTAATAGAGTTTCTTAATTCTTTGGAGCCACCTGGTATTCCACCACACATACTATTTTTAAAAGAGGGTTCACCAATAATGCTGCTCCGAAATTTAGATCCACCGAAATTGTGCAACGGAACACGGCTTTGTGTGAAGAAATTGATGCCGAATGTGATTGAAGCAACGATTATTACCGGTAAAAGTAAAGGAGAAGATGTGCTAATTCCGCGCATTAATATGATTCTCACCGATTTGCCGTTTGAATTCAAGCGACTACAATTCCCATTACGCCTTGCTTTTGCAATGACAATCAACAAAGCGCAGGGGCAATCATTGAAAATAGCTGCTGTTATTTTGGAAAATTCATGCTTTTCACATGGCCAACTGTATGTTGCTTGCTCCAGAGTGGGAATGCCAAAAAATTTATTTATTTACACACCAAATGGAAAAACCAAAAATATTGTTTATCAAAAGGCTTTATAATAAAAATTATTAACTAAAATATCTTTATATTTATTATTCACTTTGATCTGGTTGAAGGTTTGTAAAAATGAAGAATAATTATTAGGCAATTGGTAACAAATACCAAACCAAAATTAACTAACTATCCTCACAAACAGGATGTCCAATAATATCATTACAAAATTTCGCCTGGATGCATTGACAGAGGCACCCGTTACTGAATACAGCTACTTATAATATTCTTTTCATATGTGTTTGCAACTACAGCGATGTAAAGAGAGAATTCTTGCATAACAATCAAGGTATTTGAATTATATACCTCCCGTGCAACGCCGAGTAACTCAGCTAGTCTATATATATCAAAATGAATTCCTGTTTGTTTGTTTGTTTGTCTGTTCCGAATGGGCGTCTCAGCCGCTCAACCGATCGCCATGAAATTTTTACCATGTACAAGTTGCATATCCAGAACCAACCTTACGATATTTTGGAAGGGGCTGGACCCCGGGGTCTAGGGGCTGCGGTATAAATTTTTTCGAAAATTTTAATTTTCTTTAAATGTTTCCACGAAAATGAGTTTATGGGGCTGGTTATATGAAATTACTGACATGTTCGAATCCGAGGGGCCCAGCCCTGGATCAAAAATTAATTTTTACATGTATGTTGGTATAGATACAAATATTTGATTATTTCAAAATTACTTCTCAGTCGCTCAATCGATCGCCATGAAATGTTTACCTTGCAAATGTTGCATGTTCAGGACCAATCTTATGATATTGTAAAAGGGTCTGGACCCCCTGGGTCTAGGGGCCATGGTACAAATTTTTTCAAAAATTAAAATTTTTTTACGAGAATGAGTTTTGGAAAGGGGTTATATGAAATAAGAGAGATGTTCGAATTCGGGGGTCCGCCCCTGGATCAAAAATTCATATTTAAATGTAAAGATACAATTAATTGATTGTTCTGAAATAACGCCTTAGCCGCTTTACCCATCGCCATGAAATTTTTACCATGTATATGTTGCATGTTCAGGACCAAGCCCACGATACTTTTGAAGGGGCTGGACCCCGGGGTCTAGGGGCTGTGGTAAATTTTTTTTCTCAAATTTCAATTTTTTTAAGATTTTGTTGACGGGAATGACTTTAGGAAAGGGGTTATATGAAATTAGTGACATGCTCCAATCCGGAAGTCTGCCCGGATCAAGAATACATTTTTACATGTATAGATACAATTATTTAAATGTTCCGAAATAGCGCCTTAGCCGCAAATTTATACACCAAAAAATATATCTAGCGTGCGATTGTTATACACAAATCATACCTCTACTATAATTGATTTAACTATTCAAATTAATTTTATTAATTTAAATTTAAGACAATCTTTCATCACTTTAACTGAAGACAAATCTCTGAACACTTGTTTTATCTATACTAATAATCCATTTTTACTGGTTTGACATGTACTGTTTAGTGATATCCTATTTATCATATCCTGTTTTGAAATGTACCTACCATAGCCAGCGAGTTCTAATTTCCACATAACTTCAGAAATAATTAACATTCTATTTTAATCCACTATTGCAACCGGCGGCTTTTAATGAAAATAGTAGTTTCATACTAAACGCCAATAGTTTATTACTTTATTTAGTTTATTACTTAAATAATCAATGATTGTTTCATAAAATCAATTCTAGGAAAGGTACTAAAAAATATTGTACGTATAAACTGATTTACTTTGAAAAGTACTAGCGTTTTATATTTGAAAATAGCATCTTCTACAAGAAATATCCTTGGATTCAAATTATTGTACGTGTAAAATTGCCTTAGTTTGAAAAAACTTCTTTTGTTTTTCGAAATGTCGTTTTCAACCACATTTCCACAGTTCGCGGTAAAACGTATCGAAGTGGACGTAGTTTTAATCGTTTTGAATAAATTAATATTAATTTGTGTTTCGGATGCCGTTGTTCTCGATTAGTTAGCTATATTGCAATAAAATAATTGTTGGTGATTATTTTCCAGGTATTAAATATTATTTCAAGTCAATATACATTCTTATTAGATTTAAGTTTTCAGTTTATAAACGTGTTAATCGTGTACCGTCGATTTGTTCTCTAATGCGTCCTCTAATTCGTTTTCGTTTTCAAATATTTCTCTCGAGGATTTACAGTCTGCCATTTGGAATGTTAAGTCGGAATCTTCTGGTTTGGATAACGTCAATTTAAAATTCGTTAAACGAGTTTTCCCTTTCGTCTCAAAATATTTGTTACATATTTTTAATTTTATTCTCACATCCTCTTCCTATCCAGATCAGTGGAAGCTAAGTAAAATCATACCCATCCCAAAGATTAGTAATCCTTCAGAGCTATCCCATTTGAGGCCAATTAGCATTTTAAGTTCTCTCTCTAAAGCTTTCGAGATAGTTGTTAAAACTCAAATTCAATCGCATCTAAATAGCAATAGTTTAATTAGTTTCTTCCAATCTGGGTTTAGAAAATTTCATAGCACTTCTACTGCGTTATTAAATGTATGTGATGATATTAGGCGTAATATGAATAATAGGGAATTGACTTCTTTAACTTTGTTAGATTTTTCTAAGGCCTTTGATTCTATTAATCACAGAATTCTTTTTAACAAACTCTTATCTCAGTTTAGATTTTCGGTTTCCGCTGCCAGACTAATTTTTAACTATCTTTCTAATCGTTCTCAGGCAGTTTTTTTCGACAATTCTTTGTCTGATTTCCTTCCTGTAATTTCCGGCGTTCCTCAGGGTTCAGTGCTGGGTCCTCTATTGTTTTCTATGTACATTAATGACATAGAATCCTCTATTCACCATTGTTCATTTCACATTTTCGCTGATGACGTCCAAATTTATAAAAATAGTCGTTTAGATCAGGGTTCTATTGATAGGAATATTTCTCTGATAAATGAAGACTTAAGTAATATCGCTAGTTGGTCGGTCTCTAATAGGCTTGTTTTAAATGCGAATAAATCTCAGTCGATCATAATTTATAAAAAATCGTTAGACACCTCGTCCTTTCCTGGTATTTTTCTGCAGGGTTCGCTAATTAGGTATTCAAATACTGTTAGAGATTTAGGCTTAGTTATTAATAAAATTCTTTCTTGGGGTGACCATTTAGTTAGTATTAGTAAGAGGGTCTTTGGTATGCTTAGTTGTTTGTATAAAGTAGTAGGATTTTCTGATAGTCAGTTTAGAAAAAAAATGTTTTGTCTTATCTTCTTCCTCATTTTATTTATGGTGACGTAGTTTTATTCGGTATGCTTCAGGAAAATATGAACGTTCTCCAAAGATGTTTCAATGCATGTACTAGGTTTATTTTTGGTATTAGGAAATTCGATCATATTTCTGCCTACTCTAGCCTTGTTTTAGGATGTAGTTTATCTACCTTTTACGAATTTCGCGTTTGTCTTTTTATTTTTAAACTTCTCAAAGCTAAGAAGCCTTGTTATCTTTATAGGAAGTTACTTTTTAGCAGGTCTCATTCCTCAAACTTCCGCCTGATTCCGGCCAAAAATAGTTGTAGGTCGCTAAACAAATCCTTTTACGTTAGGGGAGTTTCTCTTTGGAATTCAATTCCATTGGAAATTAAGAGTTTAGGATCGGCCAAATTATTTAAGTCAAAATTTTTGGAGTGGCGTGATTGATGGGCAATACGTAGTTTTTTTAAATTTATTTTTAATATTATTATTATTATTGTTAAATTTTAATATTATTTCACCTCTTGCTGTACATTTTATTGTAAATGAGCTATTGCTCAAAATAGAATGTGTATGCATGAGATGGAAATTGTTTGAAAAAATTTAAAAGGTTTTTCTGCCTAATGGAAGCAGCTTCATCATTTTATTTTTGTTCTTTTGTTCCGTTTACTCTGTTTCCATCTGTGCTTTTCCTTTTAATACTAAATTATTGTTAAAGTACAATAAATAAATAAATAAATAAATAAATTACTTTTTGATTGTAGATAACATTTGATTTTGCTTAAACAAAATTCCGTAAAGACATTTTCAAACACTGTTTGCGGTGAAACGTATCGAAGTGAACATTAAAATCGTTATGATAAATTAATACTAATTTCTGTTTTGAATGCCCGTCATTCCTGATTAATTAGCTACACGTTTCATTTTTGCTTAAAAATACCACCGAAAAAAAGATCAATTGGGCAGGTAACTGCAAAGACGAAGAAGATTAGAGCCACAAGGGTGGCTGAATCAAGCGAACAGCGTGAAGCACAACTTGAAAATGATCGAAGCATTACGTCTTCTTCTAGAGCTAATGAAACAACTGAATAGTGTGAAACAATACTTGCAAACGTTCAAAGCAGTACATCTTCTTTTAGAGCTAATGAAACAACTAAACAGCGTGAAACACGACTTGAAAATGTACGAAGCAGGATGTCTTCTTCAAGAGCTGATGAAACAACTGAACAGCGTGAAACACGACTTGAAAATGTACGAAGCACGATGTCTTCTTCTAGAGCTACTGAAACCATTGAACATCGTGAGGCCCGGCTGGAAGTCGATCGGTTACGATATGGACGATTAATAGAAACTTTTAGAGGTGATTTAAAGTTAGCAGCATTCAATTACGAGAAAGACTATGATTACAATGTTTCAATTGGGCAAATGGAAAACATTTGTTTGTATTGTCATGCTTTAAAGTTTCACAATGAATCGCCTGGAATGTGTTGTTCAAATGGAAAAGTGAATTTTTTTCCTATGGATGATCCACCTGAACATCTTCTAGCTTACGTCTCCGGAACTACTGAGTTATCCAGACATTTTCTACAAAATATTCGAAAATACAACTCATGCTTTCAAATGACATCTTTTGGAGCAACCCAAATTGTTAAGGATGGAGGTTTTATGCCCAAGTTTAAAGTACAAGGACAAATTTATCATAAAATTGGATCACTTCTTCCTCTCTCTAACAACGACTCCAAGTTTTTACAAATTTACTTCATGGGATACGAGGAGGCGGAGACTTATCAACGTTGTGCTATTAGTCCCGGAACAAAACGTGAAATAATATCAAGTTTACAGATTTTATTCCATGAACGCAATCATCTGGTAAATTTATTCAAAACTGCATTGGAGAAAATGAAATATCTTTATGTTTATTATTCACTTTGATCTGGTTGAAGGTTTGTAAAAATGGAGTATAATTATTTGGCAATTGGTAACAAATACCAAACCAAAATTAATTAACTATTCTCACAAACAGGATGTCCAATAATATCATTACAAAATTTCGCATGGATGCATTGACGGAGGCATCCGTTACTGAATACAGCTACTTATAATTTTCTTTTCATATGTGTTTGCAACTACAGCGATGTAAAGAGAGAATTCTTGCATAACAATCAACGTATTTGAATTATATACATCCCGTGCAACGCCGGGTAACTCAGCTAGTACATATATATAAACACAATATTAGAAACACAGCAGCAATTGTGTAACCATATTAATTTTTTTGTGAGATCTGTGGTTCTCGAACTACGGAAATCATCTGAAATAATATCTGTTTCAAAATTTAAAAGAGTCTGTAGGGAACTTGGTTCATTTTATCCTCACTTCTTTCATCGAAAATAATCTGATGGTGAAAATTTTGTTTCCACTGACACGAAGTGATTAGCCAATATGATGGTGAACCATAATAATTATTTGAATAAATTATCGAATAAGGACAACGTATTAAAGCCAAATATTCCTCTAACATGCCAAAAAATTATGGTAATCAAAACGCGGAAGGTTTGAAACAGAAACAAATATGGTTACGTGGAATGAAATATAATTAAATTTAACAGCCGAACATGAAATTAAAGTTACCGAGGAAATGATGTGCTGCTATCCAGAATTTGAACGAATGAACTAACCGTAGATGAGTGGCATTTTCTCTTTAAACAAATATGTTTATTTGACCATTTCAAAGTATTGATGGGGATAATTTTAAAATTATGAAACCAAACATTTTTAATTGGGGCAGACATCAACTAAAGGACAGATAACTTAAAAAAATGTTCATGATAATTTCACCAAATTTTGATTGTATTAAAGCTCTGGCAGCTTATTTTCACGAAGACATGAACCAAATTATTTCGTTTTTTGAAGTAAGGCAGTGTAAAATATTTAAAATAAATAACTTACTAACTTTTGTTTTATTTTAGATTGATCGCGATTTAAATTCAATTTGCTCACCAATAAATACTCGTTGGATTGCTGTGATAGGTTTGTATTATTTCCTTGGAGCAATTATTAAGGCATTGCCCCATGCACAAAGGGCAAACCGGTATTTTAAACTGTCAAATCCGATTAATGACAAAACTGTTTGCTTTTAAATATGATAATCATTCAAAAATAGTTTGAATCTATATGTTATATCTTATTCGTAAAATTTTTTATTAAACTTGGTTTAATTTCATTCAAAAAACTCTAATTTTATATTTTGACGGACGGATTTTTGCTTGACGGTCGGCAAAACATAAAATTGGGGCTTTTTGAATGAAATTAAATCAATTTTAATAAATTCTTAGATTAAGGTGGAACTTGTAACGATTCCCCTAAATGTGAGCTTTCTTCTGTATAAACATTAGAACAAATTTTGACTGACCGCTTATATGTACATAATGAACAATTTTGTTTCAGCCTTACTTTCACTTTATTATCAATATAGGAATGAATGGCATATTGCGGAGTACGTAATAATTGGTGTAGGTGACGTGATTGGAAAGGGAAAAATAGAAAAAAATACAATTGTACGTAGATCATGAAAACCAGTAAATGCGCTGGAAAGGGGAATTGGGCGTTGTCAATAAGAATGAAATAATGATGATCGGGCCGACAAAAAGATTTTTTTGGACAGTCAAGTTTGGAGATGAAGATCAAGCAGATCGAAGCGAACAGAAAAAAAAAAACAAAAAAAATTTAAAAAGAGGAAAAATCAATAATAACCAAAATGTTTGTAAAACTTGATAATTTTGTGAAATGTTAATAAAAAAATAAAGCAAATACAAGCGATAAATGTTATAACTTAAGTAAATTAAATTTGTTTTTGGTTTTTTTTTTTTTTTGCGTTAATCAAAAGAAAAAAAAATATGCGTTAAAGGAAGACAAGTGTAACTTTTAATTAATAAAAATTGAACTTGAATCGATGTGTTTTGTTTGGTGTTGTATCGAATTTCTTTTACTAAATACAATGTACATTTGTGGTGCAAATAAAAACTTTGTATAAGAAATTAATCCTTAACAAGAAAATCCTATTGGATAGTAAAACTAGAAATATTGTGCTCTTATGCAAACGAAAACAAAATAAGTGAATTCATTAATGAAATTAAAATAAGTTTATTATAATACAAGATTTGACTTTTATTGTATGGGTATATTTTTTTTTTATACGGAAATCCATATTACGCTGGCCACCAAAATACGGTGAATGCGCAACTAATTATTGTGAACACAATACAATAATACCGTTATTTCGAGAAGTTTTAGTACTTATGTGTGTAAACAATTAAACCAAAATAATAATAATAATTTACACAAAAACAATACGAAACTCAAAAAGGTGAATGAATCAGCTGTGTTCCGTATTAATCTAGTGATTTACGCAGAGAACAGTTGAAGTGCAGCAATCAGGGGGATCAATATTCAATATTCGGCGGTTGAGGCAGAAGCAGTACATCTACAGGGGTTTACAACAGGATACATGGAATTGTAACGTATCGCATGTTGCTAATATTTTTGTTATATTCTTAATTTTTTTTTTTTTTTTTTTTTTTTTTGTTCCTAACGCATTTTTTTTGGCTATTGTTATATTTTATTTCTTTCTACAAGTTTCGCTCTAATTTCCTGATCTGGTTCTATTTAATTTTTCTAAGGTTTTTATTTTTACATGGAAAGGTGATGATCATTATTTCTTTAGTTTGCGGTATTAATATGTGGTAATTTTTTTATTCATGATGGGGTAGTGGAAGCAGTGGCGTATGTATGATCGTTGGTTGTTGTTTTTCCATAGTTAGCAGTGAATCCTTATTGAAACAGGCAACCATAGCACACTAATATTATTTTTTTTGTAACATGGCTGACGTAGCATGTGGGTTTAACGGGACCTCCCTAGCCGACGGGTAGCTATCCAAAATAGTGTGCGACCACATGTACGGTCAAAGTCAAAATCTAGCCATGCGGTTACAAACTTATAGATAAGAACTATTTGTTAATAATATTCGTATTTAAAAGTAAAGCAACTTAGCCAAAAATTGGGTTTAACGGTTTTAAATGCCAATTTTCCGTTTTGCATGGCGCAATGCCTTTATTAATGCTTTCGATTTCGGGCACGCAAAGAGTCTAGAAGATAATCAAATACAGAGAAGAATTAATTATTAACATTAATATTTAATTTATTTGATTAAATATTGGAATATTTTGTGTCGAAATCTCCTAATATAGATTCTGTAAAACTATGCTCGTACGACCATAGCCGGCTAATAACGTATCTCTTAAATGATCTTATTTTAATTTCAGCGCTAAGTGAGGATACCAGTAATAACCACATTTATCACTGCTTTGTAGAAAAAAAGTTAGTTAATTCGGAAGCTACAAACATAATTGAAGTAATAAATATTTTGTTGTCGTTGTACTACGTTCTAAACATCAAATATGAAAAAAACGGTGTCATTGACGATGGAGTTCATTCAAATGTATTTTTTAAATTTATACCATAAAAGTGTTAGAGGAGTAAAGCGGCACATGAATCAGATAAGCAAAGGAGATATAATCAAAAATATTGAAAATAGAATTGATTAACTAGATCGAAGATGATTTCATATTTTAATAAAATGATATAAAGCTTCACACAGAAAGCTGTAGTACCTGTATATGACTCTGAATTTTTTTATTTAAGACTTTTTTAAATTTTTTCGAAATTTTTTTTTAGTTTCAATTAGATTGGAATGTATTGTTATTCTTATTATTTTAGAAGAATCAGATATTTTACTTTAATTTTTAGTTTTATCTAAATATACAATACTGTTTGCATATTAGTTATCTAAATATTTTTTTAAATAATTTTAATGTTTTTTACCCAAAACTAAAATTAGTAATAAAAATATATTTTGATTTATTTATCATACTAATTATTGTAAACACACCATTTTTTCTTTTTCAATTTTAGGACATATTTAGGACACAATTCACCTGCGTATTATAATTATAGTGCTACTAAAAAAACACGAACTGAAAATTGTAGTATTTGAGCAAGTTGTTTACCAGTCACAGGAACATCATATACTCTTATATTTAAAAATGTTATTATAATTAATTTTTAAAACACAAAAAACTTATAAAATTCGTAATTTCAACAAATTCAGGCTGAAAAGTTTCTATATATTTTAAAAATTTAATGTTAATAATTTAAATCATAAAAATTCGGGAAATACTGCACAAAAAGTAATTAATATTTTTGCAATCCTATAAGTTAAAATTCTAGGAATTTCTATAAAAATTCAGAAAATATTAAAGAAATTTTAAAATAATGAAATCCGTGGAGGAATATGAAACATTTTAAAAATGTCTACTGCATTACACTCACTAATAGAGTAAACAAGTTACATAGTTCTTAAAAATTCTTTAACAAAACTAAAATAATTTTGGGCATATCAAAGACATTAAAAAATTTTGAGAACTGTAGATTCTTTCATAGTCAAAAATTTTTTAAAATCTGAAGAATATTTTGAAATCTATAAAAATGTTTGTCTAGTTATTTTCCAAAATTACAAACATTTGTAAAATTACAAAAAACTCGAAATATTATTAAATCATCCACAGCTGAGGCTTCAAATAAAAATGATTTTAAACCTGACTTAAATATATTTAATTTACGCGAGTTTTTTAATTCATCCGGTAGGCTATTGAATATTTTAGGTGCCAATATTATTAGAAACGAATTTTGGGAATTTGTTGTTGTAAATTTTTCAAGCCGAATATACTGCTTATATCTCAAGTCGTACTTGATACTAACATTAGACTGACTGACTTTAATTGGAAAAAATGCTTTTGTTGCATTTCCAAGTGTGGTAAGTAACTTGAAAACTTGTTAGTATTGATGTAAATTTTGTAAATTTGGTATGTTATTATTAATGTAAATATTGTAAATATTTTTTCAATCGCCACTGGATCTTTGGATTTACAGATTGAATAAAAATAAATAAATGATTTTAAGCAAATTCAATATTTTAATAGTTTAACTCGTGTAATTCAAACTAGAGTAAAATATTAAATTTTCTTAAAATTATTAAAATTTGCTTACACAAGAATAGAGCTGTGTGAATGTGACGAAGAAAAAATGTGCAAGAGAATTTGGCTGTATTAGTATAATTCGCTAATACAAACTGCACAGCAGGTAAATTTTGTATAACGAAAATTGTGGTAAAATCGGCCCAGCTGCCTCAACTTTTTTTTTTTTTAAATTAACATTTTTGGACAATTTTAGATATTAGAAACATTCTGAAAATTAAAAAAATGTTTGTAGAAATTCAGTGAGTTGTAAAAAAAATTTAAAAATTTTAAATATCTAGAAAGTTTACAAATTTTAATATAAATAATTTCTAATATTATGTAAAATTTAAATTTGCTCAGCTAAAAAAAAATTTAAATTTTGATACAGAAATTTTAAAAATTAAACAAATTGTATAGAAATTCTGAAAATATTTACGAAAGAATTTTGTAAAATGATCAAATTGATTGAAATTCTTAAAATTTGAATGTAATTAATTTCAACTAAAATAGTTTCAGTAAACTTTCGTAATTTCGAACTTTCGAAATTATTTGTATAGGAAAATACACTAAAAAGCAAAAAATACGATGGATGAGATACATAGTGTTGTGTTACAATATGAATATTGAACACTGAACACGGATGTCTATAATTTGTATTTATTTAAAATTTTACTGTACGTTCTTTTAGGAGTGAAAAGTGATTTTCGTCGTTAATTTCTTGTATTAAAATGTGTATGTAGGTATTAGAGATATCAATCGAGTTTTTATTGTTTTCTCAACTATGAAAAATTTCGTATGCCAAATGTTTGATATTTCGAATGCCAACAGACTCAAAGAGAATTTTTTTAGGATTTTGAAATTTTAAAACACAACAAATAAAATACTGGCGTGTTTTACACTTAACATCTATTATGTCTATACCTTGGTGGGTTAAGCTCGACTCGTGTCTCTTCTGCGGACTTAAAAAATTTCTTTCTGAGGTTTGAGCTTTGGGAAACTACAGAGTACAATCTCAGGGGCGTTAATATTATAACATAAATAAATATTTTGTTTGTCCTATGAATTTAATTAATACTTAATAATAATTTGTTTTATACATTTTTTGGGGTAAATAAATAATCTTAGGATAATATTAAAGATGGTTTAGTATTATGGACCGGTTAGAGATCAGATTATTAAAACCAGATGGATTTCCAATTGAGTGTGATATTCGAAATTTGAAAGGTAGTCCAATTGTTAAATTGAAATGATTGACCACCGCTATAGGAAAAAAAATCAAAATCCTATTCTTTAACCTCATGAACCAAACAAGCAGGTCGCTAAAAATTCTGATCGGGAAATCAGAATATGTTTAGATAAATTGAGTATATTGGTTTACTAATTTAAAAGATAAGGAAACCAAAAATATCGAGTTTTCGTAATGACACCAAAAGGTAAAAATCAAAGTGATTGAAATCTATAAACATTAGTAATATTTGATGAAAGATATCAAGGACGTTTTAGGAAATAACGCATCATTCAACGATTCAATTAACGAAGCTGCACAAACCATTCAGATTAATGGTATGGAACTGTCATCTTCTGAGGCAGAAAAATCAGATAAAAATCCACGGTTTCAACTGAAACTTTCATTCAGAAAATAAATATATCGCCAGTCCCCAGCATCTATAAATGTTCACTTACGGCAGGTAATTTGAAGTTTCAGGTTCAACATTTAAAAATTGGTTTGTATAATTTGCCAAATCCAATCAATAAGTTTTAAAATTTAGCAACACATGATGTGCGTTTTTCCAGGCTACTAACACATTTTAATATTAATGCTTCTCATTTTCTTGATCGTAATTATTAACATCAACAACATTCACGACAGAAAAATTTGTTTCAAATACATCAACGTCTTGAAGTGCAAGCTACCAAATTTCTAAAACTTTACGATATTTTCCAAATTTAGCAGCTATGCCTAGTTCGTCAGGAGACCATAGCAATCAAAAACAATATCAACTTTCCAAGTGAAAATTTGGTTTCGGTTCATAATTTTCGAAATTAATTTAGTGTTCTTTTGAAAGGAGATGTGTCCAACTGCGGTATTAGTGAGAAAGGAATTCCTGTTTTAATTGGCTCCAAAGTGTTTGTCGAAAGAACCTTGATCAGCGTAGGGATGATGATATTCGTCGATCAATCCATTCGAGGAGAAAAAATTATTTATTGAATTTTGAATACAGAAATTCTATGTGTTTTGAGATTTATTGTACGTGCAAATCTACAAACTCTTTTGGCTGACTAAAAAATTGAGTCTATTAGCACAGTAGTAAGGCGATGTATTGCAATAGAATACTCGTGGAAACGTAATCACAGAATTTACGATCCTACGACCAGATGTATGACAAAACATTTTAATGATTACTCCTGTTCCTATTTCTAATGCTCAAAACATTCCGAATTATATCAGTAATGATTATATTTTGTACCAACTGGAAACTAGTCAATACTTGTCTGAATTATCAAAACTCACCTTACCAAATTGACGTAAATTACTTATATAAAAATTTTATTGTAATCATGATTCCAAACTTGGTATATGTGAATTCTTTAGATATGGGATAAGTGTTATTGATGTGTTAAACGTCTTCATTTCTTTTGTTTTGAGTGTCGTGCCGATGGTGTCCTAAAACCTAACTCTTTAAAAGTAGGATCGTGAAATGGCATATAAAATCCCTCGGACATTGAATAAACCACAAACAACAGCTCTTCAAATTATTACAAAACCTACACAATAGATTCAGCACCAAATTATGTGAACCATTCCTCAACAATGCTCAAGATATCGTCTAAGTTAAAACAGCGAGTGGGCACTCTGAACGTATTTTCGGGAATTTTAGGACAAAAGTTAAATTTAATGGAATTCAAAATCGATGCGAATTTGGGGATCAAGTTTTGGAAACATTTTAATATTATTCCAAGATCATTTCAGAATTAAATAAAAATTTAAGTAAAATGATTCCGGGACACCAGCTTTTCATATAATTTCTTCTGATTAAGAAACCTGTCTTGATTGAATTATTAACAATTTTCGGTCGTAACCAAGGATTAGGTAAAACTTCCCTAATCTGGAATCAAAGGTATTATCCGATGTTTCCTTTTAAACAACCTGATAATCGCCAAAGAGTTCATGCAGTTTACCTCTGACATTAGTTCAGAGACGAAATGGTAAGGCTCTTCTGTGTTTAAACGCACGACGAGTGAATGAAGAAATAAAGAGAAACGTGTACCCGCTGCCTATTGTCGATGGACTTTTAAGCGAGCTAGGGGATCCAAAATGTATTGGAAAAGTTTTAAGTTTAGACTTATAAGATGCATTTTGGCAAATCTCTTTGAGCGAAGAGTCTCGTGATAAGACCGCGTTTACCGTTTTGGTTGACCATTATATCAATCTACAATAATACGATTTGGTCTTTGCAACGCGCCGGTTAAAGGATCAGGTGATTTTCATATTGAAAAGAGTAATTTTCTGGTCAAAAGAATTATGTACGTTTCAGGGGTATATGATAAAAGATGGCACGGAAGCATCTTTAGTAAAACCATTCACAGACCTAACCAAACAACATAAACATTTATTTGGACCGAAAAGTCACAGGCATCTTTTGAAAACTGAAGGCAAACTGGCTCCAACGAACGTATTTGTACTGGTACATTTTAATAAATCGTTCGTGATCCTGTGCGATGCCAATAATACTGGAGTCGATAGCGTGTTACTTGAATAGGGGACGACGGAGTGGATCATCCGATAGCATAATGTCCCAGAAATTAAACGAAGCTTAGGGTAATTATTCAATTACGAAATTAGAATAGCGAGCTAAGCATCAACAATTATTCTCCATATATTGAGGGTTATCATTTTGTGATTCTAACGGACGCTAGCGTTAAAAGATTTATTAGTCACAAGCAACTTACAAGTAGGCGCGATGGAGTTAAATGTTACTAGGTTTTGATTTTACAATAGAACATCGTAATGGGTCGCAAATGGTAGTTCCAGAGGCTCCCTCCAAAGTATTAATGGAAGAATTGGTTCTAAATGAGTTGGGGTTTTATTCTTTCCAATCTTCTTATTATTTATATTTGATTACCAAAATTCACAATAATTCGGTTTTATTATGGATCGTGAAATTGGATGGCAAAGGACGTTATACTAGACAATATTGTTCATCATTTATATTCCCTCAAGGTATGTACATGCTCCAAATTCTGGTGAAAAAATGTACACCACGAAGTTAGTTGTATGAGTTGAATTATTTCCAACTAGAACACAAAAGTTGATTAGGTTACCAATAAAAAAAAAAATTCAATATGAAAAATAGTAAACAATTCTAACTTCGTGGTGTACATTTTTTCACCAGAATTAGAGCATGTACACACCTTTAAATAAAATTAATTCATTTAATTTGTTTTATTTTATTTGCTTCGTCTATATTCAGAGTAACGGATTGGTAGATAAATTCATTAATTTGTTGTAGAGACGTAGGTTGGCTGAATTCTCCAAATTTATTATTACTGTAACGAGAAACGCCCCCCCCCCCCTCCATAAGAGCTACGGGAAAATAAAAAGGCCAATCATTTATAATATATCTATCAAAAAAGTAGAAATATCAATTCCCCCGTACTTTACCCCAAGATTCATACCAATGTATCGACTCCACAAAAATGGAAACCTTCCTTGAGTTCGTTATGCTGGTAGTTCCGTTTTATACTCAAAAAGTAAGGTCTTCTCATCAGGTAGCTACGACCAAACTACAAAAATATATTTTCCACTTAATACATAAAGAACGAAGTAAGAACGCTCTGATCTAGTGAATTATATTCACTAAATAAAAAAAAACTCGAGGAAACCCCTCATTTGTGTATGTAATGCCCATTCCCCACGCCAATAGTTATGAAGTTTCGAGCGTATTCAAGTTGGGGTGGTCCGATAATTCATTGTATAAGAGTTGGTCTTTTACAGGCTATCATATTAAATGATTAGCTTCATCGGAAGGTCCACATCAGTTATAGCTATTTTAATGTTAATGATAAATTGATATATGCCCGATTCTGAAATATAAGCAGACTAACGATTGATAATTGCGACTAATCGAAGCTTTAATATTATAAAAGCGAATCGAAGGAAATTGTTAGTTGGAACAACACAAAAATTTACAATTTTTTCTTGGATTACATGAAAACCAATTACGATGAAGTCGCGGCACTTGGAAGCTGTGACTGAACAAGAAATTTAGGTAGAACTAATTAGAAATATTAAGGTTGAGGATACTGATTGGCTAAATAAGTTTCAAATTCAAATAGAAAAAGAAGAAACCAATCCTTCCTTGAAACCTTGTATACCCCACGTTTCAGACTTATAAACTGAGTTCAGACTTTGTTGTGAAGAATCCAACATATTCAAAAACTACGTTAGTGATGCTGATATCCTTGAAAAACTTAAAGTATTAAATAAATTATCGAATTCGTCATTGGGTACACAGAACATCGAGATTGAGAGGTTCAATAAAGACAAAAAAGTTCATTAAGTTATTGCAAAATGGAGTATAGATCATTCATTATGTGAAAAAGATATGGCAGTCTCTTCCTGGTGCAACGGGTGGAACATAATTTCAACAACTACCATCACAGCAATTTAACCCTTTAGGAAATTTAAATAATTCCGTTACAGTTAGCAAGAGGTATAGTACATCGTCAACACCATGAAGAAGCGCACCTACGCATGTAACATATTCAAATCCCTACATAAAACCGATTGCAATGTCCCAAGTTAGTAGGACTACTTCAGGAGTGACCACGCCATATCATTTTTAGAGTATCGTACCTTTTAATAATCCTTATAATCAATCACTACAATCCCAAATGGAGTATTAGATTTTCGGGTGCTCGATTAGATGGATGTTACGGATTTCGTTTTCCGGTTGCAATGTTTTGCTCGAAGAGATAGGATGTCTTACGTTGATCTGGAATCGCTGTTATGACGATATTTAAAAGGTGTGGCTGAAAAATGTTTTTTGTCATATTCGAAAAAAACTCCTAATACAAATTATAATGACATTCGAGAAGCTATGTTAAGTTGATTTCGTAGCCACATTACCGAGCGCGAAATGCGTCGATTAATCGATACTCGAAAACAGAAAAACCGTGATACGTTTCATGAGTATCTCTCGAACTTGAGTATCTAAAAATGATGATGAATTATTAAACAAAATTTACAAAAAAACAGTGAGTATCCGAAAAGTCTGGAAAATTTCTAATTTGCTGGAATTGCCAAGATTTGTGCCCGGGAAGTACTGTTTCAAACCCGAATATGACAGTTCCGACTCCAAGTCAAAAAGGATTCGAAATAATAATTACCACTAATCAATTAAATTCCACACCTCACACTACCTAAACTTAAATATATCAAACATCATAAACTTCAAGGATATTACCATACAAACTTAAGAAAATTGTTTCGGATCAATTTTGCAGATATAAAAACCCTTCGAGGTACCTAACCGCCTTCTTCGAATTTGTATTTATTGGAAAACACGTAAAAATCACCACCAACTCTCTGCAAGTACCATTATCTTTATTTATTAGCCGTTTTTCCAAAATAATGGAAAGTAACAAGAGTAACACCAATTTTCAAAACAGGAGCAAGAAATGATGTCTCTTGATACAGAGGAATTACATCAATATCTTCAATACCCAAATTATTTGAACTGGTAGTATGCTACTCATTCAGATCTTTGGTTCCTCGTTTCATCTCACAGTGTCAGCATGGTTTTATACCCAAGAGATCAACATCAACAAATCTTTTTGAATTTACCAGCAACACCATTAAAGAAATTAAAATGCATAAGCAAGTCGATGTGGTATATACTGACTTTGCTAAAGCCTTTGACTCCAGCAGTTATTGTAAAACGTTGGAACAGTTATACAGATTCGGTTTTTCTAAATAGTTTGTTGCGTGGTTTAAATCATATTTGAGTAATCGCATTCAGTATATTGAGCTTAGTAATAGAAGATCAGAATCAATTCAAGCTACTTCAGGAGTACCACAAGTCTCTCATGTTGGTCCTTGGATCTTCATAATTTTCATCAATGACGTTACTGAAGTAATACAACATTCTAAGGTATTAATGTTTGCAGATGATGTCAAAATCTTTTAAACAGTAGAAAACATCGGCGATACCCATAAGCTACAAGAGGACATTGACAATCTAGCGAAATGGTGTGAGTCTAACCTCCTCAGTCTCAACATCAACAAGTGTAAGAGTTTATCGTTCCATCGGAAAGTTAACCCTGTTACACAACAATATCAAATAAATGTCATACTTTTACAAAAAGTATTCGAGATTAAAGACCTAGGGGTTACTTTCGTTGAAAACATGTGATTTACTAAGCACATTGAGCAATGCGTTGCTAGAGCCAATTCCATGCTAGGTTTTATTAAGCGTTGGACTGGTGATATTCATGACCTCGAGACAATCAAGATCCTGTATTATGCCTACGTCAGATCTCAACTTGAACACGCTGTCAACATCTGGTGTCCTTTTTATGACGAACCTATCAGAAAAATCGGGAGTTCCCAAAAAAAGTTTATACGGACTTACCGCACCACGTTAACCTGAAGCGATTACCATCATATGGTACTGGATGCAAAACCTATCAAATGACAACATTGGCAAATAGACGAGAGCTTTTAAAGTGTTCGTTTATAGGAAATATTTTACTTGATCAAATCGATTCACCAGCAAACTGGAATCAATTAAAATAAAGGCACCGAGTAGGAATTTAAGAGATCATGAGTTCCTTCATCTAAATAAACACAGAACAAATTATGGTGACAGTGAACCGATAAACATGATGTCGAAGAGTTTTAATAAAATCGACCATCTGTTCGACTTTTACTTAAGTAAAGACATCTTTAAACCTAAAAATATTTTTATGTTTATTTTAATTCTCTTTTATATTTAATTTAATTTTTATTCTACCCTGTTCAATATGTTATAAATGCAAGTCAAATTTGTAGACTTTTCTCTGTATAAATAAAAATAAAAATACAAATTCTTTGATAAGACTGACCCTCGTCCGCATGTAAAAATAATTATTTTCGGAAAAACTCTTCTCGAATTACTGGATAGTGGAGCATCGGAAGAGGGGTTGAATTGATTTTAAATAAAGCTGGAGTTTTGTTTAACTTTTTAATTCTTATGTGAAGACAGCAAACGCTAGACGGATCTTAAAATAAAATTCTTGGCTTTATCGACCGTCTAATCACGAATAATGGTACTACAAAGTTGGTGAGGTTGTACATAGCTCCTAGTTTGAAAGGACAACTTTACCTAGGCATAAACTTTTAGCAGGCTTAGGAAAGATTGAATCAGATAATAAAGAACATGCCCTCACAGACGAGCTAAATCAAGCTTATTAAAAATTAATTTCTGCCCTTTCATAAACAAGGGCTTGGTAAAACTCATCTGTTAGAACACGAAATTGACGTGGGTGATAACTTACCAGTAAATAACGTCATTATCCAGTTTCGCCAGCCAACTAATCTACAGTGAACTGGATCGGATAATAGGTATGGGGGTTATCCAGCAAACCAAAAGCGATTGGTCATCTCCAGTGGTTCTTGTCAGAAAACAAAAGGGAAAAGTCAGACTTTGCCTTAACTCCCTAACTCCTTAACAAAACAAAACCCCCTTCATCTTCCAATTATTCATGGATTGTTGGGCAGGTTATCAGAGACTGGTTCATCACCGGAATTGATCAAAGATGCCTTCTGGCAAATACCGCTTGAGAAAAATTCCGCACCAAAAACTGCTTTCTCTGTGCTAGATAAGCCTTTGTAACTCACCACAAACCATGTCAATGTTGATGACGGATATAATACCACATGAGTACCACAACTGTGTCTTCGTCTACTTAGATGATTTACTGGTAATTCAAAAGCGGTGTTATCAAAAGACACAATATGGTGATGAATATTAAATTAAATTAAATAAATTAAATTTTAAAAAAATAAATTCTTTGTATAAAAATAATAAATTAAATCAAAAATTAAATTGTGTAATTATTAATTTATTGTTTGCTAAAACTAAAAGCTTGAGATAGTGGTTTGAAAATTAATAAAAACACTTTTCAGAAATTTTTCTATATTAAATTCTAGAACCAAAACTAAGCCGAAAATCCCTTGATAATGGCTGCATTGATTAAATTGTTTAATTGTTGGTTAAATCAATAATTTGAATATTAGCTCGTTGTTTTTTTCAGTTTCAAGTAAGTATATGAATACCACATTGTGGTAACCCTGTAGACAAAATTTTCTCTTCTACTAAGTTAAATTTATTGCAACTTTATTGGTTTATCCCAAAAATACCTCATCATTTCTTAAATTAAAGCTTAAAAACCAAAAAAAAAAACGAGCTCAAAACTTTTGCAAAAGTATAAATATCTGTGAAAAGTTGAACAATTTATGAAAAATTGTACATAAAATGTCATCAGAAAATGGTAGTAGATGAAGATAACTAAAGATTCATAAATCACTAATGAAAAAATACAAAAATTCTGTAACAACAATCATAATAACAATAATATTATTTTTTACTCGATTAATAACAAAAGGAATAAATAAATAAATAAAAATATAAAATTTAACAACTCAAGTCATTAAAATTCTATAAATCATTTTAATCTGACACAAAACTGTATTTTTTGTACTGTATTCTCCTCTCGAATTACAAATTTTTTATTTTTTTTTTTTGTAAATTTTTACAAACCTAGTAACAGCGCAGCAATAAACGACCGAAAAGAAAACCCAAATGAAAATGGAAAATGATAAAAACAAAAAAAAAACAAACTTAAATTTTATTTTTGGTTATAATTTCATTTATTATTTGCATTGTCATTGTTTCTTTATTTTTGTGTATATTATATTGTTAAAAACTAAATAATTTTTTTTTTTTTGTTACTGTCTTCTTGTTATTAAAACTGTTGGCGAGTCACACTGCAAAAAATGTATTTACGTCTTTATGTAAAATCATTAATGGGACGATTTTCACCAAAAACAATGACAATATGATAATGAAATTGTTAGACATTAATATTATGTTAAATGTCACAGACGTGTATTAAACGTCAGATTGAAAAACTGATTCTGTGCTATCCGAAAAAAAAAAATGTTTCAAATTGTTGGTAAATAGATAATAAAGAAAAACTCTGTGCGGAATTTATAATGTTGAAAAGTAGAGAAACGTATTTCCAAGTGTTATATCATTTGTATACAACAAGGAGAGTGGGTAAAATTAAATTTAAATTAATAAAATTAATCTTAAATAATACACAAAAGGAAACAAAATAAGAAACATTTTCATTTTAATCACATTTTTCTTTTATTTTCTATTTAAATAAATTAAGCTACTCGAAACTTAATTTAAATAATATTTATTCCTTGTGGAAATAATGGTTTATTGAAGATTTTTGTTTTTATTTATATTTTAGGCGTATAGCCAGGTAAAAGAACGTTAATATAATTACAATATTATAATGTAAGGTCAGTTGTCCTTAACTCCTTAACTAGTGAACCGCGATCCTATTTTTGTTTAGTAAAGTTCCCGTTAGAAAGAACTTCTGTTCTTTCTGATGTGTAAATTATTTGGTTCTTAAATTCTTATTTTTAAATGTGTTTATTACTTTCCGAAATTACTTAAACATGGCCAGTTATGAAAAAAATAAGATTTTAGTTTGCTACGGAAAACAATGTTTTATTGAATATCGCCATAGTAGCAGTAAAACTAAGCTCTATGTAAGCTAAACCCATTTCGGGCTTCATTCTTCAGTGAAAAAATGTAATTGTGTTCCAGAATATATTTATTAGAGTTTAACTCTACTTACATTTTACATTCTATATATGTATATCTGTGCAGACGATATTAGCGAATTTTACTAATACAGGCAAATTGTTTTACAATTTTTTGTTCTGCACGACATTCACGCAGCGCTATTTCTGTTTAAGCTAATTTTACATTAATTTTGAATGTTAAAATTAATTCTTGTAATTTGTAATATGCAACCGGTCTTTAGACCATTTTTAAGGTGTTTTTCCAAATTAACACGTAGAAGTATATAAGAAATCTAGATATAATATTCTTCTACGTGTTAATTTGTAAAAACATATTATTAAGAATGGTCTAACTACCGGTTGCATACTAGAAATTAAAAGAATTAATTAATTGACATTCAAAATTAAAGTAGTCACTTTTCCTTATGTTAAACCAATTATCGAAATGTTTGCCTTGGATCTCAGAAATTTCAAACGTTGCATGCATGCTTCCATTATAAACGAGGCCTGCTACCCCGAGTCCAATAATTCTCTGCATTTTTTTATGTTTTCATATTTCATTAGCCCATTGGCATCATCTCCGTTGGAAGTAATGACTGGAAACTAGGTATAGTTACTGTATTCACTTTATTACCTGTAGCTACACTCCAAAATACTAAAAATGTTAGCAGTTATAGTTCCTTCACCGTTTGAGTATTGCTGTTCCTAGGAGTGCAAGCCGTGCGAGAAAGACACAAAGATTATTTTCTGCTACTAATTATTTTTGTTCAGGAATTGCTAGTTTTAAACATTGGTCACATTTCCACAAACAATGCTCCCCTGAACGCAATCCACACGTAAATTTAGCGACATGTTACACCTCTTATTTAGAACTTGACCAAACAAGAATTTATTGACCAAAAGATAAATGAGCCATGGATCAGGACGTTTCGCTTACTCACCAAATACCTTGACCTCATCTGATCCATCCGGAAGATGACGAATGGCTTTTGCGCAACCTTGTTGTATGCTAGGTTGCTCCAATAAACGGTTTAGTAAGGTTTTAACGACGTGCTTGCGTTTATTATATTTTGCTTTTATCTCAAGCTTTCTCATAGTTAGTCTAAGGCACCGTGAAATGTTTGATTAAGGTTTGAGTAAGCTTTTTAAATGTTGCCTTGTTACCTTGGCAATTATATCGTTGTTATAGACAAAGGGATCAAAAATATTGCGTAGTTACCACAAAAATCTTCAATATTGACCCGAGTTAAGCGCACGTTACTTCCATACGCTTATTAATAGAGTAAATCTCTTGCAAAAAATTGCTTCGATTTAACATAAGTTCTTCTACAGTGTGATTACCCAGGTCAGCATTATTTTCTTCAAGCGGTTTTTCCCATCTAAAGAACTTTGGTTTTAAATCGTCGTGAGTTTCCTCGATTTTTTCCACCGAATCCATATTCGCTTAATCGAATTTTCTTTCATTGTCCTTTCAAGCGCTTGAAACTCCTTGGGTGTCAACCTTGCCGTTTGATCTTTTAAATTCTCCAAACTCTTCGCTTTCTTGCTCGGGCCTCCGCCATTACGCAATTTCACAGCTTTAACTAAATTTCACTGAACTAAACTGATAACTTCTCACTAGTTTTATTATTTTTTTTAACGGGATTTAAATTCACAATTTAAATCACTTCACTGAGTTTTGAACTTCCAATAAAGTTTAAAGAAAATAAGCTGCTCACGATTTTACTCAAACGCAATTTCGAGATCCCGCTCGAAGGACCAATGCACAGTTGGCTCGGTACTCCGTTGAATCTTTGTGTTCAGCTGGTTCGCTTCTCGTTGTACGAGCTCAATTCGCTATACAAAGTTCAATCATGGGCGGATCCAGCTTTTAAGTTGGGATGGGGGGGGGGGGGTATTTATGACTAATATGAAATTATTAAATACATAAATCGATACATCTTTTTATCTTTTTTACAAAACCTGTTTTTAATTTTTATATTAAAAATTCCTCCGTCTTCCTTTCCGTCGCACGGAGTTTATGATTCTTTCTTCTCTAGCCCTCAATTTATGAACCAGGGTCGTTTTCGTCCTGGCCAAAACTACTTTTGGTAATTTTTCCAAATGCAATTAAAAAAAAATATTAGCTTTTTTTGCGGGCAAAAAAAAATCGATTGTTTCTTGAATAAGGATGCCTAAATATAATCCGTGAATTATTTAAGATTTTTTTATTGATAAAACTACCCTGCAAAATTTTAAAAATTTGGTGCCCCTGGACAATGGATAGTTGTTTCCGAAGTCATTTTTCACACTGAATCCGAATATGGGCTCAGCATTGCTCTATCACGTCAGGTTATGGGATATTCTAACCTAAAAGTGCAAAAAACACTGTTTTTTGACATATTTGAGGTTATCTAACACCGCGATTTTTTCTTTTTCAAAAATCCATGTGTGGGATTTCATATTACAAGTCTTCTTCTTTCAAATTCCGTTGAGTTTGCTTAACTATCTTTTTTTCTCGCCGAGATATCGCATTTTCGAATTTGCATGTTCGTAAATTTCTCGGTATACGGTATAATTACACTACCTTTTAAGGTGGATTTATATTGTCCGTTCCTTTCAGTTCCTACACGAATCGTGTCAGACAAAAAAAAAAATATTGTTACATGTATTTTCTATATGAGTAAGGGGCAAAATTTTGCAGGGTAGTGTAATTGTTGATTTTATAGCGCAAAGATGAAAACAACCCTGGTTCATGGAATTACGTTGCTTAAAATACCTTCATGGATTGAGGGTTAGTGTTAGTAGTTTCCTGCTTTCAATTAGGATATGAGATATGCGTATAATTTTAATTGACTGGTAAATGTAATCAAGATTTTTTTTCATTAGTATACATTATTTAATCCATTTTTTAGCATTATTTCTGTAAAATATCGAGTTTTAACCTCGCTGAACTTAATAAGTGCATATATACATTTAAACAGTTAATATGTAGATAGTTGAATTATTTGCGTTGATTTTAATGATTGAAATGAATATTTTTAGAGGTGTTTGTTTCATTTTGGGAGGGGTAATTACCCCCCCCCCCCCCTTGTATCCGCGCCTGAGTTCAATAACAAAGTGCAATTTACTCTTAAAAAAACACCACAATTGCTCGAACCGATCGCAAACGCCAATAGATTGATCAAACTGGCCTTATCCAGTAGAAAAGCGGATTCCAAGTTATTAAATGTTGCTTTCTTATTTCCAAATGATGTGCGTAGCTCAATATTAGATGAAGAGATATAGCGTCTTAATCTCTAATATACAGAAAATATCAAAAGACACCTTTCTTACTTTTACAGATCGTCAGGGTCTTAAAAATTCGATGTATCATATATGTAGTTCTAAAAAAATTGATTAAATAAAAATCTTGTGAATATGATTCTAGAGATTTTGCCAATTGATTTGTTCATACATAAAGAACACTAGAAAGAGAAGCTACCCAGCATCAAAAACCTCTCCATAATTGAAAAATTCAGTTTATTTTATCCATACATATAAAAAGTCAATCCCTTTATTTTGCGGATCATCAAAGGTTTACAACTTCGTTTGATCTTATGTCGTTCCCAGCTAAAATTAACTTAAAACAAAAGATAGCATATTGACCACATACATGCTGAAGTATATGCCTCCCTTATTTTTGGATATCGTCAGAAGCCCACAAATTCGTTTGATTCCATATCATTGCCAACCAGAATTATATTTGCCAAATGGCCACAAACATAATACAGTAACTGTAAGATATTCCAGTATCAAAACCGCGTCCCATATTTTGGCGGATCGTCAGGGGCTTACAATTTCGTTTTATAAAGGGGTAGCTTCCATCTGTCACTTCATTATGATTTTTTGTAAAATATAATCGGCAACGCCTATCAATTACTTGCTTAATGCTCTCGAGCATATATCCAGTGAGCAACCAGCAGCAGCACTATCACAAGGAACATAAAGGGATTACTGTATTCGAATATTTTCCTTTTAATATATAATATAAATCTCACAAGACAAGGTAAACGTCCTTCGTCCAAACCGTTCTGTAATAGGGTGGTTCGTAGAAATACGAACTTTTTAACATATTAGTGTCGGCAGGGACCTACAGCTTTGTTTGATGCGCAACGCTCTAAACAAAAGTTGGGTGAATAAAAAAATTCAATGGATTTGAAATTCCTAGAGATTTTTTCAATTGGCCACATACATCTTGGCCCGAACAAATGCTTGTGATATTTACGCTGTTGTAAATTTAATTTACCTTCAAAAGAAATGAAAGTATCATTTGATGTACTTTATGTATGTGGCCAATTGGCCAAATTTCTAAAATCAGATCTGCAAAATTTAATATTTAACCAATTTTTGTTTAGAACAATGTGACAACAATGTTTTTACATACCTAACGATTTGTAAAAATTAGGGAGGTATTTTCTGATGCTGGTTTAGTTTTTAGTTATGCCGTTGTATATGTGATCAATTGCATCAAGCGAGTTTGTAAACGCAGTACGATCCGGAAAAATTAGGGAGGAATATTTTGATGTTGTGGTAGCTTATAGTGTTACTTCATTATGTAGGTGGACTATTAGCAAAATATCTAGATACAAATTCACAGAATTTTTAATTAAACCAACTAGCAACTACTAATCGGGACAATATGACTTCAAACAAAGTTTTAAGCCCTTAACGATCCACAAAAAAAATGGAAGTGTTTTTTTCAAACTGCAGCAGCTTTTGTTTATTAAAATTTATATATTGCCAAATGCGAAAATCTCTTATGTGAACTCCTGGAATAAATTTTTTTGTCTTCACGCACTACTCCACCTTCAATAAAAAATTATTTGAATATTCATTAGTATCATTACTTACCGGGAAGTAAGTACTTCCTGGACATTTACCGTCACGAATTACCTTGCATACTCGTCTTCCTTCAACAAATCTTTTAAGGACGGCAAAATAAAGAATGGTCCCCTATATGGTAGAACATGAGACATTGTTCGAAAATTAGGATATTTTTGCTATTAAGTTACTGATAACCAAAACCTGGTTTCACAAAAATGGTTACCGCCTCAGTTATTGGTAATTTTATAAGTTAAAGTTTGACTTCCAACAAGAATTTTGAACAATAGACCCACGTTGAATTATTTACAAATCTTTTATTCCTTTTTTTGAAACAAAATACACTGGCTAAGTTTGGGTGTGGCCTCAAACATTTTCAAAAATTTTGGCGGTTTGGATTGCCGCTGCAGCGTGATTTTAGAAGCTGTATATAGATAAATATTAAATTCTCTCGACAAATTGAGTGACGTTAGTACAATCTTTAAAAGTCGAACCAATAGTGTTGCAGCGTTTAGTTCGAGTGTTGGATTACTTATGGCTATATTTGGAGTTATTCGAGTTTTTTGCAATAAGTAGGCTGTCCTTTCTCAATTGCACGCGAATATATCAGCAAATCTCATTTGGAAAATCTTAGTTCCGACAGTTGATTTAATCGGTTACAGATAAAGAAGTGTTCGTCTAATATATATTTTGGTAACTCATCATCGAAATTAATGACATGCACAGCCAAAAAGATTTTTAAAGTATTTTTAATTCCAATGTGACTGGTGGCAGACTCAACGGATCCTATACTCTTCCAATTTAATAAAAATGATCTTTTGGTATATTGGTTTGCTGACGATAAATTGATTTTTAAAAAGAAGTAATCGCATATTGGATTGTACTTTATTCCAACTACCGATATCATTTGACTGTCTATTATTTCCCAGGATGATAATTCGCGATTTTCAATGGGTATGTTTTAGAGCTATTAAAGGTGGTTGAATGTAAAAACCGCTTAGTTTCAATAAACCGGTTAAATAACTTCGTAATGAAAGTGCGAAAATAAAATGGGCAGCTCTAGATATCAAATCATCCATACAGAAGTCTGACTTCAGCATTGCACTTGCATTGGGAAATGTGTCACAAATGTATAGGCTAAACAATGCAGGGTAGCAGCTGCTAAAAACGGTGCTGAGGCTGTAACGAAGGTAGCGGTTTTAACCGGTAATGCATTAACTTATAGACTTGGGATCAGATCTCTAAACAGTGCGATGATAAAAACTGTCCTTCTGGAAAATTGTAATTTGCCAGAACATTTTCTCTATGTCGGCCGTAAGGTTTAAAGCAAAAGTACCCTTTTGCTCACTGTGTTTTGTCCGGTCCTCAGATGAATAAAAAATGGTTCACATTCCAGTAACAGGTCTATTTCGCCTGGTATATTGTTGGCTGGGTTTGTTGACGGTCTATAATTATATACTTCCTAAAGTTGAATATCCCCGGGTCGAACTGGTAAATACGATGTGAAGGATGGTATAATTAATGCTTCTATCGGTACCTGGTAGTTTTGGTCAATATGTAATCTAAGTTTTAAATCACACCCACCTCTTAAACATCCAGTTTCAGTACTATTACATGTGCGTTAAACTTTCAACAAAATGATGCATTGTATGTTATGTAGTTTAGGGTACTTCTGGCAATATTTGATATGTCTTCAGCTTGTACCAATATGTCTTTGGCTGAGATAGTTGAAGCACCGATTGGCTTTCGAAATACAATTTTGACATTCCGTCACAGAGAATTCTCGGGTTTTCATTCAATCGAAAACTTTAAGGTTACTGTTACAAAATGAGCAGCTAGGTAACTGAACTGTGTTGTGGTATGATCTGATTGTAGTATGCCTTTGACTATTATAGTTCTTCGTCGTTTGAATATGGTGTGTCACGAAATAGACTAACGACGTGTCCATTTGTTTGTTTAAAAATTCGAGTGTTTCACACTTCCAACCATGTTGCCAGCTACTTTATTGTATTTCGGTGCTGCCAAAAATAAATCACATATAATGTCTCGACTTCGGGCTTCTTTTTATCATTTTGGACAAGCCGTTTCATGGCTTTATAACAATTGGCGTCATCTGTCCGAAAATTGCAGATGTACGTATATGCAGCACCTCTTAATGGATAAAGCCAATACTTAAATTTCAGGGCAGGAGATAAACTGTATTGATACGAATATGTCATAAAATGACAGACATTGCGTCACATTTCCATCAAACATAAGAAAACTTAAAAGGAGTAACTTGAAATCGATCGAAAATATTGACTTTTGTTGGCTATAACATTAGCTGCATCCTCGTTGTCTACATGCGCTAATGACAATAAAGTTTGGCTCCTATAATGAAGATTTTGGATATTAGCGGGAGATATATTTCATCGATTAAATCCATTTCAGGTGCCTCACTGTCATCAATTGCAAATATTTGGTTTTCTACGCCCACGAACTGCTTATAAATTTGATAGTTTTAGATAAGCGAACATTCCGTTTTTCTTCTGTAGCATCTTTCCCTTTTGTATTGATGAAATTAGTTTATTTCGTCAATTATTCTTTGGTGATAGCTTTTTTTAGGTAACGCCTCAATTTGGTTTTATAATTTCACTATTGTAACATACCACTCAAATTTATTTCACTTGCGCCATTCCCAGTATTTGTGGAACAAAACGGTAAGTAACACGTATCCCGTTGGGGGATCGGCTTTACCATTTTCTTGTAATTGCTGGGTTTGGAATTTCCCAGGTGAATACTTGTTTCAATCTATAAATATTAAATAAATGTTGTAATTACTTTTAGGTACAAAGTAATTACTTTTTTTTGTATATAATAAATTTATTTTGTTTCAGGGAATGTTGACTGCTGTCGATATGTAATAAACTCATTGAAGTAAACAAGACAAATATGTTAAAAATGTTAAATCCGAAACGAAATAAGGGGGTTTGTTGTAATTTAATTAGGAAATATTGTAGTTCTGTACCGTTATACCGGCAATAAAATTGCATCGTAGAAACCAAGAGAAGTGTTGGATTGGTCAAATTATTAATCAAAACATGAAATCCTTATTGATGAATGTGTGGTGTCAACCAAATTAGAATCATCCCGACTTTCGCCGAGCAAATGAAATCAGTTCAAATTTCGATATCTAAATTAAATCAGTTAATATTATAAAATTACCGGCACTGTTAAGAATAGTACGTACAAAATCTAAATAATGTAGTACTTAGTGAAAACGCAGCAAGGAAACAAAAAAACGTTTGTTTGGAAAAAAAACAAGAACAGAAAAATTTATTGACACAACGACCGAAAAGGATTGCTGTTGATTTTATAGCGATAAAAAGTTAATAGAAAATAAATCTGAAGAAACAGAGAAAAATAAATTAGTGTTTCAATATTCCTGCGAACCTCAGTTGGAAGTAGGGGACGTTCCAGCGATCTACCAGTGGTTGCGATAATTATTCGTCACACGCCGAACAGCGGCTTTATAAACATAGGATCAACCAAAAATGTACCTGCATAATCCGTATAAAATATTTTATTCGGACGTAGTATATTTTAGAATATGCAAATCGATATATTAAATTGAGAAAACGACTAAATTGTTTAATTTTGCTTAATTTAAGTAGGTCTACTATGTATTCCGGCCTGAAAGTAATTTTTCATGAATTCCGAAATTGTATATACATATAGAAAAAAGGCAAACAACAGTTATTTCATTGTCAAGGCCTTTCAGATTGCTTTTATTTTCAGATCAGAATACATTCAGGCATTATTGGCCCGCACAATAGTTTATAATAAAAATGAATGAAAAGCTTTAAATTATGTGTTTGCAACTAAATATGAGTTTAAGCATTATTTTCTATAATTAAGCTTTAATAATAAAACTAAAGTTTGTGTTACCCCATACCCCATTATGAGGAGTATCACAGATTCATAGCGATGAATTAGCAGTGTGAGCATACAAAGATAATGTTTTGCTCATTTTTATTTTGTTTTTGTTTAATTATAATTTAGTTAAAGTTTAATTTGATACTGAGTTGGTAAAAGTGTAATAACAATAGCAAAAATATTACTTTATGTATAGAGGTGAAAACTAATCAAATAACCCAAACAATTTTATTATATATAGCTACATATAAAAATTTAGTTTTAATTACTTTTAGTTTAAAAACAAAATCATTACACTTTGGTTATTTGTTGCTGTTTGTCTATACCATTATTGTATAACGCTTAGTAAAAATATTTTTTCTTTTGTATTTAAACGTATACGACTACCCTCAATAATATTATTTAAATTTTTTATTATTGATAGCAGATATACCGGTTGTATTCAGGTTTATTCCCGAACTCTGAACCAGTTCAATTCAAATAGTCTATAACTTATCTCTTGTTATCTTTGCCGTTCAATTAATACCAAATCAAATAATATCTACAATATATAAAATATGCTAGGGAATCATACATTTTGTACACCCAACCCAACCGATTACAAATAATTTATGTACCTTTTAGTTGGGCTCGTGTGTAATTCGGAAAATTCCTATTTTATTCAAATATGTCAACTGGTTATAATTGGTTATTTTATGTATTTTCCAAAATGTATGTACATGCCGACACCGAAAATTTAAAAAAAATACAAGACAATATTTATACATAGTATATACATAATATACGACTAAAACCCGGGTTATTTACAATAAAATTTTATAGCAATGCAATAAAATACAAAACGAACAAACTATTTGTCTTTTCCTGGATCTGTTATACAAAAACTAGTATTTTTGTGGGGTTTGCGCTTTTTTTTACTGTTGCTGTTCATTTCCTTATCAAAATTTATTAAAAACAAAACAAAGTTACATAAAACACCTAAAAATGTTAAATAAAAATTATCAACAATATTTCTGTTACGGTTTTAAATTTATAACGCCACGTTTTATACTCGTAAACAACAGCAGACATATAGTATACTATGTATATACATAAAGCTTTAAGTAACGTAAATTTTACTGGGAAACATGAATTTTAAAATTTATTTATTTACAAACATTTTGCATAACATGTACGACGTGCGATAATTCGTACATTTATTTATTTGTTTACATTAATTACTATACAGCAATTTTATTTGATGATTTTAAATACTTGGTATATTGTGACAATATTTTATGATAACATCCATACATATCAAATAAATATTCTATTGAAAATACACCACAAAAGCTATGTACCTCTATATCTATGTATATATAGTGTACAAAATACTAAAAACCAAGCGATGTGCATACACAACTTATTTACATATGTATATGAAGCAAATACATCAAATAAATATTTTAAATCACATTTTTATTGACATTTTAAATTAAAAACTATGGTTTGAAATAAATAAATAAAATTGTGGTTTAATTTCTACTATGTATGTACATTGTACGTAGGTATTTGCTTATTTGAAAAAGGATAACCATGAAAGCTTCATATGTTATCGTAATAAGATTTGAATTATCATTTTGTTCAACTATTCCTATGTAATGAAAATTTTTTAATGTGTTAGCTAAGTGTTATTCTATCCAACCAAACAAAAGGCTTTGTAACTATATTGCAGAAAGAAGATGTTGCATATTAATGGTGAATTTTCTAAAAACCTATAAAATATAAAAAATTCTGACGATCATATCAGACCGCATTTAGGTAATGGAATTTCAAACAGTTTCGATTTTTACGGTATTATCCAATATCAAGACTTGAGAGTCCCGAAAAACGTAGATCAACTAAATAAAAAACTGATTTTGTATTTTATTTCATTTCTACCAATTATAATATTAAAATTTTTGGAATCTTCAAATTAAAAAAAAAAAATTATTATCCGGGGAATACTTTGCGAATATTGATTTTCATATTTCCCGAAAAAGTTAGGTATACCCTATCAATTGAGAATAGCCGGTAAGTTTCATGCCATATATGGTAATATGTCGTTATAATCTCCTAAGGCTCAAAAATGGTCGGTCGTTGACGCTCGAAGAGGAAAGGCTTGTTTTTGTCGGAATACCATCATATTCCCGAACGGAAAAGTCCTAAAAGAAAAATACCGAAAAATGCAAAGTAAACTGCCCCATCGAAAGGGAAGACCCCAATAAATTTTTGATAACTAAAATATGAAAACCAAAGGAATCTACATACTTTCATGTCATCCTTGCGCGGTAAGGACCAATGCTAAGCGGCTTTGAGGAGTTGTTTATTTTAGTATGTGAAATACAAACGTAAATATTTTTGCAATAATGTAAATATTTTTGAAATTTTTCTGACGTCATCCTTGCGCAAAGGGTCCAATGCTAAGCGGCTTTGGGGAGTTCTCTATTTTAGTATGTGAATTATTATTACAAAATACAAATTTTTCAAAAATGGTTCAATCATTTTGAATATTACAATTTCAAAAAATCGTCAGGTCGGGGGTTTGAGGGCGGCAGCCCCCATCCTCCAAGGTATAAAACGAATTAAAATAATATTTCAAAAATTTGTTATTTTTAAAAAGTTTGGTTTTTTTGGGATTTGTGTTTTTTTGGAGATTTTTTTATTTTGGATAACGATACCACCTCGTTTCGGTCGTCTTCTTCGAGAATTTAATTAATTCTTATTGATTAATTTAATTTGGTGTGAAGTGTGGTATATATTTTATATACGTATTTTAATTTAATTTTAATCAATAATAATATGTAGTATTGTGAGTGCTTTTTTGGTTTGAGTGTGTGTTTTCGTGGATCCATTTGCATGCGTAATAAGTAGTTTCGCTTAAATTAGATAATATCGCGTGTAATTTTGTTTAATGAATTTCATGTGCTGTGAATATATTAAATGAGTGTAGTGGAAAGAAAGTAAATTAATGGAAAGTGGATGCGAAATAAATTGAACAAGGAGAAATGGTTTCAATAACGATACTGCTCAGGTACCATTATATAAGTATTTTCATACTACATGTATTGGTCAATATACATATATGTATATGTAATATGAATTGTGTAAAAACATCTTTTTTGTTGTTTCTTTTATTTTATTATATATGATTTTGCTTTTTTAAGGGTCATGTGATAGGCAGTTAAATATTTCTAGTCAATCGACATTTGTCTAGTGATTTTGTCTAGTCTGGAAGTACACAGTAATTAAAAATTCACCAGATGTGAGCATTCTAGACAATCTACATAGTTAAATCAAGTAAAATAAAAAATAGTAGATTTCTGGTTGTAATAAAATCTGGTAATGTTACTCGAAATACAAATAAGTGGTACTGAAAATCAAGTAAACAATACTACTTGATTTTGCGACTGGAATTCTGGTAAAATTAAGAGAAATACTATTTTTTAATTAAATTTCAACTAAATTCGAATACTAGATTTTCTTGCGAAATTATTACTACTAAAGTTCTAGTAAAATAACGGGAAAAAACTGCTGGTTTTCCAGAATTCCAGTTGGTCCTTCGTCATTATTTTATTATCAAAACGTATTATAAATTCTCTAATATGCGAGCAAACAGCTAGCTTTACTAGAATTCTAGCAGTATTCTAATATAAGCTAAAATTGACTAGAATATTACTAGAATCTGTTACAGTAATTATATTGTATTTAATTTAATTTTACTAGAATTTTACTAGATTTCAGGTAACTAAATTAAAAAATAAATCGTTGCAAAAATTCAACTGGAATTCAAGTAATTTTTATTTTTACTGGAAATCTGGTAATAACATTTACGAGATTTTCATTTAATTTACTAGATATTCCATTTTATATAGTAAAACTATTCATCTAGTTGTTTCTCAGTAATTTTTTATGATAAATAATTACTAGAATTCCAGTATAATGCAAAATATTACAGAAAATTAACTAGAAAATAATAAAAATTTGCTTTTGATTGAAATTTTACTAGAAATCGGGTAAATCCATTTATAAATTTAACTAGAAAATTCATTTTTCATGATTTTTAATTAGAAATTCACTGGATTTTCACTATAATTTGCGAAACTTGATAATCAAGTAGGCAATTACCAGATTTTGTATAGAGCGTGTAGATCATAATTTACTGTTCTAATTTTTCTAATCTTCCTTATATTTGTTTGTATGTGTGGTATAAAACTGGAAATGGTTTCTAACTGTTTTCCTCTGAGTTATTACATTAAATTTCTCAAATCGAGTAAGGACCAGTATAACATCAATAATTTCCCTGACTTATTCTTCAATATTTTCAGTTACTCACACTTTTTACATATACCACTAAACTTGTACAGTTGAAAATTATACACTTGAACAAAATTCTATATACTTTATCGAATTGTGTGAGTTGATTTATTTTGTATTGGTTACTTGATGAACTTTTCCTACTAGGGGTGTAGCTGAATAAGACGAGTGCATACGAAATACTCAGAAGTAAAAGTATGTTTGGACATGGAAAGGAAACAATTTTTATCAAACATGTTGAAAGAAAATTTAAACAATTATTTTATTGGTATAGGGCTCTAAATTTTTGTTTCATTTGTTAAAACTTGAAAGCTCAATTTTTAATAAGTAAACATAAAAATAAAGAGCCCTCTACCAATAATATAATAATTGTTTAAATATTAAGAATTTGCTCAATATAAATAAAAATAATTACGTTGACAGAATACAAAATTTTAAGTTTGGGATATAAATTTGGAAATTTGGAATTTGAAGTTTGGAATTTCGAGTTTGGAGTTTGGAATTTGGAATATGAAATTTAAAATTTGAATTTTGGAAATAGGAATTTGGAATTTAAATTTGAAATTTGGAATTTGAAATATGGAATTTGAAATTTGGAATTTGGAATGTGGGATTTAATATTTAAAATGTAAAATTTGAAATTTACAATTTGGAATTTAAATTTGAAATTTGGAATATGAAATTTGAAATTTGGAATTTGGAATGTGGGATTTGAAATTTTGAATTTTGAATTTACAGTTAGAAATTTCGAGTTTGGAGTTTGGTATTTGAAATTTGAAATTTAAAATTTGAATTTTGGAAATTGGAATTTGAGATTTGAAATTTGGATTTGCTGTTTGGAATTTCGAGTTTGTAGTTTGGAATTTGGAATCTGAAATTTAAAATTTGAATTTGGGAAATTGGAATTTGTGCTTTGAAATTTGGAATTTCGAATTTGAAATATGGAATTTGAAATTTAAATTTGAAATTTGGAATTTGGAATTTGAAATATGGAATTTGAAATTTGGAATGTGGAATTTGAAATTTGGAAATAGGAATTTGAAATTTGGAATCTGAAATTTAAAATTTGAATTTGTTCTTTGAAATTTGGAATTTCGAATTTGAAATATGGAATTTGAAATTTAAATTTGAAATTTGGAATTTAGAATTTAAAATTTGAAATTTGGAATTTGAAATTTCAGATTTAATATTTAAAATTTGAAATTTGATATTAAAAATTTGAAATTTAAATTTGGAATTTGAAATATTGAATTTGGAATTTGGAATGTGGGATTTGAAATTTGAAATTCGGAATTTTAAGTTTGGAATTTCGAGTTTGGAATTTGGAATATGAAATTTAAAATTTGAATTTTGGAAATAGGAATATGAGATTTGAAATTTTTAATTTCGAATTTGAGATTTGAAATTTGGAATTTGAAATTTGAGATTTAATATTTAAAATGTAAAATTTGAAATTTACAATTTGGAATTTAAATTTGAAATTTGGAATATGAAATATGGAATTTTAAATTTGGAATGTGGGATTTGAAATTTAGAATTTACAGTTAGAAATTTTGAGTTTGGCGTTTGGAATTTGGAATTTGAAATTTAAAATTTGAATTTTGAAAATTGGAAATTGAGATTTGAAATTTTGAATTTCGAATTTGAAATATGGAATTTGAAATTTGGATTTGAAGTTTGGAATTTCGAGTTTGGAGTTTGGAATTTGGAATCTGAAATTTAAAATTTGAATTTGGGAAATTGGAATTTGTGCTTTGAAATTTGGAATTTAGAATTTAAAATTAGAAATTTGGAAATTTCAAATTATTGAGATTTAATATTTAAAATTTGAAATTTAAATTTGAAATTTGGAATTTGGAATTTGAAATATGGAATTTGAAATTTGGAATGTGGAATTTCTTCTGTTCGTAAAATATTTATCAATCTGGAATATACCAGAATAATTGAATGTATGAATATAGTACCCGCATGTATGCGTTAAATCAGAGCCTTCTAGAGTATAGAGCCATAATCATTATGACGTATTTTTTAGAAGCTTTTTTAGTGGTATAACTTTTCACTAATTTTCATAGGAATCCATAGTAAAAATGGTGTTTTTTAGCTTCAAGTTTTTCATTGAAAAAAGCAAAAATGTTACAAAATTTGTATAAAAAAGTGTTCTACATATCTTTAGCAACAATATACAGGAAGAGTTTATTGGTATTAAGTAAATATTAATTGCAGAAATATTAAAATTAAATTATTTCTAAAATATATTTTTCGAACTTTCATTTTGAAAAATACATCAAAGTTGGCTCTGACGAATTAAAATAATACTTGCTACATTTATCTTTAGTTTTACTAGTGTACGTTAGATGTCTCAGATTTATACAGAAAAATACGAAAAAAATTGTTTAATCACAAAATTATCACACGTTCTTAATATTTTGAGAATTTGTTTTGCTTTTCCTATAATTTTTGCACTTAAAATTGCCCCGGTTGGCAATTTTTGGTATACGATTTTTAAAAAATTTGTACTGCCATCACTGCCATCTATGTAATGTCTATTGACTTAATGCACACAATTTGTAGTAAGCTTTTCTTTTTTATTTGACCAGAATGCTGTTGTTATGAACTTTTTTTTATATTTTGGTTTAAATAAATCAATTTTTATAAGAAAATGAAAACAATTTACTTAAACGACATTTATATATGTTGAAATTCAAACATTTATGAAAATATTTCAGAAATCATAATTAAGAATTTGTAACGTTTTCATTGATAAATTTGTCTTAAGAAAAAAAGTGATTTCCCATATGTTTTATGTGTTTTACTATGGAAATTTTGATTTTTTCGTCGTTTCTAATTCCCTTAAAAAAGCTTCGTTTTTTAGATTATGGCTTGTATAATCAAGGTTGCTTTGGTTAAATACACTAAAAATTGAAATTGTTAAAAGTTTTTAAAAGGGTAATGTAAAATTCGCTAATACTACAAGTATATGGTTGATTATTATATAGTTACTACATTTCTTCGAAGAAATTGGTTTTAACAAAGAAAACGACTGTGTTGCGAAGTGGTTTGTTCTCAAAAATATTTCAAACGTAATTATACAATGTTACTGCACTTTATTTATTTATGTATTTTTATATTTATTATTTTAACGACACAACGATTATATTACGAATATTTTAATACGCGTACATTTAAATACAATATTAGTTACAACTTTTTAATATTCTTTAATTTTGACAATGCCGACTTTTTGCATTTTATTTACATTTCCTTATACAAAATTAACTTGTAGAGCATTGGCGAATGACAGTCAGAAACGTACTGAATACGCATTACAGAAACAGTAAGCACATCGCAATCAAATACACATTCATGTTCGTGCGTAAACTTTCCCATGCCCTTGCCTCAACAGAACATATTCTAATTTCTAGTATACAATTTAATACACAAATTATTAGGCAAATTTCAGATACATGTAACCTAGTATCTAATAACCAGATCCAAATTTATTTTATTGTACGATTGTGATTTAGCAAAACGTTAATATTTCATTAAGCTTATAACTAGAAATGTGAAATATACATGTACATTATTTTGATTTAAAGATATATGTGTAGGGTGAAAATTGCTTGATTATACCAAATATGAGCATAATTCGGTTCGTCGTCAATTAGCAGCTGCTCTCTTTAATGTCGACTGGTGAGTTTGGATAGTAACCACACGTACTACAACATTCTCACCCGGATGAGTTTCTGTGATTCGTCTTAAACTCCATTTCATACGTGGTAAATTATTATCATGAACAGAAAAGTAGAAATACCAAACCCCCCCTCCCCCCCCCCCCCACCCCCCCCCCACTTTAACTCGAGAGTTAATACAAAATGTATTTTGACTCTAAAATGAAGGGCAAGGAAAGGTTTTCATTTCTAGAGTCAAAATACATTTTGTATTAACTCTCGGGTTAAAGTACGAGGGAGGGATTTTGATATTTCTACTATTTTGGTAGATATATTATAAATGACTGGCCTCTTCATTTTTCTGATTGACAAGTCGAAAATGTTATGAATGCCATTATTATTAATATATTGTGTCTATAAAAAACCGAAAGAATCTTATTGATAAATTATTTAGTTTTAAGTCAAGCATTGCATGCTCAACCAAAGAGGTTAGTCGAGATCCAATTATAAAATGTCCTGGCGATAGTACATTAAAGTCCGACGGATCGCTAGACATTGCCGTTAAGGGTCGGTTTCGAACTGTGCTATTACCGTGTGGAATTCTTCAATCGTAAATGAAGATTGTCGAATCACCCGATTGATGTGATATTTATCACTTTTTATTAAACCGCCAAAATTTGGGGACCATGGCGGAATAGTAAGTCAGTTAATGTTATGCGATGTACAGTAGAGCGAGGTGCCTCATTTCGAGTATATTGCGATAAAAATAATTTTTTGAATTCTCGAAGTTCTGAGCGAGCTTAAACAAAATTGGTGGCCTTGTCCGAATTTATTTTGGCATACATTCCACGGCGGGCCACGAACCGACAAAAGCATGCTACAAACGAATCGGTGGATAAATTCATCCCAATTTGTAGATGGACCGCCTTAGTGGAAAAACATATAAAGCTCATCGGTTCTATTTATCATGAATCAAACACAATTAACACGTCTGCAAAAAATACAGAATCGATTTATGAGAAGCATTTTAAACGCGGATAATAGAACACATATTAAAGACATGCTAGAAAAACTAAGCTGGAAATCAATCACCCAGAGAATACACTTTAACGTGCTAAAACTGTTTTATTTACTCGAAAAAGGAGATCTTCCTAAATATTTAAATAGTTTGCTGTCTACCAACAGAGAAGTTCATAATTATAATACCAGGAATACTCATTTTAGATTACCAAGGTACGGTAAATCATTTTCCCAACGATCGCTAGGGTATAATGGTGTGAAGTTATATAATTCTTTCAGCAACTATTGCAATCTTAATGACCTTCAAGAGCTAGAGTACGGCCAGTTTATTCAACTATTACACATATTCATTAATGAAAAAATTAATATTTAGTTATTTAGTAAGATATAAAAATGAATTTAATTAATTAATTAATTTAGATAAAAATAGGTTTTAAAAAAATGTCAATAATGATAAATAAATAAATAAATAAAATAAACAAACATACATTTTATTATTAATTTTAATCTAATGGTTTGTTTAGCATAGAATGGCCGACATAAATCGATTCCCACAATTACAAATGGCCTTAACGATTTTGTCACTCGGTCTGTAGGTCGATTACTTATTATTCGATTTCATTTATGAGGCCGAGCGTAGAAACATCTTATACACTTATTTATAACCGTAAGGCAAAGGATTCGGCCTCCAACGATGTAATATATTAATCGAAGGTTGTAGTCTCCAGTGTTCGTGTTGAACGAGCCACTTGGAGACTAAATGAGTACCAGGAAGTAAAATCTGATGTTTTTGACCGTAAGGTAATAATGAATTTTGAAGCCGTCCACCTACTCTCAGAACTCCATTATCTTCTAACAATGAGATTTTCTCGAAGATAGCCTTATTTGTCTGGAGATAGTTAATTTCATCTTTATAATGGTGATGTTGAATTAACTTTATCAAACAAGTAAGAGCGTGGTCAACCTAATTGTGAGTGAAAGGAATCGAGTGAATATTTCGCAATTATTTGTTTCGCTGACAGAGGCAGTCACGGTTTGGCGAATATCTAATTCCATGAGGTCAAAGCTTAGTTGAATATTGCTAGATGTCGGTCATTCGTTCTTGTTTTAACTAAAATAATTAGGACCAGATCACCTCAACTATGGGTGTAGGAACTCCGACGGCATAAGACCTCTTGATATGTAGTCAGCATAATGTAACCATGTGCGTACGTAATGCCAATTTGTCGGGCTAGTGTACTCTTGAATTTTAGCGATACGATTTGTTCGAATGCAAAGTACTTATTTGGTTCTGATTTGATACAATACAATGTGCGTTTTATTATTCCATTTTTTGTTCTTATATTTGATACCGTCTGATCCTGGGATAACTTCAACAATTTTACCCATTAACCATTGTGTTGTGGGTAGATTTTCATCAACTATTAAGATAAGGTCGTTTTCTTCAATGTTTGCTCGTTTGTCCCTCCATTTTTTTCTCTGCTGCAACGTATGTAGGTATTCTACAGAAAATCTTTTCCAAAATGATTGAAACATTTTAGTGACGTTCTGTAATCTGGAAAGATTGTTCGATGGTATTTCGGTAACATTTTCTTCAGGAATATTGTTTATTAAACCTCCGATTAAGAAGTGTGCGGGGGTTAACGGTGTTGGATCGTTCGGGTCTGTTGATAGCGCTGTAAGCGGTCCATAATTCATAACTCCTTCAATTTGGATAACTAGTGTATTTAGTTCTTCATATCTTAATGTTGTGTGGGATGCGATTCGTTTCATGTGGGACTTTAAGATTTTTATAGAAGATTCCCACAATCCTCCGAAGTTTGGAGCCCGTGGTGGAATGAATTTCCACTTAATATCTTTGAAGTTGCAAAAATTAATTAATTCGTGTGCTTTAATTAATTGGTAAAGTTGCTTTAATTCGCGATTTGCGCCAATGAAATTTGTTCCATTATCCGACCAAATGATATGTGGAGTGCCGCGGCGAAAAACGAATCGTTTTAAACTAGCAATAAACGATTCCGTAGTCATATCAGATACTATTTCAAGATGTACGCCTTTAGTCACAAAGCAAACGAATATACAAATGTAGACTTTGTGACTCGATCTTCCTCGTTGATTTTTATTTTTTGTGAAAAAGGGTCCACAAAAATCTACTCCAGTAACTGCAAATGGTCTAGCAGGTGTTAATCTACTTTCTGGCAAATTTCCCATGATTTGATTTATGGTATTTGGTTTGGACTTGAAGCATTTTATACAATGTCGAGTTATTTTTTTTTGCCAGGAGTTTGCCGCGTAATGGCCAGTAGTGTTGTCGTACCATCGAAAGTAGTTATTGAGGTCCACAGTGTAAATATTTTACATGTTCTTCCCGGAAAACTAATGTAGTGAGGTTGCTTTTATATGGTAGAATAAGTGGATGCTTGCTGTCATATGGCACATACATTGCCTTTTTTATTCTGCCACCAACACGAAGCAAATCTCGTTCATCGATGAAAGGATTTAGATCCTTAATTTTACTTGTATGCTTTATAGATTTTCCATATTTTAATGAATGAATCTCATCTTCAAAATCTTGTTTCTGCACTTCCTTTATTAAATAGTGGATGCTGTTTTTAATTTCATCAGTTGTTAGGTATCCTTTAATTTTTTGTTTATGTGTATTGATATTGTTGGTAAATCGTAGCAGGTAACATATCACTCGAACAAGTTTGTTAAATGAGCTCATTTTAATTATTAACTCATTAATATCTGCATTTATTGATAATGTTAATGTTAAGTTTTCCGGTTTAATTTCAGCTGCGGCTTCTTGAATTTCTTCTTTTGGTGTTTCTTTTGGCCAGTGTTCTTTTTGTTGTTGAAGAAACAGTGGTCCATTCCACCAAGCTTGTGATTCAACTAAATTTTCTACATTGGTGCCTCTTGAAATGAGATCAGCTATATTGTCTTGGCTACTTACATGTTTCCAAGTATAGTTGGCTGTCAAATTTTGAATTTCAGATACCCTATTTGCTACATATGTTTTTTAGCGCACCGGATGCATTTTGATCCAACTAAGAACGATGGTCGAGTCTACCCAAAGAAAAATGCCTTTGAAATCAATTTTAAATGCACGAACTACCTTGGTGGTTAATCTAGCTAATAATAGAGCTGCGTTTAATTCAAGCCTAGGTATTGTAACGTTTTTTAATGGTGTGACACGCGATTTACTAACTATTAATTTTACAGTATAGCCTCCTGTTGAATTCATACTGCGAATATATAAGCAAGCTCCGAAAGCCTTTTCAGATGAGTCAGCGAAGCCATGTAATTCAATTGCTTGTTCGACGAAAGAAGAAAGGTACCTACCCAAGCGACAGTTTTCGATTAAAGCAATAGAATTTCTAAAATTTAGCCATTCTTTTTCGTAATAATTTGGAACATCCTCATCCCAACTAATATTCATTTGCCAAAGATTCTGTAAAATTAATTTGCCTTTTATGAGTGCCGGAGAGGGGAAACCTAATGGATCGAAAATTAATGCTATATCTGCCAGAATTGTTCTTTTGGTTATTTTAGTATTTACAGATAATTTTGGAACAATTATCTGTAAGCTATCAGAAATAGGATTCCACGCTATTCCTAATGTTTTTATTGTTTTATTATCAGATTGTTCGAGGTCCGAAATTGGAAGTGTTTCTAAAAATGTGTTTGAATTGGAAGACCATTTATGAAGGTGCATTCCAGCTTCTTTTAACATGTTGATTAAATTATCTCGAATATGAATCAATTTATACAAATTGTCACCACCAGTTAAGCAATCATCGACATAAAAATCTTCTTTCAGAATTTTGGAAGCTAAAGGATATTTATTTAAATTGGTATCAGCAATTTCTTTGAGAACTCTAGAGGCTAAGAAAGGTGCAGAAGTGGTGCCGTAAGTGACCGTCTGCAGTTCAAATGTTTGAATTTCGTTAGAATTATACCATAAAATTTTCTGAAGATGTGTTTGATTAGGGTTAATGAGAACTTGGCGGTACATTTTTTCAATGTTCAAAGCGTAAGATTATTTCAAATAACTCAGACTGTACATTTGGCCCGGTCAATAAAATATCATTTAGCGACATATTGTTGTCCGTTTTGCTAGAAGCATCAAATACAACTCTTAATTTAGTCGTGGAACTAGTAGGTTTTAAAATTGGATGATGTGGTAAAAAATATCCTGTGTTACTATTAATAGTTGACAATTCATATGACCTAATCTTACGTATTCTTCCATGAATTTTTCATAATATACCTTTAATTGAGAATCCCGATTTAACCTTTTCTCTAAATATGTAAATCGCCTTTTTGCCATTAACAAGGAATCACCAAGACAATTTGGATCAATCTTTAAAGGCAAACTCACAACATATCGTCCTTCATTATTTCTATACGTAGTTGAGCTAAAGATTTCTTCGCATAGTTTTTCTTCTGCAGTCTCAACAAAGGAAGTTTCACATGCTTCGCTTTGGAACAATTGTTCTAATTGTTTATTTAATTTTATGTCGGAATACTCGTTTTGTGAATATAAGTTTACGGGTTCTACTTCGAATTTTCCCCCTAGTATCCAACCTAGTTTTGAATTTACGAGAGCAGGAACGAATGGATTAATTTGGATGGGATTTGGATCGAAAAATATTTCGGCACCTCGTAACACATCGATTTTATTTGGAACATTAAAATGAGGATCAGCTAAAATTATATTTTTTGGTAAATTCCATCTAAAGATATCTAACTCGAATTGAGGCAATAAATTTGTTATGTTTGGAACTATTGAGAACTCTATGTTGACTTTATAATTAGAACATTGCGATCGAATAACAGTGGAACACTTTCCGGAAACGTTAGTTTTTTGGCTGTTAAAACCAGAAATTACTAAATTACTAGTTTGTGACTCGAAACGAAGTTTGGTAGCAAGATCTGCAGTTATGAAATTTGATTGTGAAGCGGAATCTAGAAGTGCACGACACGAAACAAAGTTACCATTTGAATTTTTAATTAGAATTGTTGCTGTTGATAACAACACTTGACTATTAGAAACGTTATTTATGTGATGCGTTAAACTATTTTCCGTGCTATTTTGAAGAGGTTGAGTTTTTGAATGTTCAATTATTAATGGTTCTACTTGTTTCCTATGTAAAAGTGTGTGATGCTTTTGAAAACATTGCCTACAGGCGGATCTAGTGCATTGAGAAACAGTATGGTTTGCTCTAAGACAATTGATGCATAAGCGTAATTCCTTAACCTTTTGGAACCGATCTATTGGAGAAAGTTTAATAAAATCTTTGCAGAAAGATAAATTATGGTTACTCTTACAAATAGGACAAAGAACTGGTGGATATTTTTCTGTAGGCGATGATGCTACTAGTAATGCAGTTTTAGCTTTGCGACTGGAATCGAGCAATACTAATTTTTTAAGAGGTCCAATTGATTCTAATACTCGAATCTTTTTTTGTAAAAAGGCCTGAAGTTTGACCCACGTGGGAAACTCATTTACTCCTAGTTCATTTTCAAATTCCTTTCTGGAATTTAAATCTAAACGCCCTACGATAATTCTAACTATCAAAGCTTCGGATAACTTGTCTACCTTAAATTCCCAGCTCTGTAACGAATCTATGTTGGTAGTCGAAATATCCAAAATATGTTTGATTTCTGTTAAGTTATTATTAGTGACTTTCGGAATATTTAAAATGGCATCTAGGTGACACTCGACTATTGTTCTTTCGTTGTTATATATATTAAGAAGAATTCGCTAGCTGAAATAGGTATTTGAGCCACCAACGATTTTGCTTCACCCCTCAATTTTCCCAATAAATATGAAAATTTAGCGATATCACTTACCTGATTATTATCATGAACTGCTGCTTTGAAAGTGTCCCGAAAACTATGCCATTTATTAAATTCACCATCGAACTCTGGTAATTGCAACTCGGGTAGTTTGATCTGACCGATGTTTTTTGGTTTGATGGAACGTTTGTCTAATTCGACGTTCAATAATTGTTTATCATTTTGCACCAACACTTCAAATTTAGCACTTTCATTATCACACTTGTTAAATATTTCATCAGTACACTTATCACAGTCACTAATTTCTTTTATAAATTGTTTATATTCTAATTCATATTCCTTAATATAATTTAACTGGTCTTTAAGTGTATTTTCAGGAATTTTATCATTTTCTTGATTTTTTATCACTTCATGTAAACGTTCGAACTTTTTATACACAGAATCTTTTCTTCTTAATAAACGATCCATTTTTAAGAGTTAAAAGCACTACTATAATTTTAATTTATGGACTGTATGTATAGTATTTAAATGGATTTTCGCAATTTCACAACAATTGATTTAATTATTTCAAGCACTATTGATATATTAATGTTTACGAAAACGATATTGAATTATTTTGAATTAACCATCCGGTTTGATGGGCCAAAACTATGTGTGTGGTGATGAATTTTGCGACAACGAAATAAAGAATTAAAAAACAACGATAAAGTTTTGAATTTTTATTTAAATCAACTGATTTCTACGAAAGACAAAATTATAATAATAATAACAATATACAACACTGACTATTTATAAAAAATTTGAATACAAAAAAAATTTGGAAAATTTCTACTCATTTAGCTAGTCATAAAAAATATGTTTTTAATAAAATTTTGATCCCTTTTTGGTATCAGTAAAAATAAATTTGGTTTTCACTAATGATCCTACGTTTATTGGTATATCAATAAAAACAAAAATTTCTAAGTTTATTGTTTTTTGAATTAGGGTTCTTATTTTTAGTTTTATTGTTTGCAAGCCAACACATGTTTTATTAGTTATGAATTTCTCCAGTGGTACTAGTCTCTTTTAGCAGATAATGATGTGACAAATAGTAGCTTTTTTTTATCGCCAAATCATATGACCTAACAAAATATAGTCAGATATAACTTCTCAGGATTGCCCATATAAATTTACTTTACTATGGAATGGAAATAGTACGGAATATCTGCCACATGACAATCTCTTCACATTTTTACAATATTGCTGTCAAAAGGTTTCCAACTCCCAAAATTGTTTTAGCTGGAATTCGAGAGTTTGAATATTATACAAAACAACATATGAATGTAGAATTTGACGAGTTACTGATGCTGTTTTTGCTTTACCACAAACCACGTAAACTAATTCAGTATTATATAATGGGGGAAGATATTTAAACGGTTGGACGAAATCTCTCTTGAACAATTGGTTATAAATCTCAACCCCAAACCATAAGTCAATACGATTGGGCACATTTGAAAATGGATCGGTCAATTCGATTTCAATGGGCAATGTTGGTAACTCGAAATTAAATAGTTATGACGGTAAATCATTAGTGATTTTTGAAAGTACACAAAACCTTAAATTTTTCCTATAGGTGGATACTCGCGATGTTATAAGGGAAATTTTATCTTCAATGTTTGATTCCTTACCACCAATACCTGAAATTATTTCGAATGTTGGATGTGATAAAGTTCATAATGCGATCCACTATCAAGTAAAGTTTTAGATATCACTTGGTTACCATTTATAGCAGGGGCATTCACGACTGCTGTGCTAAGCATAACTATCCCCTTCGGACTATACACAGTAGAAGACTTAGATTTACCGGGCTCTACGAGTGGCTTGTATACCGATATTATTTAAATTTAACGTATTATTATGCTCGACCTTTGAACTTAGTAGTTTGGCTAAACTCGACGTTGTATCAATACCCGATGCGTTCACGTTTGACGATGTTGTGGGACTTTGGTACTTGTTGACTTGATAATTTCTGAATAACTTTGTGCTTTAACGAACACATTTTGAAAGGCGGATGCATACAGTCACCGATATTATGTCTATCAATTAGATAATTGGTGCATAGGTAATTATCTCTAATGAATCGATATCGCATTTGCGCAATCAACTTTTCATTTGTAAATGATGAGCAATTAGTTATTAAATACGATCCCGAATCGGAACTGCATTTATTAGAGTTCGACATGAATTTTCGTGTATCCCTGTAATGTTTTGCAGCTTGTTGCATGTTATTTGATTGCAATAAGCTTGAATTAAGTGTACACGGTTCCTTAAAATTTGAATTAAGTCAACGAAGGACCGAACCTTATTTGTTTTAGAGTTTATGATAACCTCTGTTCGTGAAGCAGGGCCCAATCATTGCGTCAAATGATGGGTTAAAATAAGATCCCATTAATCGATTTTTACTTTTAACGATTTCAAATCATTATAATGTTTTACGAAGTGATCTATAAATGCTTGTAGTGATTTTGCTGTGCCGATTTAAAATAAAAGCAACTGGACCACAATTATTTATGTTTCATGGGCCATAATAAATAGTATATCTTGCCTGCTGGTCGCATGCTACTTACTCTGTAGCTCTGGATAAATTAAGAATTATAGCGATGTCCAATTAACAATTTTTATCAATGTTTGATTGGTATATTTATTTTAAAAATTTGTCAAAATGACTTTTATATCTTGAAAACCACCGAGTTGAATGGAATAAAATCATTTTTCGTCTTTTATGAATAAGTACTGTTTAACTAAATTAAATAATACTCTAATTGTCAGAATAGATGTTTTTTAAGTTTCAACAGTTTTTTAATAATATACATATATAACATGTTAAGAAGCTGTGCCAAAATTCGCACCCATTCTATTGTTCGTATGACCAGTTATTTGATTGGTTTTCTAACATTAAAACAAAAACTTCGATATTAATGGATCAAGTATTGCCACATATGTTTATGTGGATCATCGTCTTACAAAATAAATCTGTTTTAACAATAAGGATGATTTTTCTACAGAAAAACTGGAAACAAAACAAAGTAGTAAACTGCTACAAATGGATATTTTGACAGAATAAAAATATTGTGTTTTGTTTATATTACAAAAATAGATTTATTTGAACAAACGTGAATGCTGCAAAAAAAGGATTTCTTTAGAGTTTCTTTAGTGAGTTGTTTGTTGGGCAAGTCTATCGATCGTTTATTCTGGAAATAACGAACAAAATGAAATCTCAGTGTTTAATCCATCTAATTTAATTTCGATTTTCAAATTGTTTATTGTACTTACGTTTATTATCTGGGAATATGGTTAAATGTATACCACAAATAAAGTCAAGGCATTTAAACAAGACCTGCAAAAATAAATGCAAAGATTTATAACCGTTTGTTTTGCATTAAGCTGGATTCAACTAATAACCACACAATCTACATTTCGCAATTTATGTACAAGGTACAAGCACAGAAGAAATTCGGATGAAAAATAAATTTTGGAACATTTTTATGCTCATTAAACTTTTTTTTTTATTTGGTTATGTACGTACATTTAAAACAAACATTTCATGTACAAAAAAAAAAAATAAAAAATGTTCATATAACAACGCAACATAACAAAACTGAAACATAAAACAAAATACATATTTTACTTGAATCTTAACAAAATAACTTTTAACGAAACATAAGACGACAAAAATTCTTTATATTAGCTAGCTAACTGTGTATAGTATATGTACATACATATACTGTATAGTATGTCGACACGATAAATATATTAATGGATAGAAAAAACTGGAAAAGGCGCTGAGGAAAACAAAATCTGATTTTATCTTTTAAGATATGAACGAGGACATCTAGATATTTCTAAAAGTAAAGTTTCATTTTGGCAAAAGCTTAAGACAGTGATATCTTAATGATTCTATTTAGCACTAAATTATTTTGTATTATCCAGTTTTCCTGTATAATATCTAGTACGCTTGGTTGGGTGTCATATGTAATTTGTTAATTACTAACATCTTTTGGAATCAATACTAATTTGTTCAAAATGTTTTCTCTCATATATTGTTTAGCCACTTTTCTATATTATAAGAGATTATCTTTAAGTTAATTAAACTAAAATTTTCTTCTATCGTGTCATAATATTAATAGCATAATAAAATATTGAATCGTTGGTTAGACCATCGTTTTAAGTTCAAACAAAATTATCAGTCTCCAAAAATCAGCTGTCTGGATACAAAGCTTTTAATATTTAATATCTAAAAATAAAACCTCTTTGTATTACAACAGCTCTTAGTTACTAAGAACACCAATAAATTGTTGATGCTGCATGCCAATTATACTAAAATTTTAAAGCTGACAGCTTTTCACTGAAAATGAAATCGACTTACAACAGATTTGGAAAGCAATAATTTGGCAAATTTGAGTTGGTCGCATAACTACCTTCTTCTTCTTCTTCCGCTGGCGCTACATCCCATGAAGGGATTTGGCCGCCTCAACGATGCTCCTCCAAATAATTCGATCCGCCACAAGAGAACGCCAGACACGGTGACCGAGTGTGTTTAGGTCCCTTTCAACGTCGTCCATCCATCGGGTAGGTGGTCTCCCACGTGGTCCTACTTTCGTTGGTGCCGACTCCAAGGCCTGTTTGGTGGTCCGATTTTGTGAACGAAGTACGTGCCTAAGCCATCTTAGCCTTGACGATTTTATGAATCCAATGATGTCAACTTTATCGAGATCATTTCTGATCTCGTGATTCATTCGCATTTTGTACGTGGCTCCTTCTTTAATAGGACCGAGAATTCTTCTTATGATCTTACGCTCAGTTACAGCGATTTTCTGGATGTTTTGTGCTGTCAGCGTCCAAGACTCACAACCAAAGGTGATAACTGGTCTTATCAGCGCCTTGTAGATGTCCAATTTTATTTTGCGCGATATATGAGGAGACTTGAAAATATTTATATTGGCGTAAAATGCTTGGTAGCCTGCTGCGATCCTCGATGAAATGTCCACAGAAACGGAGTTATGCTCAGTGATCAGCGATCCTAGATATTTGAACTCATTCACCTTTTCATATTGAGTGTCTCCTGAAATGAAGTCCCCACGAGTCTGCCTTCTCGCGGTCACCATGTATTTGGTCTTCGCTTCGTTGATCTGAAGGCCTATTTGTTGGGCTGTTAATTCCAATGGGAGGAGGACTTCTTTTAGGGATATGATGTTGCGACCCAGAATGCAAATATCGTCAGCGTATGCTAATAACTGGGTTGATTTATAATACAGGCAGCTACGCTGGGCCATATTGAGCTGACGAATGACATACTTTAATGACAGGTTGAAAAGAGTTTGAGCTATTGGGTCTCCTTGCCGCACTCCAGATGTTATCTCAAAGGCATCCGAAATTTTCCCTTCTATTAGCACCTTACATAGTGAGCCATCCATTAAAAGCTGGGACATTGAAAACAATTTTGACGGTATGCCCAGGTAGGACAATACGTTCCATAACGTATTCCTCTTAATGCTGTCGTACGCCTGTTGAAAGTCTATGAATAGACTGTGTACAGGGATGTCCTTTTCATAGCATTTCTCCAGCAAAATCCTCAGCGTAAAAGTTTGATCGGTCGTTGATCTATTTGGACGAAAACCACATTGATAACCACCCAAGATCCTCTCGCTGTAAGTTGATAACTTTACTGCAACTACGTTGGCCAAAGCATAACTACCCCTACTATGAAAATACTTATTTGTGCATGTGTTACTGTTCTTTAGCTACATCTATTTTACCACTGAACCATATTTACTTCTCGAACAAACTTCTTGGCTACTGCTTCTATAGCTACAACTTGTGTGTGTAGATGGAATCAATCTTACATTTTAAATGAGGCAACCTTGGTCAATGAACCTCCTCATTTTTGTCAAGCTCCTTTTACTATGGAAGACGTTTTAGTATCGTTGTTCATTTGTTCCTTGAAGTTTATTCAGTCCCCCAGGTACCTATTTGATTGTTATATATTAAATAACACATTCGTCTATTTGCCAGAGTTTTGGTTTCCGTAATCTTGCTGCTATTATTTAGCATTGAATCGGTCTTCTTCACTGTGTATTTTATTTCTGCTAATTTGAATCTTTAGTTGTGGATCTATTCTTTGTATTTAGCCTGAAGTTGATTAATTACTTAAGCTTTTTCAGATAATCGGAGCAAACCGATCATTTAGGAATAATATCAATTGTAACGTATTCCAATGTGCCCTCATCCGTTTTTGCAGAAAAGGATCCAGTTACGAAAGCAGTCCTCGATAATTTATCAAGACTATAAAGTCCCATCTTGCTATGTTTTACATTAAATTTGGTGGGATTATCTTCTCTTATATATGTCGCATATGGTACAAGGTAGTAGTATTTTAGTCTCAGAATTTTGAATAGGGCTTTTTTATCTACTACATTTGAAAAAATTGGTGAAAGGGGGTTTTCGAGTACCAGAAAGCGATTCTTTCCAGGAAAATTCTTTTAAGGGGTCCTCCAGTGGGACCCGGGTTCCATTTTTCTTTAAAAAAAATCCAATTATTGTGGTTGCGTTGTTTTTTATTTCTTTTTTGCTTTGTGACTTTTGTTATCAATGGAATTTATGCGAAATGGCCTAACGGAATCTGGGAAGTGGCCAGTTTGAATATAACTGAGTAATTTCTCAATCGATTGGGATGAAAATCGGTTCGTATGATGAAAATGAGATTCCGATTTGAGTTTCAAATATAGTTCTGGAAAATGACCACTTTAATGGAACTAAGCTATTTCTCACTCGATTGGGATGAAACTCAGTGTTTACGATGGAAATGAGATTCTAATACGAGCTCCGGATGAGGTTCTCGAAAATAGCCAATTTAAATGGAACTAAGAAATTTTTCAAGTGGTTTGGATAAGACTCGGTTTGTATGATGAAAATGAGATATGAAAATGAGTTCCGGGTGTGGCTGTAGAAAATATACAGTTAGAATGGAATTACGCCATTTCTTATCCGAATGAGATGAAATATGGTGTGTTTGATGAAAATGAGATTTTAATATGAGGTCCTGATGGGGTTTTTGAAACTTACTAATTTGAATGAGACTGTGCACGGCTGTGAAGTTTTCAACAAAATCAGAAAAATAACAAAACATGGCGGCACAAAATTTGTCGAAATAACAGAAAAATTAAATAACAAAAAAAATGTGCATGTATTGGTATAGTTGGCAAAAGCAATGTAAGACATTTTTTAAAATTTCGTTTAGACCCATAATAAAAATTGAATAAAAGTTTCCTTTTTAATTGAATAATTCCATATTTAATGAAAAAATTATTAATTGACGAGCTAGCAATTCAGATAATATATTTAACGTTCACTTTCTTATGGATTGGCCGAAATACAGAGATGTCTCAGGAATGTGAGATATATGGCTAGTTAGTTTATGATAAGGGTTATCAAATAAAATTAACCCCATGTGAATACGATGACCGAGACCCATTTGTTATTGATGATCAATCGGTTTATTGTAGATGAAACGTAAGTTTTGCAAATTTGAAATTTTGAGTTTCACTTTCTTATGGATTGGCCGAAATACAGAGATGTCTCAGGAATGTGAGATATATGGCTAGTTAGCTTATGATAAGGGTTATCAAATAAAATTAACCCCATGTGAATACGATGACCGAGACCCATTTGTTATTGATGATCAATCGGTTTATTGTAGATGAAACGTAAGTTTTGCAAATTTGAAATTTTGAGTTTCACTTTCTTATGGATTGGCCGAAATACAGAAATGTCTCAGGAATGTGAGATATATGGCTAGTTAGCTTATGATAAGGGTTATCAAATAAAATTAACCCCATGTGAATACGATGACCGAGACCCATTTGTTATTGATGATCAATCGGTTTATTGTAGATGAAACGTAAGTTTTGCAAATTTGAAATTTTGAGTTTCACTTTCTTATGGATTGGCCGAAATACAGAGATGTCTCAGGAATGTGAGATATATGGCTAGTTAGCTTATGATAAGGGTTATCAAATAAAATTAACCCCATGTGAATACGATGACCGAGACCCATTTGTTATTGATGATCAATCGGTTTATTGTAGATGAAACGTAAGTTTTGCAAATTTGAAATTTTGAGGTTCACTTTCTTATGGATTGGCCGAAATACAGAGATGTCTCAGGAATGTGAGATATATGGCTAGTTAGCTTATGATAAGGGTTATCAAATAAAATTAACACCATGTGAATACGATGACCGAGACCCATTTGTTATTGATGATCAATCGGTTTATTGTAGATGAAACGTAAGTTTTGCAAATTTGAAATTTTGAGTTTCACTTTCTTATGGATTGGCCGAAATACAGAGATGTCTCAGGAATGTGAGATATATGGCTAGTTAGCTTATGATAAGGGTTATCAAATAAAATTAACCCCATGTGAATACGATGACCGAGACCCATTTGTTATTGATGATCAATCGGTTTATTGTAGATGAAACGTAAGTTTTGCAAATTTGAAATTTTGAGTTTCACTTTCTTATGGATTGGCCGAAATACAGAGATGTCTCAGGAATGTGAGATATATGGCTAGTTAGCTTATGATAAGGGTTATCAAATAAAATTAACCCCATGTGAATACGATGACCGAGACCCATTTGTTATTGATGATCAATCGGTTTATTGTAGATGAAACGTAAGTTTTGCAAATTTGAAATTTTGAGTTTCACTTTCTTATGGATTGGCCGAAATACAGAGATGTCTCAGGAATGTGAGATATATGGCTAGTTAGCTTATAATAAGGGTTATCTATAAGGTTATCATAAGCTAACTAGCCATATATCTCACATTCCTGAGACATCTCTGTATTTCGGCCAATCCATAAGAAAGTGAACGTTAAATATATTATCTGAATTGCTAGCTCGTCAATTAATAATTTTTTCATTAAATATGGAATTATTCAATTAAAAAGGAAACTTTTATTCAATTTTTATTATGGGTCTAAACGAAATTTTAAAAAATGTCTTACATTGCTTTTGCCAACTATACCAATACATGCACATTTTTTTTGTTATTTAATTTTTCTGTTATTTCGACAAATTTTGTGCCGCCATGTTTTGTTATTTTTCTGATTTTGTTGAAAACTTCACATCCGTGACTGTGCATTTCTCAATTGATTGGAATGAAACTTAAATTTGTGTAATGTAAATGGAATTCCAATATGAGTTCCAAATATAGTTCTGGAATCTGGCTTATTTTGTTTTGTTTCTATAATTAAAATTTTATTTCAGTATGAATTTTGGATGTGGTTCTAAAATATGGAACTAACTCAGTTTTTCATAGATTGGCATGAAACTCGTTCTAGAAATTAACTTACTAATTTAAAAGGGCTTGTTATAGCAATTTCGATGGAGTTAAGAATTGGAGTGCCCCTTCCGGCTGATCTTTGATTGAATCAAAGCTTTTATATACTTTGGAATCTTCAGCCAGTTGGTCGATGATTTCGGCATTAACCTTACCTACGTCTTTAATCAGTAGCGCTAGTATAGTTCGATTCTTCATAGCTTTATAGTTGTGATTGGCAAGGCAATTTTCGAACACTTCGTTAATTAGATTGATATTAGACAGGAGATCGTCTGGCTATTTTATTTCATCAAACTTATTCATCCGAAGTTCCCGTCTCTCAATTGCAACAAATAATTTGCGAATTATATCTGATCAACACGCATATTATCGACCAGTGAAAATGAAGTGAAGTGTCTCCACAAGTTACTTTGTTTAATTAATTGATCCAGTAGCCCACTTTGGTTGGCTTGTGCCTGAACGGGCAAGCATTGAAGAAAATCACCTCCTAAGACCATAACATTTAATACAAATGGCAAATTAGAATTTCCAGTTGTGCGCGATCCATATCATTGTCCAGTTCATATTTTGGTAGAATAGGTGCTTCATTTATTTAAAAAGCGGGACCTTTTGCAAGTTCGGCTGCTCTAACTGATCTCGGTTTTATGTTTTAGATCGATTTAAATGTCAATGGTACTTTGAGCCCAAAGGTCTTATATGCAGTCTGTGAAGGCCATACACTTGATGTTAAAATTTTGACTCTGCAGAATGCAGTAGAGTGCCTTATAGATAAAAGTCTTCCTTGTACCACCAGGTACACCAATAAAGAAAACTCTCGGCTAAGGTTCGTATTTTTTACTGCGTCTAAGATTTTATCGACAATTTCGATTTGTTTTCCTTTAAGCATCTCGTACATGCGTCTACCAAGTGTAGTCGAATTATCAATGTTGAAGACTTATTCGTTTAGCTGGTTCTCATAGTCGTTAGTATTGTCCATACCGAAACGGTCCATACCGAGATTTAGCTTCTTCGCTAAAATCTTCACACAAGTTTCGTTTAAACATCTCCCATAGGCATTTTGTGTTTTCGGGAGAACCAAGATAGACCCTGATCGTCTATAAGAACAACATTCTTATTATTTTTCGCATTTTTCATATGAAACATTCACTTGACGATCCAGGAAGCCTCAAAGTGTTCTGATGTTTTTTGATTGAACTTGGAAGAAGTTTGATGAATTCCAGCTGAAAAGCAATACGGTATTGTGTCAATTCAAGCCGAGTAAGATATTGACGGCTGACATAAAGTTTATATAGTTTGATATCTGTAAATCCGTACGTTACTTTCGAGTAAAACAACGAAAAGTGTAAGGTTCTTCACGATTGTCAGTATTCTTTAAAGTCGAAATATCGCATTTTGTACCATATCGTGGTTTGCACCATATCGCGGTTTGTACCAATCGCGTTTTGAAATATCGCGTATTGTAATTTATGATTTATGTAACATTTAGTAGTCTTGATACTTTTTGATTTTGGAATGTATTAAAATATTTAGAAATATTTTTATTTTTTATTTTATTAGGCTTGGCTCTTATATTAAATAGAGCTATATTGCCAAAAATCAGAATTTATAAATTTCCATTTACATTTTTACTCTATAATTTTTAGTAAAGAATCAGATTACTTCCTACACATACTCTGCCGTTTCTTCCTTATTTGTTTTACACCGTTATCCCACTCATCCTAATAAATTCATAGATTTCCTTATAAGCCAAACCTCCCTCATTCATTAAATTAGTTAGATTTCTTGCATTCCGAAGGATGTTGAACTTAGATCGGTATTGGTTGTATTTGGAGCAAGCCAATAAGAGGTGTTCAATATCTTCCACACTTCCATACAACTCACAATCTTTGTTCTCACTGAAATGACGTTTCCACAAGCATTCCTTCCAATTTCCGTGGTTCAGCCTGATTCTCCCAACCGCGTTCGCAACAGTCTCGAATTTCCTTTGAGCTCCTTATAAAAAGGTGTTCTCAAAGGAGTACCACGGAGCATTCTGTACTTCATCCCCACAGATTCATCTGAAACATTCGAAGTACGTCTCTTGCATCCTTTCTTTCGTACTACTGAACCACGTTATTCAATGCACCCTGTTTAGCTAGCATATCGACTCTTTCATTCCCTTCGATCACATACACATTGCCTTGTCTTCCACCTTCACATTTTAGCAAACACAAACCATTCTGGGAATCGGAAAATATTACTACCTTAATATTCCCTTCATTCACAGCCAGCTGGAGACTTTCATGTATGCCAATCAATTCGGCGTTCATTATACAGTTGCTTTTATTCACTCTAAAACACTTTTCCACATTCGTACAGGGCATAAAAGTACCAACGTCTACACCATTATCAATCACACCAGCATCTGTGTAAACGATATCATGTCTCACATATTGCCGACTGATTTTCCCAAACATACTTTTAGCGATAACCTCATTCAGTCCCTTATTATATTCCTCCATATTCACGCATACAGTAAGACTATCAGGAACGGGCTGCGGACCATCATTGCCTATACTTAAAAATAAATTCATATTTTCCAGTACAATGCTAGCTCTGTATGTAGATTTGTACACCATCCTACTTTGAAGTTTCACTACCATTTCATAACCAAACTCATTTTTCTTTATTATCATTCGCACTGTCTCTCTCACTGTGATCCACTCTCTCTTGTAACCGAGAGGTTACCCATTTCAAACCACAGAGTATGTATTGGGGTTGAATTAATCGCTCCCAATACCACTCTAGCACACGCACTGTCTACTTTCATTAATTTGCTGAAATCCTCTTTCGAACATATCAGTCACACTGGAGTGAGCACCATATTTAGGTTTACTCACCCGTTTAAATACATTTAAACGATCCTTGCAGTTATTTGCCAAAATGTTCATGTGCTTCCCAAAATGCATGCGCCTATCAATCCAAATACAGAAATACCTGTACGTGTTGACCTGTTCAATTCTATTACCATCCACCTTAGTGTTAGTATTTACGTCATTTGTTCTAAAACTTATATAAGCACTTTTATTATGATTCACTCTTAAATTTAACATTTTCATTTTCCAATTACTTCATCTGTTCCCTTTTGGCCTTTTTGAGCTGCCGCATCCATACTTCTTCCTTTTCCTATTATAACAAAATCGTCTGCAAATTGCAGAACGATTTGATTTTCTGTATTGATGCGGTGTATCTCGCTGGTATATATAGATTGAAAAGAGCTGGAGATATTTTACTTCCTTGCGGAAGCCCAATATTCGCCACTCCCTCCAACCTATACCCACTTCCACTCAAAACAAGCTTTCTTTCAGTCATAAAATCTTTTATCCACATACATACTTTCCGTGAAAATTAAAAATTCAACAGAATTTGCTGTAACTTCCACGGAACCACATAATCATACGCCCTCTCAATGTCCAAAAATACCGCTACTACCTTCATATTATCCTTTCTGACTTCCCATACGAACTTTTCCACACACTCGATTGCATGGTGGTTCCATTTAAAATTTTAATAAAAACATTCAACATACATACATATGCCACGATAATTTGTTGCCACATTCGGATCTCTATCTCGTTTAGGAATTGGGACCACCCTGCTCCTTTTCCATTTATCTGGTATTTTTGATCTCATCCATACTTTGTTGAGTGTCTCAAGCAAATTATGTTTTGCTGACTCGCTCAACAACTGTATCATTTTATAACTTACACGGTTGCTTGGTTCCTTGAGTGGTAGATTTGAACATATCTAACACTCCAAGAGACTCATTCCATTCATATTTCCTATCTATTCCCTCATTTCTATCCATTCTTTCAATTCATCACCTTTTTCACGGTTCTCACACTCAACATTGCTCCCATTAAAATGTTTTCCTCCTTAGTTGTGGTTTATGTGTCATTTGCGATACATATTCTCGCCAACTTTACCGTTTCGCTCTGCGAATAGCTTTTTTGAACTTTCCATTCATTTTACCATACATAATCCAATTCACGCTACTCTTATTCCTTTCATACCAGAATTTAACTTTTTTATTCCACAACCCATTCACATTGATCTCTGTCATATCCACAATTCTAGTACAATTCTTATTCACTCGTTCTATTTCACTATCAAACTGACTTTGATTTATTTCATTTTCTCCGAGAATCTCATTCATCTCCTTTACCCACCTCTTATTGTTAATAATTTCACGCTTTTTCCTATACACTCTATTATCATTCATGATCATTTTAATAATGAAATAATCCCCACTCAAATTCTCTTCTTCTACATTCCAACATGACCCGGCCGGCCAATTCAATAGTTGTCATAGACAGATCTAATGCATTGGCCGTATCTCTCACATTCACAATTCTAGTGGGCCTCCCATCATTCAAGATCACCAAATCAAAGTCTTGAATTAGGTCGGCCAACTGATTTCTTCGCGCGCAATTGTTAAAACAAATTCTCGAATGTGCGGTTCTGATTACAAAAATAGTTTGATGAGTTTGGGAATGATTGTTACTAATACATTTGCTACTAGGTCAATTAGTAACAATATCCTCGATCATGTTGTTTGTAGCTTTAATAATATTAGCACCGTTAAAAATTCCACTATTTTCTCGGATATTAATGATCACTACGAATTTTGATATTACTGATCCGGACGGGACTTTTAAACTAATATTATTGATAAGTATAATCAATTAATTGACAAATTCACTGTGATTAGGAGTGTTGTTGCTAATTTGAAGACTAACTCATGCCCTTGGATGACATACAACTTGTGGAAACTGATGGGAACACGTATAATAACACGTTAGAGAGACATAAGTTAGACCCACCTAACGTAGATATTCATGATCTACTTAGGGCTCTCAATCGGAAAATCAAGTCTGAGAAGTACTATGCAAAGAAACAGTTTTATGAAAATACATTTGGTAATGTGAGTCAGAAAAATTTATAGAAAAATATAAATCTGTTTCTAAATAGAAATAATCATAAATCTGAGATGCAAACTATTGTAGTTAATGATCTAAAATATAATAATACCCCTGATATTGTCAATAAATTCAATGATTATTTTGTTCAGTAAATCACTGGGTGAATCAATTAGAAGTGATGGGGATATTCATAAATTTGGAGCCTTGTGCCTTAATCCAAATTCAATATTTCTAACTCTCACTAACTACACTAGTGGTAAATGTGGTGGGCCAGATAACGTTCGTAACTTGGTTTTGAAGCATAATGTCACATTCTTTTCGGAACTTATAGCGAAATTAACAAATACAATTCTTAAAACTGGTGAATATCCTAATGTTCTAAAAATTGCCAAAGTTATGCCAGTATTTAAAAATGTTGATAAGGATATTGTTTCTAACTACAGATCTATTTCGACTTTGTCTGTATTTGACAAAATCATTGAGAAAATACTGAACTCACGGTTTAGGAGTTTCCTTAACAGCTGAATTTTTTTATATGCACATCAGTATGGTTTTCGGGAAGATGCGTGTACTGAGTTGGCACTTGTCAAAATCGCTAACATGATATACAATGCCTTTGATCGAAAGGAATATGTTGGAGCTTTCTTTCTTGAACTAAACAAAGCTTTTGACACGGTTGATCACCAATTGCTTTTGATAAATTGTGCTGTTATGGATTCCGTGGAGTAGCCAATAGGTTAATTAATAGTTACTGACGAATAGTCAGTCAACAATACGTCATAATTAACAGATCCACGAGTGATATCTTATATGAATTATGGAGTGCCTCAAGGCAGTGTGCTTGATCCGTTGCTGTTTCTGATATTTATTAATGATATCTCGCTATTACTTTTAAATGGACGAATTCAAATTTTCGCAGATGGTACTATAGTATTTTATGAAACAAAGAACCCTTCGACAATACAGAAGCATGATATGGACATTCTACTGGAATATTTCAAATCTAATATGATCTCTCTAAATTTACATAAAACGAAATTTATGATCTTTCATTCCCCACATAAAAGTCCTATCAATTTGTCTTATTTTACTAAAAATTACATTGTAGTTGATAGAGTTCATTTTTTGAGGTAACTTTTGTCACGCATATGTCTTGGGCTGAACACACCAAAACCATTTGTATTAAAATGGCTCCGTTAGTAGGTTTGATAAGGAAACTTTCCTTTTGTGTGCCGAACTATGTACTGAGATTGATGTATTCTACATTTATTCACTCCAGAATTGTTTACAGAATTATTGTGTATGGAACTGCAAGTCGAACCAGATTAAAATCTTATCAAATCGTGCAAAACAAAAGTTTAAAAGCTGTTTTAAAGCTGTCGTCACGTTTCCCATCATTAGTTTTGTATGAAACCGAGTCCAAGGGTATTTTACCAGTTGGTGCATTGTATGTGTACCAAGTTTCACTATACATTGTTAAATGTTTCTTCAGGGCTCTCTAATTTTACATTTAATAACTGTACTCATAATACCCGATTTGTTAATAGCATATTATAGATGGAGAGCTGGTAGACAATTTTGAGTAGGTATTTGAGGCAGCATGAAAATTTGTGTGACGCTTCTTTAGCAATGTCTAAACACAAAATCAAAGACCTGGCTGAAGGGTAGTGGGGCATTGTCAACCTTTGATTTTTTTAAGTTGCGAAATTTTTTTTGCAAAAAATGTATTTGAGGCATTCTGAAATTTTAATACCTTTTAGTTTAGTATTTAATAAAATATAAAATAAAAGAGCCAGATCATTTAGTCGGGTCTAAAATGTTGCCAGGCGGCTTTAAAGTTGAATTTTGTAGACTTCTAAAAAATATATTTGAGGCAAGCTGAGACTTAGACAGATAAATATATATATATATATATATATATATATATATATATATATATATATATATATATTAGGGTGGTCCTTATAATGGTTATTTTTGAATTTTGGTCGGTACGCCCCCTACAATCCTTCTAAATAGGTAAAAAAAAAATCCTGTAAATTTTTAGCTCTGTATATTAACATTAACCCGACCCTCAAGGCGACGAAAGTTTTATATGGGAAAACACATGTATTTTTTAAAATCAAACGTCGAATTTTTATAACTTTGGTATTAATTGATGAACAATTTTAAAATTTGGTACAAATGTAGTTACTTATATGACATATAAATGGGTACATTCGAAACATTTTTAAACAATTATTTTGTTACAGTTACTAATAGTGTAGAAAAATGACAGAAAAGAAGAATTCTGCATGTCTAGAAGTAAGAAAATAACTGGTTAGAAATGTTTCGAATATACTCACTTATATGTCATATAAGTAACTACATTTATGCCAAATTTTAAATTTTTTCATCAATTATTACCAAAGTTATAAAAATTCGAATCTTGATTTTAAAAAATACATGTATTTTCCCATGTAAAACTTCCGTCGTCTTGGGGGTCGGGGTAATGTTAATATACAGAGCTAAAAATTTACAGGAATTTTTGTTTACCTATTTAGAAGGATTTTAGGGGGCGTACCGACCAAAATTCAAAAATAACCCTTATAAGGACCACCCTAATATATATCTAAAAAAACATAACTTCAAAAAGACAGGTCATTTTGGTGGAGCTATCTACCTGCCAGGTGGTCGGGAATGTACTGAGTACTTAAGAGCTTTTGTCGTAAATCTACTTTGCAGTTTTCTGTTTCGCTTATTACCTGTTTCAACAGTTTTTATTTCAATATATAAGCAGAAAAATTCATAATTTTTACCTTTGAAATAGATTTTTCGAACCTATCAGCAGATTCGTTACATTCAGAAATAAACTTTTCACGTAATTTTGCATCTACTTCTTCAGTATTCGTCAAAAAATCTTGTTCTGCATTTAAAGCTGCTTTTCCACTCGAAATATTGAAAAGTCGTTGCTGGTCGATGCTAGTATCGAATGGATTCATAAATTTGGAAAATGCATTGACAAATAATTGAATTTGTTTAGTGTCTTTGTTTAAATTATATTTTTCCAAATCAGCTGCAACATGTTGCCGTTTCCGTAGACAAGCAGCCTCATATGTATATGATACAACAGTTGATCAAATCTCGTGGCTCTTACAACAGCGCTGCCGAACAGAAATGGAGTTAATAAAATGTACTGCACCGGTTAATCTTCTTTCAGCATCTGCGTTGATTGTCTGTTCCAGAGTCAGATCAATTGGCTGTCTACAGAATGACTTGTCCGTTCTTTGGATTCCAAAATAACTTCTTTCCATGGATTCTTGTAATCATGGATGAGTTTGTTCTATAGTTTAATTAAAATATCGTGATATTTAACCAACCAACGTGAATAATTTGGCTGATTAAATAAAAAGAAAAGATTGGCCATTTTTGTTAAATAAATTTAAATAGATCAATATCGCCTGTCCGTATACTGTGGCTTAACTTCTGACAATAACTGACGAGATTTATGTACGGCTATCTGTCTATCTGAAAAATCTATTTCAAAGGTAAAAATTATGAATTTTTCTGCTTATATATTGAAAAAAAAACTGTTGAAACAGGTAATAAGCGAAACAGAAAACTGCAAAGTAGAATTACGACAAAAGCTCTTAAGAACTCAGTACATTCCCGACCACTTGGCAGGTAGAGAGCCCACCAAAATGACCTGTCTTTTTGAAGTTATGTTTTTTTAAGTATATATATTTATCTGTCTAAGTCTCAGCTTGGCTCAAATATATTTTTTAGAAGTCTACAAAATTCAACTTTGAAGCCGCCTGGCAACATTTTAGACCCGACTAAATGATCTGGCTTTTTTATTTTATATTTTATTAAATACTAAACTAAAAGGTATTAAAATTTCGAAATGCCTCAAATACATTTTTTGCAAAAAAAATTTCGCAACTTAAAAAAATCAAAGGTTGACAATGCCCCGCTACCCTTCAGCCAGGTCTTTGATTTTGTGTTTAGACATTGCTAAAGAAGCGTCACACAAATTTTCATGCTGCCTCAAATACCTACTCAAAATTGTCTACCAGCTCTTAGACTATTATGTGGATCTATCAGTAACGAATTTGGGCGCAAATCGATAAGGTTTTCCGGCTCTTCAAATTACAATATATTGCCAGAATCACTGAAAACTTCAATGAGTTTTCTTCAATTTAAGAAACAGCTAAACATTTATTATGGAAACCTTTTAAATAATTATATTTCTTAAAATTTTAAATTTTTGTAATGATTGTATTGCATTATGTAAAATAATTTATAATTTTGTATATGTTTTAAAATGTGAATACAAATTTACAATACCCTTCAAAGGATAATAAATCCATTGGGAAATTGACATTGTAAAAAGTTTCATTGTATCATTTGTAAATATAATCAATAAATAAATATCAAAAACAATCAAGTCACTTTTACCTCTTACCCACTCAAACATTTTCTTAAAATCACTCAAGGCTTTGTTTCTTCCATCTTTATTACGTAGTTGGGGTACATACACACTTACTAATATCAAATTTCTTACCAAATTAGTTGTTGCGGCGGAAATAGCTTCCACAACTTTAAAAGCGGGTAGCGGCACTTGTTTGAGCAACATATTGTTCCGATCCAAAATTGCCACTCCACCATAACCATCGGCTCGTGGTTTAGAAAGAAATCTGTACCCCCTGACAATCAACGTCTTGTTCATTCGCTCCCAGGTTTCGCTTATAGGGACCACAATTACATATATTATTGTTGGCCAGATAATTTAACCAACATATCTTATTTGACCCTGTTAAAGTTAACCGAAAGTTTCCAGCCGAAAGTAAAAAGTGGATAATGCAGATTACCTTATTAACATTCCAGCCGAAAATAAAATGTTTTGTGGTTATCAGCCGAAAGTAAATAGGATAGATAGCTTTTAATAAACAATTGTAAATAGTCTTACGTGGAAAACTTTGTTTAACCTAACCGCGGAAAACATAGGAAAATCAGAACGATTCACAAAATTGGAATAAAATCAACCGCTAGAGTGTATATCTGAAGTTGATTCGTTTTTATTGGATTTGTCAATAGCCATCGCTGGAAAAAAATCAGTTCAAGTTTCCTGTGAGAAATCTCGGAAAATTCCATTTTCCAAAAAATCATTAGAAAATTTGTATAAAATCAGCCTCTAGAGTGTTATGCCTGGAGATGTATTTTATTGATGTCACTTGTCAATAGGTATCGCAGGACAAAATTTCAGTTCAAGTTTCCCGTGGAAAATTTCGGAAAATTTAAAAATGTTAAAGCCTAAAGTAAAAACTAAATGTCAGCCTCTAGAGGGTTATGTCTGGAAGTGGATTACATTGATGTGACTTGTTAATAGCTATCGCAGGAAAAAAATTCTGTTCAAATTTCCCCTATAATAACGGGAAACTTGAACAGAATTTTTTTCCTGCGATAGCTATTTACAAGTCACATCAATAAAATACATCTCCAGACATAACACTCTAGAAGCGGTTTTTATTAAAATTAAAATATTTTTTTGGGCTCCACGAGTTGTCCACAATTTTTCACGAGGAAATGCAGCCAGGTTTTGCCACTAATGAATATTAACAAAAGTATTCAATGATAATCATGCATCCTTACATTCCTTAGTAGTATTTAGGAAAAACGTTACCGATAGATATTGACTTCATTATTATTTTCGGCTGGGATAACGAAATCTGCATTACCGTGTTTTTACTTTCGGATGGCAACTTTCGGCTAACTTTAACAGTATTCTTTTTTGGCATAAAAACTTTGTATATTTATCTGACCAACAACAATTATTTCACTCGTTTACACATTTATGATTAATACGTACCATGCAAAGTATGTAAAGGAATTACCCACCTCCGCACAATTTAAAAAATGTCATTCAACATTTAAGTAAATTAAATGTTGAATTAAATTTTTTTTAATTTTCTGCGTCGATGATGTTGCATCCTGTATAATAGTGATTTTGTTGTTGCATGCTGTTGTTAATTGTTGTTAATTCTAATTTGTTGTACACGTGCGTGATGATGATGATGAATGGTGAAATTTTTTGGTTGATGTAACTGTTGTGATATTTCAATATTTGTTTTGTTTAAAAGAGGGCAATCTTGTTTTTTATGCGATTCCTCACCACATTTGAAGCATTTCTCTTTCATAACATCATAAAATATTGTCGCTTTAATATTTTCTATGTAAATAAATTGTGGAATTTCTTTTTCTAATTCAATGTATGCCTCTTACTCCTGAAAATACAGGTAGTAAAGATTTGGGGCCAAACTTTTCTCGTCTTGTAGATAAAATGCTTTCAAAACGGTGCATTGCCTCGTTCAACGTTCTGTCGTTTATCTCTGGCGGAAAATTGAATACTCGCACATACCTCATTACACCACTTGCTCTCTTTAATGTTACTTCAGTTGTTATTCCATTAGCGTAATCAAGTTTTAACACATCTCCATTCCAATAAACTCTAAATATTTTTGTTCCACGTTAAATTTAATGTAGTACATCGATCGTATAAATCCTGATGAAGTGTGTGTACGTCCTTAGTGGTTAATCCGACTTTTAACACAAAGCGAATCATTTCCTGATCGGTTGGCTTAGTATCTGTTTTTTTAAATTGGATTTTTGCCTTATTTTTTCTTAACCTGTCCATTTTTAATCCTCAACTTTGTTACCAAGATACATATTTTTTACTGCGCAGAATTGCGCTAAACTACTTTGGATAGCAATAACTTTCACTACCTATATTCTTTTACAATTTTAATTTAATTTTGGCTTTCTCAATTTGGTGTATACTCCACGGAAGTTGACAAACGAATGATCTTTAGAAATAACATAAAGAACCAGAGAAATGTTTAACCCCATTCAACTTTTAGAGTGGAGTTCGGTGGCCAGGGACTGAACTTTTAAGTTAAAAGACAGTTTAGCCGATGACATTATTTACAGAAACACTTTAAATAATTCTGTTTCCGATTTGAACATTTTTAATAAGCAGCCATTTTACATTCAATTTTCCATGAACTGCAGTTTGATGTTTTGTTGTTGTCAAAAAAACGTTGTTGTTGTCAAATCTATTAAAATTTTAAATATATGTAAAATAACTAGTGTCAAGGGAAAGGCCACTCTAGTCACCCCAGTATAAAAGAAAAGCAACCACTTTGAATAATATTTAATGAAATACGGAATTAGTCAACGATGTGTGGTTTAAATATTTTTTTTGGAATTATAAATTCCATCATATCATTTCATAACATTATTACCAAATTTAGTTCCTAGAAACGAGATAATGGTACATTTAAATATACAAAACATCACTTATATCACTAATGAGGAAAATTTATTCATTTTTTCATATGCCTTGAGGGACATTATAATATAGAAACAACAATAATTTTTTTTGTCATATTCATACGAATATTATATATTTTGATCTGTTTGAATATAGATGGATGAACTCATCAAAAAATATAAAAATCGAAATATTCCAAAAATCATAGATTTCCCTTAGCAACCAACAACAATAATAATATTATGCTGGTGGAGTGTTATTAGGCATTTTTAAAAATAGTAATAAGTTTTATTGATTTTTCGATGTACCTATTTGTTAGAACCTACATACATTGTTTAAGTATATAGACTTTCTGAATAACTGACAGCCTGTACCTGTTTAAATTTATGTAGGTGTTTAGTCACGATAATCGTTATGATATTTTTTGACGTCTCCAATATCGAATTTCAATCAATAAAAGAACAAAACAATGAATGTCCCCAAAAAAAATAAATAAACCAATCAAATATATAAATATCTAGTTTAGTTATACTTTTATTAGTTCCAAAACAACATTGATTTAAAATCAATATTATGTATATGATATGAAATATTTTTTTTTTTTTATAAAACAATAAATAAATCTAGACTAAAAGTTATTTAAAAAATAAATATTCATTGAATTAGATTTTGCGATTACGTCTCTAACTATTTTATTCGGTTTAATAATTTTAAATAAGAAAATCTGTTTGGGTGTTTGTATACGTATAAATAATCGAACTGATTTTTTTTTTTAGAAATTGACATCGCGCATTTAAATAAATATAATATTTTTCCATTTTATTGTTGATATTATGATTGCAATTTTTTCCATATAAATATAAAAATAAGCAAAAACTAGCTTGCGAGTATACTACTATGTATATATGAGTTTATATATCAGCGAGCAGATTATTTTATATTAAAAATAAAAATTATTATTTTTATTGTTATACGATTTTTATTTTTTTCAATTTCAATTTTAAATTACATGGTTTAATTTTAAATCAGAAGAACTGTGTGGATTTACATTTCGTACACTATATACGTATGTACGTAGAAATAGTTTTCCATTAACTTGTTATTATTTAACAAAAAATTTATATAAACTTTTGAACTTTGTACGATTTACGATTTTGTATTTTGTTTGCGTTTGGTTGTCTATATAGCTTTATGGATTCGAATATATGTATGAAAGAGCTGATTTAATATAAAGTCATAACTTTAACGAAGCTGAATTTAAATTTCAGAATTTGTATACATACAGACAAGTAATTCTTTCTGCGAATTCAATTTGAATTTGCAAAATATACAAATGCGGGAGCTTAATGAAGTTGTGAAGGTTAGCATATATGAACTATATAGTGTGTTCATTTTAAATTATAGGATAATTATTTCGGCGAACGCTTTCCATGTTAATAGTGTTGGGTTTTTGACACCTTCTCAATTGGAAGCTTGGTTTTCTATTTTCTTCAATTTTTCTCGCCCATGAACAAAAGCTACACAAACTTTTTGTTGAGCCCGTTTTTACCATCTTAAGCCTAGGTCTAAAAACCTTACCAAACCTGCTCCGGCCAAAAGCCTTACATCGGATTCTTGGGCTAGTCCTCAAACTTCAAACAAATGTATTCAAGAAAATAGACGCAATATTAATCAGGTAACATTAAATTGAAAATCGCTGACGGAACAGTTAATTGAAGAAAAATTTGTCATTTGGCTGATTTTTAAATAATTTGTAGGGGGGCTTAGAAAAGCTTAACTTGAAATTAACGACCAAGATATCCAAATTGCTTTCTTCGCCATCTTGAAAAAAGTGGTAAATTTTGATCTTTTGCGATAACTCGGATCTCTTTACCTTTTTTTCTTAAAAAACAACTCTGTAAACTTAGGGCCCCTATTTCTGAATACGATTCGTATCGTTGTACGATACGAAAATGATATACGATACGAATATGAATTGGTATTTTTGAATACGAACGTATCAAGTAGTTTAATTTTTACAGTGTATTAGAGGGAAATTTTTTTCTCGTAGAATAGCTCTAATGACAGAGTAAGCGAAATATTTGTCAAATTTTTGACGTCTAATTTGGAAAAAAAATATTATACGCTATAAATTAATAAATGAAAGCCCAGAAATTGGGGGTTGGCTCCTAAGGGAAAAAACGAATTTTTGCAGTATGCAGATTTGGTCGATTTCGAGTAGGGGTGCGTGCATTCATGCTCTAGACATACACTTGGCTCCATTGTCTATTCCTACTTTCAACGGCCAGCCAGAGAACTGGGTCCCTATTTCTGAATACGATACGAATTTGTATACGAAACGAAAATGCTATTCGATACGAAAATTAATTGGTATTTCTGAATACGAACGTATGGCCTATTTTAATCTTTGTACTGTACGTAAAAGGAAATTTGGTTTACGCGAAACTGCCTTAAAATGACAGTATTAAACTGACAAAGACACGAAAATATGTAAAAAAAATTTATGTCAATCTAGTTTCTATATGAATGAAATCGAATACGTATTATTAATAAAAGCTTTGCGTAGCGAAACACCTTGTTATTTTGGTTTTATTTATCTAGTGATTGCTGATGACGAAAAGATCCGGTTTTAGTAAAAAAAAAATAGCAGTTAAATTCGGGATAAAAAGTAGTAATGTGGAATTTTGCTAAACAAATAATATTTTCAAATAAAAAAATATCTTTTAGTTTTTAAAAATATTTACATATTATTTAAAAAATAAAAATATGTAAAAATTCAAATTTCTTGTGTATATCTCCCTTTTTTATTTCTTCATTTTTGGTGTCGTTAACTAATACTTATGTGATTGAACACAATTAATCCGTTCATGAACGTACAAAAACTGCTCGAATTTGTGTTGTAAAGGCGGCTCAGATAATCAACGTGTGCGCCATGCTCCGCAATATGTGCCTATATTAAAATAATAATGAGACATCAGCAGATTAAGATTCGCATGGTGAAAATTCTCAAGAATTATATGTATGAACCTGATAAAATTATAGCAAGGAGGTTGTAAAACTGCAAGCCAAACGTTGTTGGTAAATTATCGTACCGAAAGAAATCCCAAAAGGAACGGCAAATAAAACTCCAAAATTTGTCTTACAATTTTCTTTTTGTTTTATTTCGTAAAGCCAAAACGAAATGTTGTTGTTGACTTTCCAATTATTATTAAAACGAATTTCTTGAATTTTTCACAATTTATTTTTATATATTTATTGATGATTGTTGTCGCTTCGACGGTTCAAGAAAAAGAGAATGAAATTTATTTATTTTAGCTATAAGAAGTAGTTTTTTACAATAGTTTTTAATTAATATAATTTCCGATAGATGGTTTAATCTATAAAATTAAAACGTAACTCATTATTTTAATTGAGCTACCAAAGCGACTACGATCAATTTTACAAATTTCAATTCAATTAATTGTCAAAATGTTTTTGTTTACAATATTACGTGATACAATGCAAAATGGTAAGCAATTTTTTAAATTACATAACTTTTAACTTTATATGAATTAATGAATTATTTATTTCAGGTTGGATTTATTTAATGGATATATAATTATAACTAACAAATTAATAAGATAAGTATTCAATAAAAAGAAAACAGGAGCTTAGAATAATAAATTTTGATATTTGATTTCAGGTAAACATCACAACAAAACAATGGAAACAACAATCAAGTTCAAGTTCAAGGATAAGTTTCCAATGTATTTGTTGTGAAATGTTTGTGCTAATGTTTTGTTTTGTTTTGCAGGTTTGGATAAATTCTTTGGATTGTGAATTTTTTCCTGTGATGTCAACCAGCTCCAGAATATATTGCAGTCAATTGATGCGTTTGCAACAGAGGTAAACTTTTATTTAAATTCATTCCATGTTCAGACTTCAATTTCAAAATAAAATTATTTAAAATATGTATATATATATATTACTATTTAAATAATTATGTTTTTCTAAAATTAATATCGCAGATTTCAATCTCATCTTGGTTGCGTATTTACATTTAAATGAAAAATGTTAATTATTTACTCTAATTTTAGAAACCCGTTAGCAGCCTCTTCAAATAATAAATTCTTAAATATCTAATTTACACTTTTTAACTTAAAGATCATCTGATTTAAATTTAGGTTTATCTAAATTTTCTTTTCTTTTAATTTAATCTCCTTTTTTCAATTCCATTTCTCGTTCTTTCAATTTAATTTTCCGTTCCCTTAATTTTATGGATTTTTCTTTTAATTAAACTAGTCGCTTCATTGACTTGCTCGAGTCAGTTACGGTATTGGTGAGAATCTCTATTTTGTTGATAACATTTCGGTGAAGCGCCTCTTGCATTTTGATTTGTGCCTTTGTCCCTAGATTTTCTTAATGTTCTGGGAGTATGTGCCTCTACATTGCTGACATTATCGTTTATTGGTAAAATTGGAGGTGAATTGATGGAAATATTTATTTATTTATTTATATATAAGTGTAGTAAGTTTACTCAAAAGCTTTTCCCATTAGGAATACAAAAAAAGTGTTTTTAAATTCTAGAATGCCACCCAATTACTTAACTAATTACCATCACCACTAATTAACATGACCATGAACCGATTAAGAAAAAAAAAAAAATTAGAAAAAAGACTTCTACATCACTGCTGACTAAAGAATTAAGATATATGTATAGTAAAGAAAAGAAGTGACTACATGTAAACAGTTAAAGAGTAAAATTAAAATGTTGAATGGCCAAATTATTCCAAATGCTTATCCCTCTAACAAAGAAAGACGAATTCATCAATTTACATTTATTTCTGGCTGGCTTCAACATTTGTATGCGATCAGAAGATTTTACCAACTTGTCAAAAATATATTCCGGTTGTTGGTGTCTTAAAAGCTTGTAAATAAATAAGCACACTCGAAAAGTATACAACTCATGAAGAGAGCAACCGAATAGCAAGTTGGAACAACAAGAGATATGGTCATATTTTCTAAGTCTGAAAACATACCTGATACAACTATTAAAGAGGATTTGTAACTCGGAGAAGTATTTCATTTGCAGATCAAAAAAGACCACATCACCGTAAAGAAAATGAGGAAGTACAAAAGATTTGACCAATCTAAGTCTGAGTTCATTAGAAAAGCATTTAGTCGTAGCCCAGAGCATTCTAAGTAAAAATATTATCCTCCTATTAACTCCTTCGATGTGCGAGTTCCAACATAGAGTTCGATCAAAAGTTAAACCAAGATTGTTAACTATATCAGAGAAATGTATGCTGGCTCCGTTGACAGAAATTTTCGGTAGATCGTCGACGCATCGAACGTGGGACGATATTAAAATAGATTGAGTCTTCTCACTATTAATACCCAGATGATTTTTCACGGACCATTCCACAATTAGAGCCTCCAGTATCGACTGTATTTTTTACTAAGCTTAAAATAAGGTACAAACAATTTTTTCTTTACTATGAAACTATATGGGAAAACGCTTATTTTCATTGACAGATTTAGTTTATTAGAAATGTGAGCTTTTGTTTTGTTTTCATATGAAAATGTTCATGAAACATGTAATATTATTTGATTGAAAAATCGATTCTTGAAAATGTTTATTTCTAAGTGAAAATCGTCATGAAAAATAAGGTACTTTTAAAATTTAAAATATTGTTGTTTTTGTAATACTATACGTCACCAATATAACTAGAAATTTATAAACAAAACAATAATCATCTCTTTCATTGCCTCCATTCCAATTTGAATTCGAATATGTATCTATAGTTATTTTGAATTTGCAAAGCATGCTAGATTGTTTTGATGTTTTGTTTTTTCACACTCATTGTATTGATTTAATTTATTCTGTTTGGCTCTTTTTGATTTTTTTTAAATTTTGATTGTTGAGCGGAGACGTGTTGTCTTTTTTCGTACCATTGGTTTTAGATGTGGAGATATGATGTCGTCATTAAACTGAATTTTCTCTTTTTAATACATATTGTTGTTGTTGTAGAATGTTTTTTAATTTAATTTCCCTTATTTTCTTTTGATCATTGCTGGAAAATAGGGAAATTTGAGAATCTGTGTTTTAAATGAGTAAGACATTGAGTTGTTTGTTAGCGATTTCTTAAAAAATTATTTAACTGGGTTTAACTTTTAATTCATATTTTATCGTCAATCGAAATTGCGTTTTTTCATATAAACACTATGAAAATAAATGAATTTTTAGTGTTTCTATATCCCTTATTTTAAGTTCATTTTTCACATGCCGGCTCTATTCATATCAAGATGGTTCTGACAATATCCATAGGATTACAGAATCTATAAATTTGAACATCGTCAACAAATAAATGATGTTTACAATGTGTAATCACTTTCGTCAAGTCATTAATATACATCATAAATAAAAAAGGTTCTAAAATTGAACCTTGGGGAACATCAGAATAAGTGTTATTAGAATCGGATATGGAATTGTGCATGGTGATAATCTGTGAGCGGTTAGATAAATATGAATGAACCAATTGAAAACTTGAAATGTTCCTTGAGTTTATAAATCAGAAGCTGATGATCAATCCGATCGAAAGCCTTGCTGAAATCTAGCAACACCAAAGTACAAACCTCTCTGGTATCAACTGCCCTCCGAATATCATCGCTGATTTGGAGCAAATCAGTTGTTGTGCTGTGGTTAGATTTATAAGCTGACTGGAATTCAGATAGAATGCTTTTGGAATTCAGGTATTCAACTATTTGTGTTTGCAAAACTCTTTCAAATACATTGGATAGCCCAGGCAGCAAACTAATAGGGCGAAAGTCTGATAAATTAGTACATTTTGCTTTTTTGGAATAGGTATTATTTTAGAATGTTTTCAAATCAAAGGAAATGTTGAAGTCATAATCAAACTATTAGAGCTTGGTGCAGATCAACTATGTCAATGTTCTTAAAGCTGAAGTCGACTTCAAAAAGTGGAATTTGCGTTGAATAATCCACCAAACCAACCCCTGAAGAGTGGGAACTGAAATAATTGTTTAAGTCATCAACAGAAAACGGGCATTTGTTAAAATTACCAGGATCCTTAAAGGAGTTAATCGATTTCAAATTTCTCCAAAAAATTGTAGACGGTAATGACGGATTCAAGACGTTTGAATAATATTTTAGTTTGGCTTTAGATGTTGCTACGTTAATTTTATTCCTGATAATTCTAAATTCCTGAAGTAATCTATTGTCTCTATAGTGCGTTTCCATCAATATACAGTTAATTGTTAAATATATCACATATCCAAGTAAATCAATCCCTGAGGCAATAAATGCCTCCCCTCATCTCGGACAAACTTATTTAATTTTAGTCTCTTTTTTATATTATGTCGGTCTTCAACGACCACATTTTTTTCTAGAAATCCGAATTTCGAATTAACAGTCGGTGGGAGTTTACCCGATTGCTAATTCCAAATTTCCAAGATTTGATTAATTGCGTCCTTGGCTGTCATATTATACCCATTAACTAATGAGGGATGTTTCTCCATAAAAGCCACCAACATTTCGTTTAACAGTAGTAATTTTTGCCCTAAAATACATACACAATAATAATAAATAATAAATACGTAGGTATATATTGAACGTGTAAATTAATAAATTAAAATATGAATATGACAATAATTACACTACCCTGCAAAATTTTGCCCCTGGACAAAGAATAGTTGTTTCCGAAGTAATTTTTCTCGCTGGATCCGAATCCGGGCTCAGAATTGCTCTATCACGTCAGGTTTTTGAGATATTCTAACCTAAAAGTGCAAAAAACACTGTTTTTTTTGGCATATTTGAGGTTATGTAGCAATGCAGTTTTTACTTTTTTATAAAAGCCATGTATGGGATCTTATTGTACAAGTCTTCCTCTTCCAAATGCCGCTGAATTTGCTCAAATATCATTTTTTTCGCCGAGATATCGCATTTTCAAATTTGCATATTCGTGAATTTTTCTGTATAAAAACCACAATTTGGTGCCACTTAACAATGAATAGTTGTTTCCGAACTAATTTTTAACGCTGAATCCGAATCTGGGCTCAGAATTACTCTATCACGTCAGGTTTATGAGATATTCTAACCTAAAAGTGCATATATACCGTAGCTATAAAAGGTAGCGTATTACCGACAAATTCACGAACATGCAATTTTGAAAATGCGATATCTCGGCGAAAAAAAACTTATTTGAGCAACCTCAAAGGCATTTGAAAGAAGAAGACTTGTACTATAAGATCCCGCACATGAACTTTTGAACAAAAAAAAAATCGTGGTGCTAGATAATCTCAAATATGTCAAAAAACAGTGTTTTTTCACTTTTAGGTTAGAATATCTCATTAACCTGACTGTGATAGAGCAATTCTGAGCTCAGATTCGGATTCAGCGTGAAAAATTACTTCGGAAACAACTAGTCATTGTCAAGTGGCACCAAATTTTTAAAATTTTTGTTAGTAGCGTTTTAAGTTATTTTCTACTAACATGCAAATTATTCTATTGGTTTCTATTAAATACGCTACGAATCTGTGTACGAAACGAAAGTGTAATTCAATCCGTAAATGCTTTGGTATTCCTGAATACGAACGTACAGTATATTTTAATTTTTGTAGTGTAGGCAGAGGGAAATTTTGTTGAAAATAAACGTAAATATTTCAAAATTTTGAAATCAATTTAGTTTTTAATTCGCTACGTGAATAAAATTCAATCCGCTCCATGTTTGAGAAATATTATTTTACATCAAACTAGAATAATTTTATTAAATAAAACCAAATACAAATCTGTACCTTGAAAAATACATATTTCGTAAAATTTTAGTTTTATTTTGTTTATTGTGATTGTGGCGTTGAGGGCCGGTATTTAATGCAACAAATTGGGCTATATACATAAATTATGTGAAATTTTGCTAATTAAAAAATATGTTCAGTTAAACAAAATTGGTTTTCAGTTTTTAACAATATGTATTTCTTTTAACCCTTGTGTGTATACCCGGCCATCCGGGTGGCCATTTCAATTTTAAATATTTGTGGTGACTGCAATTTTGAAGTTAGTCGTTCCTAGCTTCTTTAGTTTTTAAACACCAAAATACAAAATTTATAAAATAAATGCAACAACATGGCGGACCCGGCAAACAATTGGTTTTAAAGGATGGAAAACCCGAAAAAATACACTTGGCTACCCGGGTGGGTCGGGTGTGTACTAGCGTAATTTTTTTTGGGTATATACACAAGGGTTAAAAATAAAAATAAAATTAAAAATATGAATTTCTTGTGTACATCTTGCACTTATTGCTTGTTTATTTTTGGTGTCGTTAACTATTATGTGATCGAACCAAAATCCGTTCATGAACGTATAAAAATTGCACGAATTCGAATCGCGAAATAAGGGAAATTTTGTCACGAATCATGCTTACACGAATTCGTACAAGAAATAAACGTATTCGTATTCAAAAATACCAACGGCACGAATTCGTACAATTTTTGTTCGTATTCGTATTCAGGAATAGGGGCCCAGCTTATCAAATCACAAAAACTCTAGAACAAAATGGTTTTAAATACAAAGGCCCCTATGTGATATGTAGTGAAAATTGGGCCCCTCGTTTTTGTACTTTCGCATGAAGATAGAGCCTTGAAATTGAAATATATGTTTAATCACATCTTTCGAAACCTGTCTGCAAAATATGAGCGGCAGCCTTTTCTTCGTTTTCCAGAAACTGAATTTTTACTAGACCAATTTTTACATGTGTAAGCATAAGAAAGCATAGAACAATGGCATTTTACATATGTTCGCATTGAGATACAATTTTGATTTTTCACATATATGTTATATAAGAATCGTAGAACAACATACTAAAAATTCTCTAGCAGCCCCTTCTTTGTTCGCATACAATTGGACTAAAAAAATTATTTTTATGCAAGAGATGTCAGATACACATTACACATTACTCTCAATCTCAATCAGTACAATTTGGTTCATAACTTTTATGTTTATATAACAATCACATATATAACAGACTATACAACTCATTGGAAAATAGACCAATCAGATAGTTCAATTTAACACAACTAGTGGTGTTTCGGCCACAAACAAGTAAATCATATTATGTTATAATCATATCATCCATGAATATAAACAAACAATTAATATTTTTGACATTTCGCAAAAATGAGTTTATTTGGTGCAGTTTTTATTTGGTTGTGTAATATATTTGGTTGATTCGTTGTATAGTCTTAACGTATACAACTCTAGCTTCGAAAATCATCTGAATACACAGTTGCGGGCTCGATGTGTTACCTAGGAAACACATCTCGTCCTCTTAACTGTATATTAGATTATTTTCGAACCTCTTGTTGTATAACTACTGTTGTATAAATCGTATTTCAAGTCTTGTTTTGAGTAATATAACTTGTGTGTAACATAATCTTTAATACTTTTACAATTCGTTAACTTGTGTGTTCATCATCATTAGAACTGTTTGACTTAACACTAATGGGTCCAGAAGGTAAAATGTACTTTTTATATTTATTTTGCATGTAATCTCATAAAATTGTTTATTGTAGTTGAACGATCTCATATTCTCTGTCGCATATGTAAGTCACGCATATTGAAATGGCGAGGAGTTTGCACTTTAGGAGCACCTTCTTTATGGATAAATGTTACTACATACTCAAAAAGCGTAGGAAAGTCATATAATCCAAATAGTTATGCCTGTTTGAAGTGTCATTCAAGATTAAAGTTCAAAAGATATCACTTACTGCCTGGTAATACAGCTGAGGGTAATACTGTGGACAATAATTTGCATAATTATGAAATGGATATAACTCCTGATAGTTCTTGTTGCACTACATCTTCAGAAATTGATTTCCAGGCTTCAACCATGAATAGTACAACTTCATTTTCGACATTAGAAAACACAAGTACTGAATCTCAATCTGAATTTACATCTGAATTTCTCAGTAGTCAAGCTTCTGTAACGTCAAGCAAAGTTTCTTCTGTTCCAAGAAATGGAATTATAGTCAATCTTCCTAGCTGCTCTGGTACACAGAGAATCGATATGTGGAAAAGAAAGAAAATTGTTATTCCAATGAGCAATAGATGCTGTCGCTCACATTTTGACAAAAATGGCTTGTTTAATAAGAAGACTTTAGAATCATTAGTTGCAACTAAAGAAACAATAGTATTGTCCGCTGAACATATTACAGCCACATTAGGTGGCGAGTCAGTAACCATCAGGGCCGTAAAGGGCTGTCCCCAAGGAGGTGTACTATCTCCTCTTTTATGGTCATTGGTTAATGATAGACTGCTGATCCTCCTGAATAGCCATGGGTTTGATGTCCAGGGCTATGCGGATGACGTGGCTATCGTGATTAGAGGCAGGTTTGATGAGATCATCTCTGATCTCATGCAAAATGCACTCAACTTGATATGGCAGTGGTGTGACAAGGAAGGACTTAGTGTCAATCCAAACAAAACTGTCATTGTCCCTTTTACGAGGAGGAGAAAGCTCTCGCTTGTAGCTCCCTCGTTAAACGGTACTATTGTTGCCTTTTCCAAAGAGGTTAAATATATAGGGGTTATCCTGGATCATAAACTGAACTGGGAACATATACAAAAAATTCAAAATAGAGCCACAAAGGCTTTTTGGGCCTGTCAGAGACTCTATGGACGTATTTGGGGACTACAACCAAAAATGATCTACTGGTCATTTCTAACAATTATTAGGCCTATGATCACTTACGCATCGCTAGTGTGGTGGCCTAAAACTCAACAAAGGACAGCGCAAACTTTATTGAATAAGGTTCAGCGTATGGCCTGCATTGGGGTTACGGGCTCAATGAAAACATGTCCGACCGCAGCAATGGAGACACTCCTAGGACTAACTCCATTGCATCTGCATGTAAAAAAGGATACTGCTACTATGGCCCTTAAGATGCAGGCGGAGGGTAACATCAAACCAGGCAATATGGTGGGCCATCTGGAGATCCTTAAGGAGTTTCAGACAGACCCCACTATAGGAATGCCTTCCGACTGTATGCCAGCCAAACTGGATTTCCACAAACCATTTTGTGTTAGATTACCTAACCGGGAGGAGTGAAGTACAGGGGGACCATCCTTTGAGCGAGGGTCATTGGTGTGGTTTACAGATGGATCAAAAACGGAAGATGGGGCGGGGGTAGGAATACATGGGAGTGGAGTATCACTCTCGAAGTCCTTGGGTACCAATGCAACCGTCTTTCAAGCAGGAGTGCATGCTATAGAACTTTGTGCTAGGATAGGCATTTCTAAAGGCCTAAACGACGCAAAGGTTTATATAGTATCAGACAGCCAATCGGCCTTAAAGGCTCTTAGGTCTTTTACCATTGAGTCAAGGCTGGTATGGGATTGTCTGAAGGTTATTAAATTGCTGGCAAGCTCAAATAAGGTAACACTTGTTTGGGTGCCAGGCCACACTGGAATTGTGGGAAACGAGGCAGCTGATGTCCTCGCCCGCGAGGGATCTGCCTTTCCATTAATTGGACCAGAGCCCTTCTGCGGCGTCTCTAAGGGGCACCATAGGGCAGCAGTTAAACGCTGGGAGGATGTGCAAAAGTTCTCTTACTGGCGCGGAATTCCAGGTTTGCGACAGGCGAAGGAATTTATTTCACCTTCGTCGGCCAGGGCCAAGGAATATCTCGTACTTAGGAAACCTGAGTTGAGGCTGCTTACCGGCTTCCTCACAGGTCACATCCCCTTAAGGTATCACCTAAAGAAAATGGGCCTAAGTTCGACGGATAGATGTCGCTTCTGTGACATGGAAGCGGAATCAGCGGAACATGTTCTGTGCCATTGCCCAGCCATTTTCTGCAAAAGGTTACAACACCTAGGAGGGAGAGTAATGAGCCCGGATGGTATGCACCATATACCGGCCGGCAGTATTGTCAGGTTCATTAAGAGCCTGAATATTGACTGGACGGCTCATTAAGTAGGGTCCATGCACAAAAGATCTTTTAGGTCGCAGTGCGGGGTGGCTTGAACGCCCACATGGCCCTCAACTAATAATAATAATAATAATAATTGTCCGCTGAAGATATTGAAGAATTTTTCAATGCCGTTTACTTTAGTAAGGCCAACTCATACTCTAAAATCGATTTCGACAACGGCTCTCCAATAACTCCATATAATTATCAGAAATTCACTGGGATTTCACAAAAAAATTTCGATTGCCTTCATGCTTTTGTAAAGCCACACATCAGAAATAGTTGCAACAGATTTACGAGAAATGCGTTAGGAATATTCCTAGTAAACTTGTCACAGGAATTTTTGGCATATTTATTCAATGTATGTAGATGGTCAAGCAAGAGTGTCTGCAATCTTTGAATCTGTTCGAAAAGCTTTGGATGAGCATTTTGTCCATCTTCATTTAGGTTATAATCATCTATCACGAGAAGATGCAATGAAACATCAAACTAAAATGGCTCATAAACTTCTGGGTGCAGATGAAAATTCTATTGTAGTTATCATTGATGGTACTTATCTATATGTTCAAAAGTCATGTGATCAGGAGTTACAATTATTGACGTATTCCAATCATACATACAGAAACTTATTGAAGCCCATGATTTTGGTTTTCCCTGACGGATACATTCTTGAGGTTGAAGGTTTGTTTTTGCAAACAACGACAATAGCGATTCAAAAATTTTAGAATACTTGATTTCTACCCCTTATGGATTTAAAAAATATTTCTTAGAGAATGATGTTTTACTTCTCGATCGTGGGTTCAGAGATGTCATAGAAAAGTTGAAATTGCTAAAACTTAATCCAATAATGCCTCATTTACTAACCAAGGGACAAAAGCAGTTTTGCACAAAAGATGCTAATGAGTCCAGAGCTGTGACTATGAATCGATGGATAGTGGAAAGTGTGAACAGCAGAATCAAAAAATACAAGTTCTTTGCTTCAACTATTGAAGTCACTTATTTCCCCAAGCTGTCATCTTTAACTAAAATTCCTTGTGCCTTACTGAATGCATACAGTCCTCCTATGTTTATAGAAAACGAAAATCATGCACGTTATGCATAGAAGGCAATGAGCAAAATGAATGATGACAATTCTCTTCAAAAGAAGATTGAAGAGCTAGGCCTTGAAAACAAACGAATTTGTTGGGAGGAGGCTACTAATCAGATTCAAGACTTTCCATGTTTATCAGAAGAAGAAATTAAAAATATCACTTTAGGTATGTATCAGTTAGACCAAGGAAAATGATATACTTATGAACACATGAAGGCAGATTCTAGTTACAAGATCTTTATATACATAACGAAATGAAGAATTTGATGAGACGCAAAATTGAATTCGTTTTTCGTCAACTCGGATTCATCAGTTATGGTTAGAATTCTTTCCTAATGGTAGTGGAGCCGAATCAATTTTAGGATATTACTGTAAGTGCAAAACTGGGAGCAGAGTTGTCGGTACATGCAGTCATATAACTTCAGTGATATGGTATTTGGGCTACGCAAGACACAACCCACATGTATTATCAAAGCACCGCAAAGGTCTAGCAGATAATATTATAAATGCTATGAATTCTGGTTGTCAAATCTCAGACTCCGATTCAGATTGAGTCTCTACATAACTTGTTCTAAAGTTACAATAGTTTAGTAAGGAATGTTTCTATGGATAAGTTTGTTTTGCTCCTTCCAAAATAATGTGAATTTTTTATGCTGCTTATTTTGGAATAAGGTTATTTCTGCGCTTATCCAAAAATTCTCCGGTAAAATAAAAACGATAATAAATGAAATACCAATTGAATACAATTTTTAGATTTTTTATTAATAATGATCGCACTTCTGTTTGGCTTGGTAGTGTGCAAATTAATTATACAGTCAAGTACTAAATGATAGCCGCACTCCTAATTTAAGATTTATTTAATTTCAAATAAATTCTTTTAAAATTCTTCCTTTGCAAAAATAATACTTTTCACTTTACCAACTTTATTCTCTGCGGCGTCATGGAAAATTTATGGGTAACCCTCATTTAGTATGGTAATAAAAGATAGCCGCACACAATATTTTATTGTTTTTAATAGGAAATAAATATAAAAAGCACAGTTATAAAAATGATTTTTTATTCCAATTAATATTTTGTGTTTCGGTGTTTCGGCCATTGTTTTTAATTATTTCGAAAATTCGATTTGGCATACTTTTGTACAAGTTTTGGCATATTAATTTGAAATATTAGCCAATTCGCGTTGTACTGATGACTTTAGTTCATGAACGCTGCTGTATTGTGTTCCTTCAGCATATACAACTCTGCTGAGTACACCCCATATGTTTTCGATGCTGTTAATGTCGAGTGACCTTGCTGGCTGTTTCAAAACTGGTATCTGAGCCTCCGTAAACCAATAATTTACTATCCCGGCGGTGTGTACGGCTGCATTATCCTGCTGGAAAATAAAGTTTGGGTCGCCATTTTGTGCATCAACAACTGGTAATGTTTCGGGATAGCATGGATTTATACCGGTTGCTGTTAAGACGACCGGACATAAACTTCACATCCATTCTTCCTCCATAGCCAATTGCACCCCAAACAATCAGAGATCCTCCACCTCGTTGACGCCTCGATAGCACAAGAAGTTCTTTTCAAAGGTCGTGAAAATAATATTGCCATTAATCAAGGCTATCCATATTCAATTTTTTTCGTCACTAAAAATAACGCGCTGCCACTTTTTCTTCCACGACATATGTTCCTTCGCGAAACGCAATTTGGCATCTTTATGATTTGATAACAGTTGTGGTTTTCTTTGTAATTTTTTGATTTGTATATTATCTGACTCTCTTAATACTTTCCTCACATTACAAATCTTTGTATTATCTCAAGCTTTTAACGCAATTTGTTGCACGGTGCCAATAAAATTAGAGACGTTTCGTAAAATTAACCGTTTTTCTCTATCAATAAGTTCCACTGGCCGGCGGCCTGCACTTTTATGCGAACCGTATAATTGCGAATTTTTTAAATAATTTAGCACTACCTTCTCACTCCAACTAATATTTTCTGCTATTAACGGATACTCATATTACTTTTCTTAATAACGTCAATTTATCAAACTCGTTCAAACTACCTTTTCCACCCATATTTAAAAAATAACAAAAATCGGAATAATATTTAACGGCTATAATACTTAAGCGGCTATCTTTTATAACCATACTAAATGGGGGTTCTCCAATTGTCCATGATCCCGCAGAAAATAATGATTTGTATTTGTGCACGCATTGGTAAACTGAAGAGTATTATTTTTGCATATATAGGAACAATTTTAAATGAATTTATTTGAAATGAAATAAATCTTAAATTAGAGGTGCGGTTATCATTTAGTACAGGACTGTACGTCACTGTAGTGTGCAAATTAATTATAATTCGCATAATTAGGCTAACATACACCATAATTACTGTTTGGAATATTTTTTCATTCAAAACAAAGCAATTTATTGAATTTAGAAAAATATAAAAATTATAAAAATGACAAATGCATAAAACTGCTGTAACACCCTGTAAACAAGTGGGAGGGAGTTGCGAAATATTTTTGCAATTATAAAACAACATACTAAAGAACCACCAATCCTAAAAAGTCGCAAAAAATATTTAGAAATATCGAAAAATGATGTATTCCATTTCATGCAACTGGGCCCAAGCTTATCTATGGGGAAAATAGAAAATACGTTGTTTTGGGCCCAATTTACTATGCTTATCCTATAGGGTCCTTTCTCATCTCAATTAACTTTGCGCAATTATAAATGTATTTTTCTATAAATTATTTTTGACTATTTTTGTTTGCCTATCTGTGCAAAAAAATGTCCTAAATAAAATTTGCTGATTAATTATTACTTTTGTAAACACTGACGACTTTAAATTTGGCATGAATTTTCTGATGGAACCGATTATAACTTACTTTACGGATTATATGGAATTCGTCTTTGATTATAAGAAGCAATAATAACCTTATTTAAACGTGAAAGTAACTTTTTCTTTATATAAGTAGAGGCGTAACTTCCTCTTTTATTATGTTGTGTTTTAAAAGAGATCAGTTTAAAAATTCTATTTTTTATTGAAGTTCAAACCTGTTCATAAGTAATATTAAAAATATTTGATTTTTAGAAAAATTTTATAAATTCATTATTTCTTTAGTAATAAAATAACTGTCATCAAATGATGATGTTCATCAAATTTTCAAATGAACCTGGAAAAAATAAACTAAAACAAGAAATGAACTTTAGTGATTCTTGGTTGCAATTTAAAAGTTGATTAAAAAAAATTTCATACGATAAGGGTGCTGTAATTTATTTAGTGTGGAAATATTATCTAATAAGTGTTTTTGGTCCCTAGAAGGCCACGAATGAACAAAAAATGGCCCGCAAAAATTAGCAGATGCCGGTTGCAGTACTGTAATCACAAATATGTGTATTCCCTTAGTTGCATCGTTTACTACGCCAAGTAACAATCAAGTTTTAATAATACTTCCATAAATACTAAACGACTTCTATGCAAAACATAGTATTTCACTGATTTTTCACGACTATAGTCATTTCAAGTGACTACCAGCACAGCTACTGATCACTTGAAAATATACCATGACAAAAAAGTTTTTTGAAAGTACAATTGTAGTAAAAAATCCTATAGTTTTTATGGAAGTAATATTAAAATTTGACAGTTACTTGGCGTGATAAACGATGCGACTAAGGGAATAGGTCCTACATTTTTTAATATAAAATATACAATTGATGAAGCACTACAGTAGAGAAACTTGTCCATATTTAGGATTGTATCAAACTTTCCTGCCTAAAATAATTTAAAACTAAACATTTCGACACCAAATTTGAAAATAAAGTGAATTGTGGTCGATCCAAAGCTGAGGCGATTGTAACAAACGTATTAAAGAAATGGTAGACGTTATAAATAAAACAATTTTTAACAAAATTGTTTATTAAAAGTAGGTGCTTAGATTCAACAAAATAGAAAATGTTTTCCTGTAGTATTACACGTTCGGAATTGAAAATTAATTTGTCAATTTTTTTGAAAACCCTGACGAAACAGAAGAGGGTATGTTTATTGCATTACATAAATCGCTCAATTCCTTAGGTTTCAGCTTTCAGAGCGAGCAATACAAATTCTTAAATCCGTATGTTTTAAAAGCGAATTAGTTATAGCAATGTCGTCCATAATTCTTTGAAACGTTGTTTAAAATATGCTGTTGTTTGGTTTCGATAATTTTATTCAAAAATGTTTTAGTTTGTTTTACTAAATCAGCAAAAGGACGGGAAAAGCTAATTTTTTCAGAATTATTGTAATCTCGAGTTTAGGGAGTTCTCAAATACTGCCCGACTAAAAGTGTTTCTTTACTTCCAGCTTTAAAAATATAATTCACTTGAAATGTATGTGTATTTTGTGCAGTGCATAACCAATATTTAAGTAGTGTCCTCGCGAGGAATTTTCAAAAGGTGGCAACCCTGCTGAGTACCTACATATGTATGTACTATTTGATATAATTTTGACATTTTATTTATAAATTTAAAGCCATCTATATACTGAGTGAGTGCCGGCTTCTAAGCTGTGGTCAACAGAATGTCATCAACAGGATACCTGTCTGGTTCACAAAATAAGCATTTAACCCTTCTGAACCCTCATAATAGCACGACAAAAAAAGAATAAATATAATTTGTTACTACGACGAGCGAAATTACCAATTACTTTGCAAGTTCAGTTTCGATCTGAATGAGAATTACGAAAAATTTAATTGTTACGTATAATTCGCTAATAATTAACTATATGGTTGCTTTCTATATATAGAAAGTAATCGAAAGTGTAATTAGCAATTCATTCGCTTGACTGGAAAAAAATTAAATTTTTCGTAATTCTCATTCAGATCGAAACTGAACTTGCAAAATTCTTAATAATATCGCTCGTCTTACGTCAAAAATAAATAAAATAAACATAAATTATATATATTTATGTTTATAATGTAGATAATTTTATTTTATTTCATATGAACTTTAAACAGTATATAGGACATTCAACAGTAAAAATGAAAAAAATATTCCAGCAGCCCATGTCTCTTTTGCTGCAATCGGTTCTCATACGATGACATTGAATTGTTTGCTACATGACATGGTTTGTTTTTCTGCAGGAATCATTACAAAAGATAAGCGTGGTACATTTGAAAATTGGAAGAAAAAATGTATAGCGATCGCTCACGCAATAATATCAGCTGTACATCTGTGTTCGTTTTTTCCCGTTAGGTATTGGAACGTTTCTGTACAAAAAATTCGGTTCAAAGAAACTTATCAACATCTTGCAGCGGTCAAATTATTGAAATAAGAAAAAAATCGATCCGGAGATTCTGACTTCTATAGGAGGTTAAATCCCATCGCCCTTTATGGGGGTAACAAGCAGGAAATTTCGCTTTGCACATTCTAAAGTATACTAACGCAAAAAAGTCATTTTTCAGGAGAGCAAATTTAAGTATTTTTTGAAAATTTTACAGTAATGACACTAAATTTAGAAAACGTTTCAGTATATTGTATAAGGTTAAGTGTTCCATTATATGAGTATACAAACTGCCGGTGGCTCCGTTTCGCCCTTTTCGAGATATTTCGCGTAGTATAGTTTAGACCGGACAAAACTAGAAAAACAATATTATATGACGCATTGTAATATTTTTTTGCGATATTTTTATCAAAAAAACTATTTTACAGACGGTTAGTATGTTATTAATTGGAAATTTTACCTAATAGAGACAGAACCGAATAATGTAAGTCCGTACAATTTGATTAAACCTGTTCACGCTATTCACGCTATTTTCATTAAGTTCATTTTTGTATATAACGAATAAAAAGATAATTTTGAAATAAACATTTTTATTTATTAAAAAAATATAATTCATTTGATAATATTCTCAACATAGCAAAATAAGTAAGTTAGTAGTACATACAAAATTCATAAAAAATTACTACCTATTGGAAACTTTCTACTTATTACTATTAGTTATCACAAAATAAGAACCAATATCACAAAAAGCTAATTTATAAAATGAAATAAAATAAACAAAAAATAATTCGATAAGGTTTTAAGACTCTGAATCGGTATCTTCCGCCAAATTACACTCCAACGATCTATAAAAATCTTGGTAGTATTCTGGAATATACTTTCCATCACAAAGTGAAATTAGGTCTAAGTATTTTGGCCTTGGAACAGATATGGGTTTGTTAAATAATAGTTCCAGGGTGCTATCTTCAAAATTTAGTTTTTTTCTTCTGCGTTTACCATCAATATTAGGTAACTGGTACATAACAACCGTTTTGTATTCTTCCTCGAACTGGGTTTTATATAAAAATTTATTCGGAGCTTCGCTGGAAATACACATTTCTCTGATTTTCATCATATAAACTTTTTCTTTTAAAGTATTGTGATTAAAATTCATTTTAGTGGAAATCGATTTAAAATTGAAGAAGTGCTTTTGAGTCATTTCGACAACATCGTAGGGATCTCCAGTCACCTTTGCATTTCTCATCAGACTGTACCACTGGGCTGGTGTATACACAGTTTGACATTTTTTTGCGCGTTCTATATTAGAGTGCACAGAATCACCCTCATTTTGGGTGTGTCCCTTTTCTAAATATCGGTACGTAATCTTGATATTAAATTGTTTCACCATATATGCATAACAAGTAAATACGATACTGTTTTTGTTCTGACCGTGGCAGTTGTCACTCCAGAAAATGAATTCTTTCACTCCGCAGTCAACTGCCTCTGACACAAACTTCCAAAGACAACTGCTTACTTCATTCGCTCCTTTATTGGCAATGGTCTGATCCCATACATTGCAAATACCTTTTTTAATAGCGAAATCGTAGATTGTCAAATTGTAAACAGATAATTTCCTTTTATAGTAAAAAATTCCTACTTCGCTACATGGTGTTTGGAGTATTTTTTGATAATCAAAGCAAATTACCTTAGTGGTATTATTATTGAGTGCCGTTGCTTTATCCATGTTTTTAAGTTCTCGCGCCTTTATTTTGTTAAATATATGTTGGTTATGTTGGCTTTGCTTTTCAATCTGCGCATTTTCAGTCATGTTTTCGAATGCAGCGCAATCGTTGCACAAATCTTTTTTAGGAAAACCAAAACCTAAATTAAATTTATAGTTAAATATATCGCGGTATTGCCGTTGCGTTACGGGTGGGCATGAAATATTATTTGTTTGTACCCATTCCAAGAATAATCTGTATATTTTGGCGATGTTTAAACTTGAATCTAAAAACTCCCGCTCAGTGTTTGCCCTACAGTAATGTGATGGTAGACGAGGAAGTGCATTTATATGTTGAGATACGGTGTTTATAATTTCTTGTGTTGTCGGATTTTGAACTCGATCGTGAGAACCTCTTGCGTCAGGAATAACGATTCCATTACCAGATTTTTGTTTGTTTATTGCGGTTTCTACCCATTGCTGGTTGATTGCTAGTGTGTTTAAGAACATGGTCTTACAAATTTTTACATTAGAACCATTTACTTTGCACGGCAAATGATATATTCTACTGTAGGTTCTTTTAGTTGCGTTATTTAAATTTCTACAACTTTTTTTGGGCACCTCCTCAACATATTTTAAAATAAACTCCCACTGTCTAGTTTTATTACCTAGACTATAAAACTGTTCGAAAATAGCTTTCCTTTCGGGTTCCCTGAATTTGGTGCCACATTGAATTTTGAATTTCTCGCTACACGTGGGCTTTAATTGTTTTGCAGGTACAGTTTTATTGCCATGCTTAAACGCTTCGCCTCTATTTCTTTTCGATTTTACAACGTTCTTCACCCAATTTTGTGGTTGTCTCGTTCTCTTACGTGTGCGTATATTAGGTGGTGGAGTAGGTTCAATATTAATAATAATCGGTAGATTTCGTTTTGGCGTAATCGGACTGTGAACTAGTATGTTCGAGGAATTACTTGAACTATCTGTTGTGCCTAATTTAATTACAAATGATATTAAGACTATTGTCATTAAACTATAATCATTGTAAAGATAATAATAGTTACCTTCGTCTTCTGATGGTATAAATTCACGATCCTTATCACTATCATAAACCTCTTCTTCCACATCACTATCAGATAAATCTTGTAATGGATCGGTTTCATTACACCTTATGTTTTGCACAAAACCGTTGTCAACCTCAGTTTCTATATTCTCGTTAACAAAAATTTCCTCTAAATTTTCTTTATGTTCTTCGTCTTTGTCAAATACATTTTCCGTTGCACTTCTTAGATTTATTTCTAAATTTTTTGCTACGTTGAAGTAAATTAAATTTATTATTGTATAAAACTAAAGCATAATATACTACAAAAAATTACCGTTTCGAATATCATTACTTTGAATGATGTTAAGGTTATGGCTGGAGCTTGACGGTTCACCTTTATTGTATTTGCCTAGATTGAATATTCTGTCATTTAAATCAATACATGGTAGAAGTAATTTTATTAATATGGGACTTGCTGTGTATAATTAGTTGAAGTCGAAATGGTAACTGTAGTTTTAAATAATAATATGTATTCAATTTTAAAATATATATAATCTGAAATAACAACGATTAGAGTCAAATGCAAATGTGTGTGCTCTACAAATATTACAACCCTGTGAAATTAAAAATGACTGTGATTGCGGTTGTATGTACATATATGCATGTATTTATAAAGAACTTTGAACAATTTAAATTTCACTTTAATTTTTAATTTAAATTGAAATAATTTTTAAGATTTTTATAATTGTTATGATCCAATTCCAGATATTTCAGATATTTTACGTTTTGTTTTGTGTTTTACAGTTACTAAAACTTTTTGGGAACCTAAATCATTTTCGAAAAAAATTTGCGGCCAAATTATGGGAGTACTTTTTTCGCAATCTAATAATATCGTACCACAAATATTTCGCCTATAGAAAAATTTACGATTTAATATAAAGTCACATTTTCAATGCAAATATCATACAAATATTTCGACATAAATTTAGTCCGTTTTATGTTGTGTGGGCAGTAATTTGAGCTGTAATTGTGGTTTTATAATTTGAGATGATGCTGCAGTGAAAGAAGTTTTTTTATAATTACAACTGCTAATATTGGAATTGTGGTAAAATCGTATCTATACTGTAAAATTTTTAATTATGACGAGAACAGAATTATTCACTTAATTTTTTTTTAATATTATTTGATTGTATTTCATTCTAGTTCTAAAATCTTACAAAATCAAAAATATTGCATATGTCATCAGAAATGCATGTTTTGTAAGCTTGGCCGCAATATGCATAAAGTAGTATATGACAACAAAAAAGTTAAATAAACGTTTTCAATGAAATTCAAGGTTGATGACCTTTTATTTTGTTTTTTTTTTATTGTAGATGAAAAAACCTTCAAAAGCACTCCACTCAACAGAGTGAGATTTGACTCACTAAAAAATCACCTACAGACCATAGAAAACCCAAACCGGAACCGCTGCAGCATTACTTCGGTCTGGCCCGCACTGCTTATATCCCTCGTCCCCTTATTGCCTTCTATCCGCTAAGAAACACTGCACCCTCTTCCATTGCAATATCGTCTCCACGTAATATGCTACTGCACTCCATGCCTCTTCCTACTATAGCATTACCTCCACCACTGTGTCCGGCGTTTCTTCTCCCACTAATAAAGTGAGTAGCCTGCATTCCATCAAGAACTCATTGCACCTAAAGAAAGTGTGACACACATCGTTCCGCTCCTCCGAGCAGTACAAACACTGAGGGGACCTCAGCTTTCCCATCCTGTGGAGGTAGGCTCTGAAGTACACATGCCCCTTCAAAAACTGGCACACGAAAAAATTTACCTCACCATGCCCTCTATTAACCCATGGGCGAATGACCCTGATCGAGCGCTCCGCAGATATATCTCCCGCCGCTCCTGTGCCATCAAGTCGCTTGGTATTACTCCGGCAACAGCCAAAGCGGCAAGCTTGGCTCAGTGCCCCTTTCTTCTGAGTGGATAGCAGCAATTGTCGATACTTTTTATGGGTCATAGCGCCCGCCCAAATCTCTGCCCCATATAATAGGATCGACTGCACCACTGACATAAGGACCTTTCGCCTACTAGAACGTGGTCCCCCCACATTGGCCATCAGTCTGCCCAAAGACGCAGTAACTACAGACCTTTCGAATGTGCTCCCCATAGCTTAGACGACTGTCCAGTATGACTTTCAGGTATCTTGCTGCTCCAATCGTGTGAATCACCTCCGTACCCATCGTCTTTGGAATAATAATAGGCATCCTGCCCTTGGTAAGCATGACAATCTCTGTCTTAGGGATTGCCAATTTCAACTCGGGACTTTCCATCCAGGCGTTTATTCTCCTCGTCACCTGGTTGAACCTTACAATGGAACAGCTCTGCACCTCTAGTCATTTTTACCACTGCGATGCCGTCCGCTTAACCAACCAAGGATACATCGTCCGGTATTTCAAGCCGGAGTAAATGGTCATACAGTACGTTCCACAGATCTGGACCAAGAATCGCACCCTGTGCCACTCCGGCAGTAATCTGTTTCTTTTCAACTCCACTTGCCGTCTCATACAATAATCTCCTGTCCCTCAGGTAGTCTTACATCACCCTCAATAGGTAATTCGGGGCCTTAAATTACCGCCCAAGCGCCCCTAGTATGTCCTCCCATCTGGCTGAGTTAAAGGCGTTCCTAACATCAAGAGTAACGAGAAAAACCAATGGTCTCGCCTGGTAGCTCGCTCTCTTCGCCCGAGCAACGGCGCTGGTTATCTCCATAATGGCATTAAGACCACCCGCAGCTCTTATTACTGCGTCCAGCCTTATCTTCAATAGTTTCCCCATCGTGTCAAGCATACAAAGAAGTCTATAATTCGACCGAGAGTCAAGATTCCCTCCCTTACCTTTTTTGATCAGCGCGAGTCTTTCCACTTTCCAGCATGTAGGGCATACTCCCGCTACTAGGCAAATATTACATAATTTGAGTAGTAGCTGTGGGAAACCCCCGGCCACAACCTTCAATACCAATCCGGGAATGCCATCGGGTCCTGGGACCTTCTTGTTTTTTAAGGATGCCACCGCACCAGCCAGCTCCTACTTCGTGAATGCGGGGACAATACCAACCTGCTCTGGAGTATCCTCTTCTGTCCTCAAGGCATGAGTTGAGAACAGTGTATTGACGATGTTTCGCATCACCACTGCATCTATCGAGTTGCATAAGTTCATGGAACAGCAGACTGCCCGTGACCAGCTTGTAGCCTTTGCCCCATGGGTCAATATCTACTTCCTGGCAAATATCCTGCCAACATCGAACCTTACTAGCCCGTATGGTAATCCCGAGCTCTTTATTTGCCACCCTATACTGGTTTGATCTGCTTACTGCATCACTTCTATTTTGTGCTCGTTGAACCCTTCGCCTAAGTTTTAGGGCGTTCCTCCTAAGTTCCGCAATTTCGTCTGTCCACCAATAGGCCTGCCGTCTTCCGCTCCACTGTTTTCTCCGAGGCATTCCTGCATTGCAGCTTCACTGGATAAGCTGCACGATTTTATCATCCTTAGTCTCAACATCACTCCTAGTTATATTGTCCTGCAGAACCGGTACACCATTTCCAAGGTTTGCCTCCAAAAACGCAACCTGTGCTCCTCTCTCTAACCTACTCGTATTCCAGGGACGTGAATCCTGCATTCTCATTCGCCGCGCCGGTCTATCATCGAGCACCATAAAGGTGATGTAATTATGATCACTACTCGTGTAGTCCTCCATCACTTTGGATGCCAGCCTTGATGACACTAATGATATGTCGGGAATACAATTTCCGAAGCCGGGCCTTCGATATGTCGAGACTGAGTCCCAGCTCAATACGATCAGGGGTAGTCTCGATGCCATCTCTATCACTAGCTTGCCTCTGATATCCTGCTGTGGCATACCCCATTCCAGATCGCACGCATTGAAGTCGCCGGCTACCACAATTCCCCCACTGTTTCGCGAATTGCATCCTCACGTTCGTTCAACTTAGAGCGAAACTCCGCAATTGCGTCATTAGATGAAAGGTATACATTAAATACCGTCGCACCCCGACTTCTAACCCAAACATATCCATTGCCCGTGCCGTGATCGACAATGCGAATAATACGGTCGTCAACCACCCATATTGCCGCAGTGCCCAGTCGATCTGAAAACCAGGTCAGGGGATTCCCGTCCCGATACTGTTTGCTAACTATCACTATCTGAGCTTCCATCTCACAACCTAGCTGCGTCAATAAATCATCCTTGCAGAACTGTCATTCTCGGAGGTCTTTCAACTTGTCCTGCAGAGCCTTTCTAAAGGCCTCATATGTGCCTGACTCCTGTACATCATTTACGTTCAGAATTCGACTGCCATCACAACTCTCGGCACATAGCGAACACTTCGATTCGGAAATACAAACTAACGCCTTATGGTATTCGTTACCGCACTTCCAGCAACTACCACTGCGATCGAGTCCCACGCAATTTCGCCTAATATGCCCGTATCCAAGACATCTATATACAATATTTAAAATCTAATTAATTTTTTATACTTCAATTTTTTTTATAGTCTATTGCGAATACTTCAGCAGCATTGAATTGCCAGGAAACAAATCACGGATTTTTCCGAAGTCTATCTTGATCGAGGTAGGTTAGCATACTTTAAAATAACAACAACCTTTATGACGCATCTGCTGAGCTGAATTTCTTTCGCTTTTTTGTGACACAGGTTAATCGGCGTGAATTTAACATTCCTACTATTTTTATGATTGCTTGTCCAAAACACGCTTCAAATAGAACTTCATCGACTTTCAGCCGCATTCTAAAGGCCGCCTCAGTTTGGTGCTGCTGGTGAAACCATATGCCTTCAGTTGTAATATAATATTCTGTTAGTCGATTATCTCCGACGTATATATTCAATAATATTATCAACCTTCCGATGCAATAACATCGATTCCTAGGAAATGCTGGCATTGAACCTATCGCTTAACAAACACTGTTCAAATATTTAGAATCTATTGTAGGCCAAACAAAAAGCTCAATGCACTTACTAAAATAAACAAAAGTAAAATCCTGATAACCCTAGAAAAACTGGCTAAATAGACAGATTGACCTGCAGGCATAACGACGGAAAGTCAATTAATCAAATAATCAATTTGATTAATATCTAGATAACTAGTCCACTGAAAATCCCATAACTATATCTCTTAATTCAAAAAGCTTTTACAGAATAGAATCATTGCACTAATTTTGCAGACTCATTTCAATACAAGGTTTACTTTAAAAAAATGGAAGTCGAAAGCTTTCATCTTTAAACTGATTGTATTTTAAAAGCTTCTAGTTATATTTAATTATTTATTTGTTCCGTATATAATTTACAAATAATTGGCGAAAGCTTTCGACTTACCAAAAAAATTTGTGTGTATATGAAATAATAAACTGGCATTATTACTCCGGAAACCGACCTTTCGGATTTACCTTGAAAATATACAACGACAACCTAACAGATATAAAGCGCAATAACTACAACGACAAAAAGACAGAATAAATAGATCGACATTTTTATAAAAGACTTAACGTTTTAGAAGCACAAAACAATTCAAATCGAAAGATACTAACTAAAACTTTTAAGCAAATTCCAATAAAATACACAAAGGTGTAGTATAATCAAAAGCTTTCGGCTTTAAAATGGTTATTATTCAAAATATTCAAAAGCATTTGATTGTAACTCATATATTGTGTATTGTGTGTAACTATTAAACACTGCTAATTTTTGTGTTAAATCCTATTTTAAAGCTCGTCTTCTTTCATTCAGTAAGATTATACGAGAATAACTTCTATACTTGTAAAATTAAAGTTTTCAAACTTTATAAATAGTTCACTGAATACAAGCTCGGTAATTAAGTAATAAAAATGATTAGCAAACTAGTTAAAATGGCATTTAAATAAAAAATAAAAACCAATTGCATGCAAAAGCTCGATATTGGATGAGATTTTTTTAATAAGTTTAAGACTAACCTATTTATACCTCTGGCATAAAAGCTGGCCAAATATAAAACTTCTCAACACTTAAATCAAATCAAACGTCACTCAATTTAAAAGCCCACAAAAATAAAGTGTAATAAAATTTATTGAGCTTTTAAAGTTTAAACATGAACATTTTATATACATAATCAGGAAGAATATAAAATACACTTTCGATTAAAGTTTTACTTGATTGATTAATTTTAAAGCTTTTCATTTAAAATAAACTTGCACTGATTATTATTGTGATTTTTCGATAATAACGATGTCAAATTAGCAATTGTTATTTTGTCGTAAACTATTCGATTTTTTCTATTAAATCTTACTGTAAATTTACAGCTACCGTCTTTTTTCAGTTAACAAGATTATGAGGAAATCACTAGTTCCACCAATTGTTACCATTTTCATGAAATACGGTTGGCAATCGGTAACTCGATACTAATAGAAGATGAACTTAATTTAACTTCAAATTTGTATTAAGGGAAAAGTTCAAATATTAACTTGCTAATTCAAATTGTTCTAACAACTCTTGATCACATTAGGCTTTGCAGATAATGATTCGATTATTCTATTCACTGTGTTTACACTAGGATATTATGAAATCAATTTCTCTGATATCACGAAATCAAATATCGTTTACATTAACTTTTATGAATCAACGTATCACAATATAATTTTCTCTGTATGTGTAGAAATCTGGCATTTCGTGTAATGTTTTAATATGTGTTTGACATTTGTTTGATTTAATTTTGTTTGTATTGGTGCATCAAATCATGAGATCCGCAAAAATTTTTGTTCAAAAAAGAAATCATAACATGGCCTTGACAAAACCGGTTTCCTAGGTAAAGGGGAAAGAAACGAGGAATGAAATCGATTTCATGATATCAAGTGTAAACACGCTGATTCGGATTTTGTTTGAAAGCACAACTTTAAATTAAATGAATAACCATTCACTATTTCGATAATTAATTATTTCGATTATTTCAATGACTAAATTTAGGAGATTATATAGTCATCGTAAGCTCTTAAATTTTATGGGATATTTAAAAATGTTTTGAAAGCTTTCAGTTTATCAGAATACTAAGCAAACTAATTTGTGATTCATGTGTGACAATTATAAAAATATTCTGAAAGCATTAGATGTTTTAATATGGGAAGGAGCTTTTATTTCAGTGAGAAAATTTTAAAGATTTAAATAGCTTACATTCGTATTTGGATTCTCAAAATCATTACAAATTTATAATACAAATCTTCCGAGCTTTATTATTTTAAAAAACAAGCTTATTATGAAAATTTTCTTGTGACTTTAAACTCAAAAGTATGGTAGCAGTATTCATGAAAGGTAGGCATGGCATTTCTTTAAGTTATATTAAGCTTTCTGATGAGCTTTGATAGTATAATTTAAATTTTATTTCGTCTTAGTCCCTGTCTTGTATCAATATTATCCAAGTTAATTCACATTTTGGAATTTAAAAGCTTTATGGGAGAAAGCTTTTGCGAAGCTTTTAAAATTTTCTTAGTTTTCTGTAAAGCATTATTTTAAACTTAAAACTTATTCACTTTTTTAATTAAAAAATGATTTTGTTTACTAAACACTTTACAAAAACTGACAAAACTTTCAGACTATACGATCATAAAATGATTTCGTAAAGCTTAATGTTATATAAGTTTTTGTGGAAGTTAATTTTACTAAAATTATTTTGCTGTGAATAATTATATTAAGAAGATTTTTTTGGCACTACTAAATTTGCTACCATTAGCACCTATTATTTTAGAGCCCTCTATGTGAAGTGATTTGTGCTAACTTTTCTATGTGTAAGCATTTGACCATCGAACATGATGCTCCATAACTAATATTAGTACTTTATAGCCAACTCAAGTCTGGAGAATGGTAATGCCATACTCACTTTTATTTCAGGTAGGGACACCATCAATTATATAGCGATCAAAAATCAATTATGTTTCAAGAGTTTGCCTTAACCAATATTGAAATTCTTACCTAAAATAATAGCTTAAGATTGTGTTTCCAGCATGTAGTAATTTAAGAGGAAGAGCTGTAAATCACAACTGGCTATTTTGTATTGTAGTCTAGGCTTGAGTCATCCAGTCGAACTCCTAATCGTAATAATCCAATACTGTCAATGAATGAATGATGATGTTTATTTCGGTTTTTTAATAGCATCATCGATATCTACTTTTCTGAATATTATAGTATCTAACAAAGGTTTGTCTATTTGTAAATTTATGACCTCTCGCTTAACTCCGTTATTTAATTCCATGAAAAATATTCTTGTAGCTAGTGTTGATATCAAATGTAGTTCTTTGCTTGATGCAAAAAGAATCCAAGCTGCCGATGATAATTCTTATTTTAAAACTGACCCGTCAGAATTACAATGTCTGATTAGCCACTCTGATTTATGATACAACAATGAATTTTTAATCTGGAATAGACGAACATTCATCCACATACAAATCGTTTACAATTATTTTTAAACTCTCATCTTGTTTCTCTGTTGATTTTTTGCTGCAGCGCCACCTGATGAACCTAATCCAGTCATTTGAATTCTTGTTCTTTTCTTTGGTAAGCATATACAACTTAAACATGATTCTATGATCCAATGTTGATCGTCTAATAAATATAAAGAAATAACAAGACAAAATACCTAAATACAGCCCATTTCTTATCTAGATAAAATAAAAGTAAGTCATAGGTTTGTAATTAAATATATCAAGCTGACCTTGAAATAAGCGTAACAGATTTTTTAAGGACATCAAAAATTATTTAGGCAAAGATACAAAATTTAATTATCTTTGTCTTGAAATATTTTTTATTTTTTAATGTAAAAAGTTTCACCCTGTGGAGATACTAAATTAGAATAAAATGAAAATGATCAAGAACTTTATGATTTGCCAAACAAACACAACCCTATTTTGGTATGTAGTAAGAAATAATTTCGTAAGAGAGGTACTCACATAATGCTTTATTGTTTGTTTTTCTGGGAAAACCTTTTTTTTGTTGCTCCGTTTCCTATAATTCTTTGCCTTCAAAAGAATTTAGGCAAGCGTTTTATGTATATTGCAGGATTTTTTTCTTTACAAAAAATGTTTATGAATCAAATGGATGAAAAATAAATCAATAGATACATTTATTATAATATTTGTGCCTGCTCTTTAGTGAAAAACTTTAATACAATTTTAATAACCATAGCGAAAATGGTTAATTTAGCGTACATACGAGGTTCACGTTTTTATTCTGAAATAGACTTTTGTGTAATAAATACGATTTAGCTAAACTCGATCAAGAACTTTATGTAAAATTGACATCAAAATTATCAAGAGTACCTCAATAATAATCGTCATAATTATTGAATTAATAAATACAAATGTCATCAGTTTTCAAACTCGTTTACACAATATTGTTGCGCAACTTTTGTGTCGCGTATCATTGGTTGTTGTCTGCTTTTTGCTTATCGTGAATGGGTTGGACATTTGATATTTTGTGTTTACAGTTCTGATTCATTATTGATTTAGATTATCCCCTACTATTATTGATTTTTGTTTCTCCACATCGACTAACACCACGCCGATTGTGAATTGGTTTTGGCTTTTTATGTATTTTGAAGAGAGTATCTGCTTGTTTTACTTTGCGAGCCATGTATTGGTACTTTTGGAGTAAGTAATTGCATAATTGTGCGAGCGAAAAATTCATGTAGTGGAATAATAATAATTTATTATTATTATTACTTGAGGGCCATGTGGGCGTTAAGCCACCTCGCACTGCGACCTAAAAGATCTTTTGTGCATGAATAATAATAATAATAATTATTTCCTGCCATTAAAACGTCAACAAAAATTGAAAAAGAATCAGATCGAAATCAGAAAAATCGAAAATCTGCAATTGTGCTCCGATTTTGTTGATTGATACCTCTATCAATAGGCGCTGAGACCTGTAACCGTCATGCCAACGGTCATTTGCATCGCTCGTACATTTCTACATATTTCGCAGAAAATTCAATTTTATTGAAAATCAACTGAACAGCCCACAAATTCAGAGCCAGAAAAATCGAAAATCAGTAATTGTGCTTCGATTTCGTTGATCGATACCTCTATCAATAGGTGTTGAGACCTGTAATCGTCATGCCAACGGTCATTTGGATTGCTCGTACATTTCTACACATTTCGCAGCAAAATTTAATTTTATTGAAAATTAACTGAACTATAGCCCACAAATTCAGAGCCAGAAAAATCGAAAATCTGCAATTGTGCTCCGATTTCGTTGATTGATACCTCTATCAATAGGCGTTGAGACCTGTAATCGTCATGCCAATAGTCATTTGGATCGCTCGCACATTTCTACACATTTCGCAGCAAAATTCAATTTTATTGAAAATCAACTGAACTATAGCCCACAAATTCAGAGCAAGAAAAATCGAAAATCTGCAATTGTGCTCCGATTTCGTTAATTGATACCTCTATCAATAGGCGTTGAGACCTGTATTCATCATGACAACGGCCATTTTGATCGCTCGCACATTTCTGCACATTTCACAGAAAATTCAATTTTATTGAAAATCAACTGAACTGTATCCCACAAATTCAGAGCCAGAAAAATCGAAAATCTGCAATTGTGCTCCGATTTCGTTGATTGATACCTCTATCAATAGGCGTTGAGACCTGTAATCGTCATGCCAACGGTCATTTGGATTGCTCGTACATTTCTACACATTTCGCAGCAAAATTTAATTTTATTGAAAATCAACTGAACTATAGCCCACAAATTCAGAGCCAGAAAAATCGAAAATCTGCAAATGTGCTCCGATTTCGTTGATTGATACCTCTATCAATAGACGTTGAGACCTGTTTTCATGATGACAATGGCCATTTTGAACACTCGCACATTTCTACACATTTCGTAGAAAATTCAGTTTTATTGAAAATCAACTGAACTATAGCCCACAAATTCAGAGCCAGAAAAATGGAAAATCAGCAATTGTGCTCCGATTTAGTTGATTGATACCTCTGTCAATAGGCGTTTAGACCTGTAATCGTCATGCCAACGGTCATTTGGATCTCTCGTACATTTCTACATATTTCGCAGAAAATTCAATTTTATTGAAAATCAACTGAGCTCACAAATTCAGAGCAAGAAAAATCGAAAATCTGCAATTGTGCTCCGATTTCGTTGATTGATACCTCTATCAATAGGCGTTGAGACCTGTAATCGTCATGCCAACGGTCATTTGGATCGCTCACACATTTCTACACATTTCGCAGAAAATTCAATTTATTGAAAATCAACTGAACTATAGCCACAAATTCAGAGCCAGAAAAATCGAAAATCTGCAATTGTGCTCCGATTTCGTGATTGATACCTCTATCAATAGGCGTTGAGACCTGTAATCGTCATGCCAACGGTCATTTGATCGCTCGTACATTTCTACATATTTTGCAGAAAATTCAATTTTATTGAAAATCAACTGAACTATAGCCCACAAATTCAGAGCCAGAAAAATGGAAAATCTGCAATTGTGCTCCGATTTAGTTGATTGATACCTCTATCAATAGGCGTTGAGACCTGTAATCGTCATGCCAACGGTCATTTGGATCGCTCGTACATTTCTACACATTTCGCAGAAAATTCAATTTATTGAAAATCAACTGAACTGTATCCCACAAATTCAGAGCCAGAAAAATCGAAAATCTGCAATTGTGCTCCGATTTCGTTAATTGATACCTCTATCAATAGGCGTTGAGACCTGTAATCGTCATGCCAATGGTCATTTGGATCGCTCGTACATTTCTACACATTTCGCAGCAATATTCAATTTTTTGTAAAATCAACTGAACTATAGCCCACAAATTCAGAGCAAGAAAAATCGAAAATCTGCAAATGTGCTCCGATTTCGTTGATTGATACCTCTATCAATAGGCGTTGAGACCTGTTTTCATCATGACAACGGCCATTTTGATCGCTCGCACATTTATACACATTTCGCAGAAAATTCAGTTTTATTGAAAATCAACTGAACTATAGCCCACAAATTCAGAGCCAGAAAAATCGAAAATCTGTAATTGTGCTTCGATTTCGTTGATCGATACCTCTATCAATAGGTGTTGAGACCTGTAATCGTCATGCCAACGGTCATTTGGATTGCTCGTACATTTCTACACATTTCGCAGCAAAATTTAATTTTATTGAAAATTAACTGAACTATAGCCCACAAATTCAGAGCCAGAAAAATCGAAAATCAGTAATTGTGCTTCGATTTCGTTGATCGATACCTCTATCAATAGGTGTTGAGACCTGTAATCGTCATGCCAACGGTCATTTGGATTGCTCGTACATTTCTACACATTTCGCAGCAAAATTTAATTTTATTGAAAATTAACTGAACTATAGCCCACAAATTCAGAGCCAGAAAAATCGAAAATCTGCAATTGTGCTCCGATTTCGTTGATTGATACCTCTATCAATAGGCGTTGAGACCTGTAATCGTCATGCCAACAGTCATTTGGATCGCTCGCACATTTCTACACATTTCGCAGCAAAATTCAATTTTATTGAAAATCAACTGAACTATAGCCCACAAATTCAGAGCAAGAAAAATCGAAAATCTGCAATTGTGCTCCGATTTCGTTGATTGATACCTCTATCAATAGGCGTTGAGACCTGTATTCATCATGACAACGGCCATTTTGATCGCTCGCACATTTCTGCACATTTCACAGAAAATTCAATTTTATTGAAAATCAACTGAACTGTATCCCACAAATTCAGAGCCAGAAAAATCGAAAATCTGCAATTGTGCTCCGATTTCGTTGATTGATACCTCTATCAATAGGCGTTGAGACCTGTAATCGTCATGCCAACGGTCATTTGGATTGCTCGTACATTTCTACACATTTCGCAGCAAAATTTAATTTTATTGAAAATCAACTGAACTATAGCCCACAAATTCAGAGCCAGAAAAATCGAAAATCAGCAATTGTGCTCCGATTTCGTTGATTGATACCTCTATCAATAGGCGTTGAGACCTGTAATCGTCATGCCAATGGTCATTTGGATTGCTCGTACATTTCTACACATTTCGCAGCAAAATTTAATTTTATTGAAAATTAACTGAACTATAGCCCACAAATTCAGAGCCAGAAAAATCGAAAATCTGCAATTGTGCTCCGATTTCGTTGATTGATACCTCTATCAATAGGCGTTGAGACCTGTAATCGTCATGCCAACGGTCATTTGGATTGCTCGTACATTTCTACACATTTCGCAGCAAAATTCAATTTTATTGAAAATCAACTGAACTATAGCCCACAAATTCAGAGCCAGAAAAATCGAAAATCTGCAATTGTGCTCCGATTTCGTTGATTGATACCTCTATCAATAGGCGTTGAGACCTGTAATCGTCATGCCAACGGTCATTTGGATTGCTCGTACATTTCTACACATTTCGCAGCAAAATTCAATTTTATTGAAAATCAACTGAACTATAGCCCACAAATTCAGAGCCAGAAAAATCGAAAATCTGCAATTGTGCTCCGATTTTGTTGATTGATACCTCTATCAATAGGCGCTGAGACCTGTAACCTTCATGCCAACGGTCATTTGCATCACTCGTACATTTCTACATATTTCGCAGAAAATTCAGTTTTATTGAAAATCAACTGAACTATAGCCCACAAATTCAGAGCAAGAAAAATCGAAAATCTGCAAATGTGCTCCGATTTCGTTGATTGATACCTCTATCAATAGGCGTTGAGATCTGTTTTCATCATGACAACGGCCATTTTGATCGCTCGCACATTTCTACACATTTCGCAGAAAATTCAGTTTTATTGAAAATCAACTGAACTATAGCCCACAAATTCAGAGCCAGAAAAATGGAAAATCAGCAATTGTGCTCCGATTTAGTTGATTGATACCTCTATCAATAGGCGTTTAGACCTGTAATCGTCATGCCAACGGTCATTTGGATCTCTCGCACATTTCTACATATTTCGCAGAAAATTCAATTTTATTGAAAATCAACTGAACTATTTATTGCTCATTTGGATCGCTCGCACATTTCTACACATTTCGCAGCAAAATTCAATTTTATTGAAAATCAACTGAACTATAGCCCACAAATTCAGAGCCAGAAAAATCGAAAATCTGCAATTGTGCTCCGATTTCGTTGATTGATACCTCTATCAATAGGCGTTGAGACCTGTAATCGTCATGCCAACGGTCATTTGGATTGCTCGTACATTTCTACACATTTCGCAGCAAAATTCAATTTTATTGAAAATCAACTGAACTATAGCCCACAAATTCAGAGCCAGAAAAATCGAAAATCTGCAATTGTGCTCCGATTTTGTTGATTGATACCTCTATCAATAGGCGCTGAGACCTGTAACCTTCATGCCAACGGTCATTTGCATCACTCGTACATTTCTACATATTTCGCAGAAAATTCAGTTTTATTGAAAATCAACTGAACTATAGCCCACAAATTCAGAGCAAGAAAAATCGAAAATCTGCAAATGTGCTCCGATTTCGTTGATTGATACCTCTATCAATAGGCGTTGAGATCTGTTTTCATCATGACAACGGCCATTTTGATCGCTCGCACATTTCTACACATTTCGCAGAAAATTCAGTTTTATTGAAAATCAACTGAACTATAGCCCACAAATTCAGAGCCAGAAAAATGGAAAATCAGCAATTGTGCTCCGATTTAGTTGATTGATACCTCTATCAATAGGCGTTTAGACCTGTAATCGTCATGCCAACGGTCATTTGGATCTCTCGCACATTTCTACATATTTCGCAGAAAATTCAATTTTATTGAAAATCAACTGAACTATTTATTGCTCATTTGGATCGCTCGCACATTTCTACACATTTCGCAGCAAAATTCAATTTTATTGAAAATCAACTGAACTATAGCCCACAAATTCAGAGCAAGAAAAATCGAAAATCTGCAAATGTGCTCCGATTTCGTTGATTGATACCTCTATCAATAGGCGTTGAGACCTATTTTCATCATGACAACGGCCATTTTGATCGCTCGCACATTTCTACACATTTTGCAGAAAATTCAATTTTATTGAAAATCAACTGAACTATAGCCCACAAATTCAGAGCCAGAAAAATTGAAAATCAGCAATTGTGCTCCGATTTAGTTGATTGATGGTTGATACCTCTATCAATAGGCGTTTAGACATGTAATCATCATGCCAACGGTCATTTGGATCGCTCGCACATTTCTACTCATACTTCGAAACCAGATTGTCACGACGCTATCGTAATTGAGTGGCGGTAGCCTTTGCAATATCATCAGTACCAAAAAGGTCAAAAATATTTTTATCACGCTCTTCAAACTTGTAATATTTAAAACCATAATTGCGAATTCCAGCAGACTGGCCGATGATATGGGGCCTTCTCGGTAGATGGTGCAAGTATTGAGCGAAGTGGAGTTGTGATCCCGAACGACTTCACCCAATTTATAATTTCGTTAGCTTCTGGAGATGTGGCAATCGTCGTTTAAGTTTTCTAGTTTTTTGATAAATTTTTTTTTTTTGTTGTTTCTCATCCATGCGGTTGCTCAAGTATAGCGTTCATGTCTGGAAATCTCACGCCAACTCATTTTTACTAAAACAAACCTTTCGACTTGACAGCATACGGCTCTTCTAATATCAATCAAATAAATTAAGTTATTTTCGATTTTATTTATTATTGTTGTAATAAATTGGGTTAGGAAAATTAATTAATTTCATTTTATTTTAGAAAATTTCATTAGAAAAATAACAATTCAACGAACGAAATTTGTTGTTTCGCATCGAAAATGTTTCTTTTCTTTAACTTTATTTTAGGTAGATTATCTCTTATCACGTAGTTTTATTTCCGTTATACAGAAAACTTAGAAGCATTTATTTAATCTGATATCTTATTGGATATATAAGTCAAAATTAGATTCGAATGGTATAAGAGTAAATTTTTTAGCCGTTTTTACACGAGAAGTAATAATAATTATCATATTTTCAATCAACACACGATTTGCACTTTATTAAATCATAAAGAAACCTTATGTTTCATTGGCTGGCATCGAATTAGTTGACCTTATCACATTTTTGTGTGCAAAACCATAGTCTTTCTAGACTCTGTATTACTTTGCTTGCCTGCTATTAACTTTAGTAACATACTTCTGACGAGTAAATTGTTATTTGAACGCCAAACCTATAGTGGTTGTATTCAGGTTATAAGCTTCTTATATACAATAGATTTAATTTTTGCTCAATTCTATGATTTTTATTTAGTAGTGTTAAATGGGGCAGAATCTTGTCATGGTGGTCAACAACTGGTCAATCCCAACCCCCATAAGTTGAAATATAGTATTTTAATGACCAGAAAGTTTAGATTTTTTAGGTTGAATATGGATTAAAAATTGCAATGGTTATTTTCCAAACATTTTTAATTGAACTGTCTCAGTTAGAAAAGCTTTATTCAAACCTTTGTTGGTTATATGAAGGTTGATGCCATACTGGTTATTCAACTGTATTATGACAACTGAGGTTAATATTTACTCTCGCATACACCGGTGAATTGGCGGTTAGATCAACGTTTGAGTAACGATAAATTAAACAATTTAAAACTAGTGCGTTATTTTAACTGAAGTTAAACAACGGTTAAATACCGATCTCCAAACAAAAATTGTTACTTGGGATGGTCAGCCCTCGAAAATCGGCAGTTTGTTATTAGCTTTTCGCATCAGTATGTGAATCAGCTACGATGAACTCTACCAAGTCTTTAAATGCTAACGGTTCCGTTAACTTTATTATTTTGAATTTAGTAAGCAAGAAGTTGGTCACGTCCTGTTTAATGAAAGTCTACATTTATGTTTAATGAAAGCCTATATGGGTGGATTTTCCCGACCATTAAAATATTTCCTGCATTCACCCTATCTTCAGGACAAGTATAAGTACTGAAGTAACTATCAGGTTATTTAAATATATGATTCACAGAGTCTTGGTTTCCCATACTAAATCATTTATTTTTCCTGCCAAAATTCTAACGGGACTAATTTAGAAAGCTCATGGCTATATAGTGAAACTAAAATGGGCAAAGTGCAACATAGCCCAAAGAAACAATCAACAATGAACGGAGAAAATAATGCACAATTGACAAATTTAATTATACCGCCGTCTAATGCAACACAATCACCGCGAAAAAAATTGCTTTAACGGCAAATTTAATAAATTGTAATTTAAATAAAAATAAAAATAATGAACTCAGTGCGACGAACTCATCGTCGACCGATAATAAAAATGATGATAGTGACATAGGTCAGTGTAATGAAACACAGTTAGTGCAAACGGGATTGGATAGGTATTTTACTGTTGAAGCAAAGCGAAAACGAAGTCCAAAATCTGCGCAACTCGCTAGCAGAACCAAAGCGACAAGGATGGAACAATCTGCAGACCAAATACCTCTGAGCAACAGGTATTCCAGTTTATAGGTAGAAGTTCCCGAAGCTACAGCAGATAATGCTAAGCACGAGAAGCCTCTGCCAATTTACTTAAGAGAGGCATCAAATAATGAGGTTGTGGAAAAAATCAAATCATTAACCGATTCAACATTTTATATTGCCGAACTCAAGAGGGGTAAGATAATTGAAGTGAAAATATAGCCATTCGAAACTAATGGGTTCAGAGCCTTAGTAAATTATTTCGACCAAGCCCATAAACGGTATTACACATACCAGCTAAAATGTCAAAAGGTGCTAACTGTTATCTTAAGAGCTATTGAGAGCTTCGTAGATATAAGCGAAATACACTCTGGCTTAGGGAAAAAGGTTTCCATGCCAAATCTATTACAAATATCCTAAACCGTGAAAAGATACCTCAACTTATGTTTCGCCTAGAACTAGAGCCAGATGCAGGAAAAGAGAAAGGGCACGATATATATAACCTAAGATATTTATTCTATCGAAAAATCACGGTTGAGGAACCCAAGAAGAGGACCGGACCAGTTCAGTGCATCGAGTGCCAAGAATATGGCCACACCAAAGCTTACTATACCTTATACGATGTTTGTGTTATTTGTGGTGAACTTCACGATTCAAAACAGTGCAACAAGGTGAGAAACGATCCTTCAGTAAAACGTTGCAGTAACTGAGGCGAAAATCACACCGCAAACTATAGAGGGTGCTCAGTATACTTGGACTTAAAGCGCAAAATCAATCCAAAATTGCGATATGAGCAAAGAGTGCTCAAGGCAAATTACAAATAAAGAACTTTAACGCCAAGAACTTCAGTTGTTCAACAGATCGAGAATTTGGGGACAAATCTCAGCAGTTTTGCGCAAGCTGGGATCTCATATGCAATCATTTTGAAAGGTGCCGCTTCGAAAGCAAAAATTAATTTTATTGAAAGAGAAGTCTCAATTCATGCAACCGTAAACAAACTAAGTGAAACGATCCAAAGTTTCATGATGATGATGGAGAAACAAATTATCGTAAAAAACCAAAAATGACTGTCCTAAAAATAGCTATTTGGAATGCGAATGGGCTTTCACAGCATAAAGCTGAGTTACAAGCCTTTCTCATCGAGCACAGTATAGAAATCATGCTAATATCAGAAACACGCTTCACGAATAAAACTTTTTTTAAAATTAACGGATATTCAGTATACGACACCCAACACCCGGACGGAAAAGCACACTGTGGCACTGCTGTCTTGATAAAAAAAAGAATAAAGCATTATGTACACAGCAACAGCAAGTATGAAAAAGAGCTCATCAAAGTAACTAATATTTGCCTAGAAGAATGGTCTGGAAAATGTGTAATATCGGCCGTTTACTGCCCTCCAAAACATGAAATTAGAAAGCAGCAATTTATCGATTATTTTAACCGGCTGGGCAATAAATTCCTTACGGGTGGCGATTACAATCCTAAATATGTGCAATGGGAATCAAGATTGTCAACACCAAAAGGCAAACAACTTTACGAACATATAGAGGATCAGTCTCTGGATTATTTATCTGCTGGTTACCCCACTTACTGGCTCACGGATCAAAAGAAAGTTCCTGATCTAATTGACTTCTGTGTAACTAAAGGCATTCCATGTACGTATGTGAATGCAACCAATTGCTATGATCTGTCTTCCGATCACTCGCCGGTAAAAGTAACAGTGAGTACCGACGTCCTAAGGGGAGAAATTCCGAAACTTATTTCAAACAAGCGAACTAACTGGGAACACTACAGTACACTAGTCGAAAAAAATTGTCTACTGAATATTCCTCTTACCACACCTACAGATATTGATACGGCAGTAGAAAATTTAAAAGATACCCTGGCGTTGTCAGATGAAAAGGCTACACCCGTCATAAATAGTTTTGAAAAAGTTAATAAACTGCCACATAATATTCAGGAACTTTTCCAGGAAAAGCGAAAAATTCGCCGTAAATGGCAACAAACAAAATCACCGTCATTAAAAAGGAAATTAAATCGATCTATTAAGACTCTCAGATTTGCTTTGCGGGAAGAAGAAAACCAGAGTGTCCAGAATTATTTAAGTGAACTTTGGGCAACCGAAGGGACAGGCTACTCTTTGTGGAAGGCAACAAGAAATTTAAAAAGGCCAACAAACTCGAATTCACCGATCAGACTTCCAACTGGGGATTGGGCGAGAAGCGATGAAGAAAAAGCTAATGCTTTTGCTAATCATCTAAGGACAGCATTCGCACCACAACAGGAAACAAATTCTTTCGTGCTACCCGAGCAATTGTCTTTTAAACCTATAAAGTATAATTGGAAGAAAGTTAAAAATACAATTAAAAATTGCATAAGCCCGAAAAAGGCACCAGGGCATGATCTCATTACTGGAAAAATGATAAGGGAATTGCCAGACAATGCATAAAACTAATAACATTCATATTCAACGCGATCATGCGAACCGGTTATATTCCTCAAAAATGGAAAGTATCGGTAATCACAATGATTCTTAAGCCAGCAAAAAATGAAACACAAATTCCATCATATCGTCCAATAAGCATGCTCCCACAATTTCCAAGCTATTCGAAAAATGTTATTAACGAAATTGAAACCAGTGTTAACAGTGCGCCATATTATTCCAGACCATCAATTTGGGTTTCGAAATCAACATAGTACCATAGAGCAAGTACACAGAATTGTAAATGTAATCAAAAGAACCTTCGAGGAAAAGAAATATTGTTCTGCTGTCTTCTTGGATATCACTCAAGCATTTGATAAAGTTTGGCATGATGGGCTAATTTACAAAATTAAAGAACTTCTACCTAAGAAATTTCACTCAATTCTGGAAAACTATCTTCTTGAAAAGCAATACATGGTTAAACAAAATTTTAAGCTCTTGCAAAAGTTTCGATTAATTAAATTACCTCTAGTTGTAGCTTTAAACTTATTTAACTAAATATTCATAAACAGATGTAACTCGTTTGTAAGTGGAGCCCCGTTATAAACTCGTACGACATCCTTGATTCTTGGTCAATATAAAACCATCCCCTCAAACCAGAGAAACAAAGTAAATCAAAATAATATCAATGCTAATGTTCATCAAGTTAATATTACACAATTTTAGTTGCTAACATAAAAAGTAATTGACTATTATAAGGAGAATCTATCCAACTCCTCAGACGACACTTTTCCGTTCAAAAAGGGTTCAAAAAGGGTACATCTTGGATGATTGGAATGGTAGCTTTGGACGAAAGGACCAAAACGTGGACTTAAGCAAGGAATGTAAAAATTAGGATCAAACGAAGTTATGTGGTTCAAAGCAATGTTGCCGATTAAAATACTTACCCATTATAACTTCAGTATAGTGGGAAAAGTACAAAACACACTAACATATAAGATACACGTCATTAGAAAAAGTATAAGACGTGACATATTCAACTTACATTTTATTATTTAATTTTTGTTGTTGTTGTTTCGTCTTTTGGCAGCAACACAAAAATGAAAAAAATCAAATAAATAAAATAATCTAGATTCAGGTCACAGACGACGCTTTACTAAAACATGCACAATTTTATTTTGGGACATTATAGTAGATCGCTGTTCGACCATATATATTTTAACCTAATATTACTTTGATTTATTTATTTTTGTGTAAAACTAAAAATTGATTTTTATATTTTATCAATTATTACGATAAAGTCGACATATAAAAATTCAACAGATTGGATCGAAAGATTAAAATTCGACAGTTTCAAATTCGATAGAGTGAAATTCTATGAAATGGAATACGATAGATTGAAATGTGATAAATTCGATTGGAATTTGATAGATTGGAATTCGCTAGAAAATATTGAAATTCGATAAACTGAAATTAGACATAGTGAGTGTAATTCAAAAAATTGCAATCCGGTTGACTTAGATCCGGCAGACTTGAATTCTATAAATTAAAATCCAATAAGTTGATATTCAATAGATTGCACTTCGTTAGATTAAAACTCGGTAGTATAAAATTGGATGGAGTTAAATTAGACCGCGTTACATCGCTTGTCGCCTGCACTCTGGCCGCATTTATCGTTATTTAAGGCAGCGAAGAAGTTAGCTCGAATTTTTGGTTTATTTCCCGGATAAAATATAGTTATCCCGAAAAATTGTAAATTTTGTAAAAACTATTGGCTTATTCTGAGGAAACTATTAATAAATAATTAAAATGTATCTAATACGGAAAAAAGTCAAGTTGGTCTCGCATGCGGAACATGCGGGAAGCGCAACAAAACCGTGTTATATAATATAAAAATACCGAACATACAAATACTTAGATAAGAGATAGACTTAGATATACAGAAACAAAAACGGGATTAATCAAACAATATTAAAATAACAAAATTTATATATAGAGATTATACAGGGTGAGCGCAAACATACTGCCCCCCTTTGACAGTACGCCGTACTTTCAAATTATCTTGTTGAATTGTCTTCTATCGGTTTCGGAGCTAATTTGATGATAGCTCGCTTGACAATACCGGTTGGTGTTTTCACAGATGCTACGCGAACTAGACCATCTGGTCCCGGGTGAACCTCGATAATACCTAAGATCCACTTTTGTGGTGGCACCCCATCTTCAGCAATTAAAACTAGCGTGTTGACTGTGACGTTGCTCGACGATGTTCTCCATTTTCCTCGCTGCTGTAATTCTGACATGTACTCTTTCTGCCAACGTTGCCAAAAGTGCTGATAGAGCTGGAGAAGTTTTTGATAACGGTCAAGTCTATTAACATTTAGAGCTTGAGGTCAGGCTTGATGATTGCAGTGAGTGGGCCCCCGATCAGAAAGTGGCCTGGCGTAAGAGCTTCGAAGTCAGATGGATCCGATGAAAGCGGCGCGGCGTGAGCGGCCGTGAATTTAGAGACGCATCGATTTTTGCGGTGATAGTGTTCAGCTCCTCATGCTGCAGCTGATAATATTCGATACAGGTGATGCTTCGCTGATTTCACTGCAACTTCCCATAGGCCACCGAAATGCGGTGATCGCAGCGGTATGTGAACAAATTGAATATTTGCCTCAGCACAGGCTCGTGTTATTTGGCCACCTATTTTTTGATCAAAAAATAATTCACAAAGATCTTTCAGCTCCCGACTACCTCCAACGAAAATAGTTCCTTTATCGCAATAAAGGTAACGACAAAATTTTCTGCGACTAATGAAACGATCGAGCGCATTGAAAAAAGCCTTGAGAATTCGGTAATATTATCGAATGTTTAGATTCGAATGATAAATCTGATTACTGTAATCGGCCTCCCACTCGAATAATTTCATTTTCATCGTGAAACGGATTTAAATTCTTAATCGAACTCTTGGGTCGAATTTTTTTTTTGGCCAGCATCAGTAAAAATTCTTCACGAAATCCTTGACGTTGTAAAATTTGGATACATGGATACATTTCAGCGATTGGTTTAGTTCGGCGACTAAACAACCGTACATTTTTGATTTGCAGGTGCATTTAGACCGGAAATTGTTCACAAATCGAGCCACATATCCAAATACTCGACGTATGGCGCAGAAGTTGTTAACAAATTTGATCTTCTGAACGCAATTAACATCATCAGTACTACGATTATGACGACTTCATTGTTGTTTCGTTTTTCTACCACCAAATCCGGATCGAATGATTTGTTGAATGTCGGTCAACCAGATGACAAACTCGACAAAAATTTAGGTCCAGAAACCCATAGTTTGTTGTTAAGTAATTGTTCAGGTAACACTCCGCGGGAAACCAGATCTGCATGATTATCCTTCGAACTGACATGATTCCCGACCGAAGATGATGTCAGGTTCTGTACGATTTAGCACGATTTTGTGCTTTTTTGTTTGGCCTGATGCGATCCTTAAACTTGGTCAGCAGAACTGCACCACAGAGTTCCAATCTCGGAAGCGAAACTGTTTTGATTGAAACAACACGAGACTTGGTGCATAACAGTTTGGTTGAAACTTCTGATTGCACGATTGATCGAATGTAGATGCAGCATCCATAGGCGGTGATTGATGCATCCGAAAATCCATGTACCTCAACAACATCACAATTTAGCGATAAAACGAAACGAGGAATTTTGATGTGATTGATCAGGGGCACTTGACTTCGAAATTTGGCCCATTGTGGGACGTAATGCTCCGGCAAAGTCACGTCCCACACTATTTTCAGTCTCCACAGGTGTTACAAAAATATTTTTGCCAGGACAATAATTGGATTGATTATTCCCAGTGGATCAAACAAACTGGCGATATCGGATAAAACTCGGCGTTTTGTACTTTTCGCGTCGAGCTGCTTTTGCGTGAAAACAAACTGGAGTTCATCTACGTCAGTTTCGAATTAAGGTTAGAATTACGTTTGGACCGATAGGGTGACTCGACGATTTATCTTGAACCCTTTGATGCAGACAGCAAGTTGCGAGAAACGGTGCGGCGGCCGTACCGTATGTAGCGGTGTTAAGGCGCATAGGTTGGATTCTCTCGTTTCGATAGTCATGCCACAAGAACTACTGTACATAAGAATCTCTAGTATCGAGAATAAATCATTTTGTATTGTCGGTCCGACCATCATGGTTTCATTCAGCGATTTTCCAGAAGAAGTCTTGCGCGAAGCATCGAAGACAATTTCGTTGTAGAATTTTGCGGCTTAATAACGCAATTGTGTGGCATGAAATAAGTACTTGCATTTTGAGAACCGAGCGGAAGACACGGCTTCCATGTTACCCAACGATACATACTCATGAATGAAGTCTTTATATTGACATTTAAGCTCGGGATACTTCGACAACTTGCGTTCGAGATTCAAAAAACGATTCTTAGCGGCACAGTAACAATCTCCGAGTAACGAAATATCTTCTTTGAATGGCAGCGTCACGATGAATCTTCCGGAGTCCAGTCGCTTGTAAGTTTGACTGAAATGAGCTTCACATTCAGCCTCTTCCATGGTAAACATTGATTTATTTTCACCATAACTTTCGACTGTCCAAAACCGTTCAAGTAATTTGTGTAATGCTGTATCTTCATTGTGGTTAAGCTCTGCAACTAAATTGCAAAAATTGTATTTATTTGTAAATTTACCACTCTTCCAGACACGATCCACTCGAACTTTGTCTCCCTCAATGATGGTAGATTCTCGTCAAGCTTAATTTGACCAGTTCCAAGTAGTTCAACGAATATTTCAGCTCCGATAAGCATATCAATGAGATGTGGTTAGTTTAATAATGGATCAGCTAGTACTATATCGGTTGGAATTTTCCAATCTTCAATTTGGATACATCTGGGAGGCTAATTCGACGTTAGGCGTTGCTAGGCAATACTAACATATCAAAACGATTGACATAACCACTCGAACATGATTTGACTTGTGTTTGACTTGAGTACTCATCTTGTTGCACGCAAAAGTTTTATCAATGCACCCATGGTAAAAATCAAATCATTTCTCATTCTCATTTGTCGGAGAACTGAAATTTTGGTGCAGATATCTGTGATTCAATATCACAGCTAATTCAATTATAATGAAGACAAATCAACGAAAGGATCCAGGACTAAAAACAAAGCAACCTTGATTATACAAGCCATAATCTAAAAAACGAAGCTTTTATAAGGGAATTAGAAACGAGAAAAAAAACAAAATTTTCATAGTAAAACACATAAAACATATGGGAAATCACTTTTTTTCCGAAGACAAATTTGTAAATGAAAACGTTGCAAATTTTTAATTATGATTTCTGAAATATTTTCATAAATGTTTGAATTTCAACATAATATAAATCTCGTTTAAGTAAATCGTTTTCATTTTCTTGTAATAATTGGTTTATTTAAACCAAAATATAAAAAAAAGTTCATAACAACAGCATTCTGGTCAAATCAAAAAGAAAAGCTTACTACAAATCGTGTGCATTAAGCCAATATACGTAGATGGCAGTGGGCAGTAAACATTTTGAAAAACCGTACCAAAAATCGCCACTTGGGAAAATTTAAGTTCAAAAATTGTAGGAATGCAAAACAAATTCTCAAAATATTAAGAACGTGTCATAATTTTGTGATTAAACAATTTTTTTCGTATTTTTCTGTATAAATCTGAGACATCTAACGTACACTAGTAAAACTAAAGATAAATGTAGCAAGTATTATTTTAATTCGTCAGATCCAACTTTGATGTATTTTTCAAAATGAAAGTTCGAAAAATATATTTTAGAAATAATTTAATTTTAATTTTTCTGCAATTAATATTTACTTAATACCAATAAACCCTTCCTGTATATTGTTGCTAAAGATATGTAGAACACTTTTGTATAAAAATTTTGTAACATTTTTGCTTTTTTCAATGAAAAACTTGAAGCTAAAAAACACCATTTTTACTATGGATTCTTATGGAAATTAGTGAAAAGTTATACCACTAAAAAAGCTTCAAAAAAATACGTCATAATGATTATGGCTCTATATTCTAGAAGGCTCTGCTAAAAATCGCATAAAAATTGGCCACCACACGCAGAGAAAAAATATGATTACTACATGATCATTGCAACTAAACTATTTTCCTCTTAATAATAGTATAATTGCTGTGAAATTGTATAATAATCGTAATACTATCATATTCTCTAAATGATTGTAACGAAAATAATTTAAACTGCAGGAACTATATTATTATTGAAAATCACTTGTTACTGTGATTCCTGCAACTATTAGCGGTGCCAAAATTATTATGATTGTGTTAAAAATATTTTCAATTGGTTTTACTGGTTGAAGCAATTGTTTACTTTTTCGTTATGGTTGCGGTGAAAATAAGGTTATTAACGATAGCGGTATTTTGTTGAGAAAAATTTAAACAAATTTAATTTTGATTTATTTTTTGTCCTATTCTTTCCTGTGTTCTATAACGATTTAAAAAAAGAATCATTTTTTTGGCTTTATTTAAATCATGCGGCGCTTTATATCCAATGCAATTGTTGTTGTAAATTTGTCAATAAAATACGCGATGATTTTAAATTCAAGTTCAAATTTATGTTACCAAAAACGCATGCTTTGCTGTAAAACAATAAGCTTTAGTATTTATTTCATCTTTCATAAAACGCCAACGAAATGGAAAGCCGATATTGCTCAGATCAAAATTACGATCTACAAACAAAATTAACTAAATTTTTTATGCGGTTTTCGCTGTAAACTTTGATTATCCAGATTACTCGGTCTCGAGAAAAGCGGCCAATATGTGTTTCTTCTCTTATTTTACTTTATTACAACACACAAAATGATAGTTCTAGAATGAATTTCAATAATCATTTTATTATTGTACTAATTCTGTTATGATTGTCTTAACTATATGATAAAATTTCGAGAACTATGTTAATGATTGTACCAATCATATTAATATTGTTGTACGAATCATGTTTATGATTTTGGAATTTAGCATCAATCATATTATGATTGTGGCAATTGTGTCATAATCACTGCAATTATAAAATGATGCGAATGATTGTATCAATCATATTAATGGTTGTGCAAATCTTGTTTATGATTGCAGCAATTAAGTTATAATTGCATTAATTATAATATATTTATCCTTGTTATAATAATTTTATATTTAACCTTGTTACTTGTATGATTTTTTTTCATTGTGTTTTCAAACATAGGAGCGTCAATACACATATCAAGTTAAGTTAAATAAGTGATTGTGAGTAGAGAATTAAAATACTTAGTGTATCGAGTTATTGTGACTTGTGAGTAGAGAATTAAAATTTGTTTATTTAGTGGATATAAATGGATGGGTTTAAATTAATAAAAACTACCTTTGAAGGTAAGAAAGCTATAGTGGGTTGTGTATTCGATTCAACAGATGATTACAATTCATTTTTGGAAACAGGTAATTTTTGATTAAAGACATTATGTAATGTAATATACCTATATCATAAAACTAATTGTTAAAATTTTCAGTAAGGAAATCATACTGTATCAACAAAGAAGACATCATCGGAGTTTTTTCACAGGATTTTGAGATAAACTCAGACATTTTTGGGGCTTACGTTGCGCAATTTATTGCGTCACCAGAATTCATTTTAGACATAAAATTGACAAGTAAATAATTTTTATCCTTTATATTATATTATATTATAATTAATTAATTAACATTCGTAAAGTGAGTGTAAGTGTTTTGGTTCAAATGTTGATATTATAATACGCACACAATCGATAGCTTTAGAAAAAATTCCAATAATTAGTTTGTTAGTGTATTAATAATATTATGACTGTGTTAACAATATCCTACAATTACGAGAACTATGTTGATGATTGTACCAATCACATTAATGGTTACACAAATCATGTTTATGATTATTGAATTTAGTTGCAACCTTTGCATATCATTGTAGCAATTTTGTCATTTGTATCGTTATTACAATAATTATGATGCAAATTACACAATTGCTAAATAGCTATGTATGCATCAACATAATTTGTATACCTATTAATATATTCATCTCTCAATTTTAATTTACGTATGCATACCTAAATGCTTCTCATTCTCACAAATAATTTTATCAATGCACCAAAAGAGATCAAACATATATGAGATTATGTTTTCCTTTCACAATGAGCTGATACTTATACCGAATTGATACTTTTGATCGAATACCGAATAGATACTTTGTACCGAATTGATACATTGGCTGCGGTCGAATTCTCGAGTAAATCCGCAATATTCGGTAAATGCATTTACCTTTTTTTGCTGGAGAGTAAGGGAAATAAAAATAGGTAAATCTTTTACATTTAGATACTCTATTCTTTATTGTTATAAGAATTGAACGAGTAAAAAAAAGAAAAAAATGTGTAATTTAACAGAAAACGAACATTAAAAATCTAAATTTACCGCAGTAAATGATTTACCCGAGAATTCGACCGCAGCCATTGTATGGAATTGTTACTTTGGATCAACTGACCCTTTACCTTTTAAGCTATATTTTCATGATACCTTAGATAATTTTTACGATATAATTTTTGATAAATTTTAACCAAATCTTCTCGATTCGTATTTGTTTAAATTATTTATTGGAATTAAATCCTTATTTTTGAAATAAAGATTTATTTACTGAAACAAAATGTATCTGACAAATATCCATTGATAAATGTTTTTATATGAAAATTAATTTAATTTCATTACATGATTTAAACAAATAGGACTAGAGAATCTTGGTTAAATTTATAAAAAATTCCATCATACAAATTATCTGAAAGTATCAAGCAAATAACTCAAAAGAATCAATTTACATATCGATTCGAGCCCAAGTATCAATTCGGTACCAGTTGGAAGTATCAATACAGAATTTGGTTGAAAGAGTAAAAGTAAAACCATACATGCGAATATCAATTTGAAAGCAAGTCGTAACCTTATATGTTTGTCCTTTTTGGTGCATTGCTGATATTGGTTAGTGAGAATGAGAAGTATGTAGGGATATAATAAACACACGTTAAATTTTTATTATTTAAAATTGAAAATTAATGTACAATAATATTTTGCATATTATGTAAAATAAAATAATTACATATGTTGATCTATCCATAATGTTTCCTGCCTTATTATTAAGATTTTAAGAATGATTTATTGTATTATAATTTTGATTTAATTTGTCACATTAAACGAAATAATTTGACCCGTAAAAATTAGGTTAAGTAGAAAAATCGAAAAAATGTATCAGGTTCGAATATCAGGTTAAAAGTATCAGGTTCTTGACTCAAAAGTATCAATTGATACTGATACCGAAAAGTATTGATTAAGCCCATCACTAATTACTATGGTTTGGGTTTCGGTCATTACGGGATGTTTCCCTATAAAATATGACAAAACGGTATATATATATATAGTGAATATTATATTATATATACACATTTTTCAGATCAAGTACCGGTACTTACACCTCCATGTTCAACTAGTGACTCAGTTAGGTCTCCATCGCCTGTTATTCCAAATGTTAAATCAATTAATGACTGTCTAGATGAATCACAGTTCATCAATTTTACTGGAACCACAATATTTGTACAATCAAATTATTCTCAAACGCTTCCTACAAATGAAGTAAGAATGGTTTCTTTTAATTATTTAAATTAAATATGATTTTATTATAATATCTACATTTTTCAACAATAGGATATTAAAAATATTGATGAAATAAAATTAGGATTAAAAGAACTAGAACAGACGGGAGCCCTTGAAAATCGCGATCGTGTAAAAATTGCAAAGGCCATTATATTGTTCGTCCTTAAAGAAGACAAAACAAGAATGTAAGTAAATGTTTTTTTAAGCTAAACAAATGCTAGTCGTGTTAATTCAACATTTTGCTATAATGAAAATTTAGCCTTCATAAATTTCTGGGAACGTGCTATTTTGATTTACATCTACAAATAAATATATTTTGTATTATTAACAAAAGCTCGTTCGTTTGTGGTGAATTAACTGAATTGCTATTGAGTAACTATTCCGATAGTTGAGTTATTATTCAGATAATTAAGCTATTGAAGTGAATTGGTCGTTCGTTTGCTACAATTCAGATAAATGTCAAATTGTTCAAAAATTAATTTTCTTGTGTTATAAAATAATTAAAATTTAAAGTTAATCGACTATTTTCTTGGATCAATTATTTTTGTGTGTAACATTACATTTGCAAATTCTTCGTGATTTGCGAAACTCACTTATTCGATCAAATCGTCATCCATTATAATAGAAAAATAATTAAAATTCTCTAAAATATCCTGGCTTCTTCGACAAAATAATGTCAAAAAACAACAAAAACAATTATCTGAATTATCTACACAAGCAAAATTATTATTCAGATAAATCAGTAGCTCAATATTTTTAACTGAAGTGAAGCATACCAAACGAACGGACAAATTACTTCACTTAATTCAGATAATTCAGTTAATTCACCACAAACGAACGCACTTCGAGACCCGCGGAAATTCTCTCTTTAGAAAGCCTGCTTGTTTTGTTAGGATACAGTTAAAATATTATTTTTAAAATATTATTTTTAACCTTATTACAGAATAACTAAAGACGATTTTCTGCAACTTGCGAATTCTATTGCCGAAATTTTTGAAGGTGAGGTAAAGGAGACCTATTACGTCCCATTTGCAAAGGGGCATCTGGCTAGGGGCAAATTGTTTGATGCATATAATAATTACAGAGCACGACTTAGCGCTGCCGGGGTTATAAGTAGGCGCATGAAATCAAAACCTGAAAAAGATCCAAGTAAATATTTTAAAAATTATTTTGATATGCTATTTTATCAATAGTTTTGTTCAAAAACTGCTTAGGAGAAACTCAACAGGATATACCACAATCGGATACCAATGTTGAAGAAAATAGCATTGCTTCTGACATTGCAAATATAACGACAGGTACCGCCGAGTGGACATCAATCAAGGATTCATGGAAAAAGACCCATAGCATTAGAAAAATTGAACTAGAAAATAAAAATTTTACTACAATCGAATATTTTCAAAAATATTCCGTTATTTTAAACGAAAAAAGGCACGAGCTAGTAAGTTAAAAATTATTTTTCGTAACAGAGCTTTTCGTTTTAATTATAGAGCTAAACCAAAATGTTACATTTAATTTTTTCAGTTTGAAATCGATTTTCTTTCAATTTACCCCCAATCACACTCTATTTATGAATGGCGAAAATATTACCAACAAACTTTAAATAAAGCCAGAAAGTTAAAAGACCGATCTGTTATTGAAATATTGGGCAACATTAAGGCTGCCGAAGAAGAAGGTATTAACTACATGATTTTTTATCAGATTTCGAACCAATATTTTTTTTTTGCTTTTATTTCAGACTCCAAGCTTGCCCTAGCATTCATGCTAATTCCATATTTGTTACCAAACCGCCGAAAACTAAGTAAAGTTGAAATACAGGAAACTTTTATACAATATTGCCAGGTAAAATAAAAAATAATTGTTTGCCTATGTAAAGCTAATCGCAATTTTTATTTTATAGAATATTATCGTAGCAGATGACGAGGCCAGGGAGGAGCTGAAACGCCCAAAAACCGAATACCAACCAAAAATTTTTATAATTGGCGATTCAATCAAAACAGTTTGTTTCGCCTATGTTGATATTTGCGACCAACGGTGGAAGTATGAAAATCCATTAAAGGCAATAGAAGTTTGTTTTTATTGTTTTATGAGCATGAACATACAGTATCCTAGGCAATGTTCACAAGTGTGGCAGTTTTTGCAACAACTGGTTTTTCACATTAATACTCCGTGGGTTGCTGTAATTCCAGTAATAAATACATTAGCTAACGATCTTAATTCAGATAAGTGAAACACTATTGTATTCATATATTTAATTACGATAGAATCGTATGTATCTATATACTTTATTTTATTTTTATTTTTTATTTTTTTAATATATTAGTTTTACCGATATGTCGATTACTTGCTTTAATTGTTTTGAACTATTAAAAAATGTCAATGAGTTTATAACTCATATAAAGATTTTTCACCCGAAAAGTACCTTAATGCCATGTACTTTCCGTAATTGCTCCCGATATTTTAGTGAAATTGAGTCATATAGGTATCATTTGAATTCACACTACATAAGTTTTGAAAGTAGAAGCATCAATACAGACGGCCCTCTAGTTCCTATTTATAATGAAGGTGAAGGTAATATCCACTGAAAACAATTATGAACTTGCTGTTACAAGGTGTCATTTGAATTCACACTACATATGTGTTCAACGTGAAAGCATCAATGCAGCAGGCGGTCAAGTTCCCATTCATAGTGAAAGTGAATTAATATCCACTGAAAACACTTATGAACCTCCTGTTACTAGCGAAACATATGACAGTTACACGTTATCTGCACCAGATTTTAAACTAGATCTTTTAAAAGAAATATTAAAAACGTATTGTAACGACTCTATTTCTCGAAATAAAAGCCATGCGATTATCAAAAGCATCGTTAATTGCTTCAGGAAATATTTGTTATTTTTAAAAAGAAGATTAAACGATTGCAATGTAACGTCCGACGTGCTAAATTTCTTAGACGAAATGTGTAAAAATAGTGTGGTAAAATCCGAATATATGTTTTTTAAAGAACTCAAAAAAACAGAATATTTCATAAATGTAAAGTTTATTTCCTTGCAAAAGGAAGTTCAGGAAGTTCTTAGCTTTGGTGGACAAACTATTTTAAAAACTTTAGATTTCTCTATAGCAATGCTACCATTGCGGGATGTTTTTAATGTTCTGTTTGAAAAGACAAACTTTTTGCGTGAAACCATATCTTACATGCAAAGTTTAAAAAGTCGTGATAAAGTAGTTACATACAATTTTGTTCAAAGTTCACTCTGGAATGAAAAAAGAAAACAAAAGTTATTGCAACACAGTGATACTGGTGTACTACATTTACCGTTATTCATTTATTTCGATGAATTTGAACCAGGCAATGTTCTTGGCTCTCACGCAGGGTTACAAAAAATTGGCGGAGTATATGTAAAAATTCCATGCATCCCCGAATATTTACAATCCAAGCTTTCCCACATATTTGTGGCAATGCTTCTATTTTCAGAAGATAGAAAAAAATTTGGTAACACTAACATATTTTTAGAGTTTATTGCGGAACTGAACTATTTACAAAACACAGGTATACAGCTCAAAAACGAAATCTCATTTGGTAATAAAAATATCACTACAGTTAAAATAGTTCCTTCATTAATCCTTGGAGATAATCTGGGGCTTAATACTATTCTTGGATTTTCAGAAAGTTTTTCCAGTAATTTTTTTTGTCGGCTTTGCAAACTACATCGTGATATCACAAAAGTTTGTATAAACGAGAACGTTGCCGAAATGAGAAATCCTAATAATTATTCTAATGACTTAGAATTAAATGATTTCAAAGCTACTGGAGTGAAAGAAAATTCCGTTTGGAATCGTATTAATGATTTTCATGTAACTGAAAATTATAGTGTAGACGTCATGCATGACCTACTGGAAGGAGTTTGTCACTATGAGCTAATTTTTATTCTTAATCGATTTATAAATGATTATGAATTTTTTTCGCTAGAACAGTTAAATTATAGAATGCTTACTTTTGATTATGGCCCTATATATAGTCGAAATAAACCACCTATTCTAAATTCGGATTCACTAAAAAAATCTAAATTGAAGCTTTCCGCATCTGAAATGTTAATTTTTTTCAAATGTTTTGCATTAATGATTGGCGATCTAGTTCTTGAATGCGAGGAATGGTCATTATACCTACTTTTAAGGCAAATTGTGTATATTGCTTGCGAATCGGATTCCATTCAGGATGGAATAGCTGAGCACTTTCAAGGATTAGTGAGCGAACACAACAGCTTGTATTTAAAACTTACAAAGAGTACTTTAAAACCAAAATTTCATAATCTACAACACTATGCAAATATTATTAAAAAAATAGGTCCGTTAAAACATATATCATCAATGAGATTCGAATCAGTTCATCAAGTTCTTAAAACTATAACCAAAAGCTCCAACAATAAAATGAATATTTTTAAGACAATTTTTATTAAGTATCAAATTAAACTGCTAGATTTTTTAATAAATTACAACGATAATACTGACAGTAAAGTTAAAACTGGCCCTGTAAAAATTTATGAGGGTATTAACAACTTTTTAGAAAAATATGGAATAGTTTCGAGCTCCTCAATTTATATTGTATCTTATCTCCAATATGAAAATATACTTTTTAAACCACGTATGGTTGTACACATTGGCGAATATGAAGATGATATACCATTATATGGTTTGATCAAATACATTTGCATAATTGATGGATCATACTATTTATGTATCCAAAGACTATTAAATCACGGAATAGATTCACACTATCACAGTTTTAGAATCGAACAGGAAGATATTTTTTTATCTGTAAAGGTAGACTCATTGGAATCCAATTATGTTGGTTATATTTGTGTGACAAAAAATAACAATAAATTTTTGAACTAATTCATGAATAAATTTATTCGTATAAATTAATGAAATATTGTAAAATTTATAGAATTTTAATACATATTTAAGGTATAATTAGGTACATATATAAATAAATATACATATATATATATATATATATATATATATATATATATATATATATATATATATATATATATATATATATATATATATATATATATATATATATATATATATATATATATATATATAGATATATATCATCCCTCTACTAATGAAATAGCGTATAAGGGTATAAGGAAGATCGTAGTTTTAAAATAATTCGCATTTAAATGTTTTTTGAAAAAACTTTTTAAAATAAAATCTTTTATCTCATAGAAAATTTAATTTTCTATGAAATAAAAGATTTTATTTTAAAAAGTTTTTTCAAAAAACATTTAAATGCGAATTATTTTAAAACTACGAACTTCCTTATACGCAATTTCATTGATAAAGGGACGATATGTAGTTTAGTAGAAACATAAGGTTTTAAACAATATGAATGTACATACATATATGGTTTATAATTAAATATAATATTCAATGAAGATTTGGGTATGTTTTATTTTCAAATTTTCAAATTGAGGATACATTTATGTTTCGTTGCAAGTATTTGCTTACAACTTACGACTGATTTGAAAGAACATTCCTGATGATAGCAACCATAAAATAGTATCTGCAATAATATTTGCTCAGTAAACCATAATACTGACAAATTTATAATTTTCTCTTCAACTATTAATATGATTGCAACTATCCTGATGCGATCTCCCCAATTTAAAATACTCTAAATAACATTATGGTGGTCATCATTTAACAGTTCCTCCAATAATATTCCTGATAATAGCAACCATAAAATAGTATCTGCAATAATATTTGCTCAGTAAACCATAATACTGACAAATATATAATTTTCTCTTCAACTAATAATATGATTGCAACTATCATGATGTGATCTCCGCAATATAAAATACTCTAAATAACATTATTGTGATCATCATTTAATGTTCGTTTTAATTAAAATGTTGAACTGTACCAATTATAATATGTTAATTTACATAATTGCAACAATCACAAATCCAATCATAACATGATACCTTTGAGACATAATTGTACTAACCATATTTTTTTTCTGCGTGCAGACTTATATGCAATATTTAGGTAAAATAATAATATTAATGCGTATGGTATGGTATAAATTAATTATTTGCTGTAGTTGTGATTGCTATACCAATATATGTACATACCTTATAGTTGCGTGCGTGTTTTAATATAATCAGGCGACCTACCTTCATATACGTATCATCTGTTATATTTGAGTGCATGTTGATATGTTGTTGATCCAATATCTTGATGGTTTGATGATGGTGTCGAATTTATTTAAATTATTATTTATAAATGTCTATTTTATGTACATATAATTAGGTGTTTATATTCTAGTTATATTGTATTACACATAACGCTGGTTTCTCACTTACATATATGGTTTCAAAATGACAGAGTTTGGAAATTGTAAATTAAATTAAAACCAGTCCTTTCTATTATGTGCTATATAATGACATCCGATCACATTATATTACGGTAAATGCATCCCGTAGTAAAACAGAATTTTAGGCCTGGTACCTGCGAGCGGTTGCGTTTATCTGTGCGCATTTCAATTATCCAAATTGCGGATTTTGAAATAATTTGAAGACAATTTTTAATTTAGAAGTTTTTATGTATAATTGCCAGGCAGCTTTGCCAGCATTTTGTCTTAAGATAGTTACAGAAATTTTCGTTATGAATTCCAAAAATTTATCAATATTGCGGTAATAAACCGTTTTACCGAAAATCGGTATTATATTCCCCACAAAAAAACTCAGCAGTAGAATAATGAAATTTTCAATTTAGGATTCTCAACATTAACCTGATATACAATTTAACCAAACTGCCATTTGAAATCTCAAATAAAATTAAAGTACGAGTAACTTTTTGGAATTACATACTAATGATGTGTGCCTGACGTCGATTTTTTTTTGACTAAATTGTTAACTTTTCCAAATTGTCGACTAGTTCGTACCAGTCGTTCAGAGATGGCATAAGCGAGTCAATAAGACAATCTGTGCCTGACTTTTCATTATTCTAAATTTCGACTTTTGGAACGTCAGCCGAATTATTATTACTATTTTACGAAAATAACTTTTCATTTTGGTCCACGCGCAAATTGATTTACCATGTTAATTTGTTTTTTTTTTCTAAATTTCTCAATATTATGTACACAAATTTATCTACAAAATATTAAATTAATTTATTGGCGCTATAAGAACATCGTCGTCCCAGGACTAGATTACGCTAAGCGCCAAAACCACTACTTTGAGAAAACAAAAATTAAAGTTTTACAGGTTATAATTATCTAATTTACGACATTAACTAAATGGTATTAGTTTGTTATGATGCATTGTTGATTTGGTAATAATCATCAAAACACTAAATTTCCGAGACTAGGAAAACTTTTTCTAAGCTTGTAACACTTTGCATGATCTGGACGATATATAATCGAAAAAAATTTGAAAACCAAACAAGAAAATTTAAGTTACTTTACTTGAAACAAAAAAAAAAATATTTTAAAATAACAAAATCAAATTACGAAAATTATCGTCCAAATCATGCATTGTGTTAACTGAAAATTCGATCCACACAGTGACTATTACGCGGTTGGTGCCGGCTATGCATCAGGGTTATGGGCGTGGGGATTTAAGAGTATGCGTGTATCAGATTTAACCGCGGGAAAGGATGATTCTGAATACCTACCCATTCGGACATTTATCCCTTCACTAATTCATCCAACCGTTGGAAAATTATCTCATTTTTAAAAATTTTTAATAAGAGAATAAAAGAAAAAAAAAACATTTTCTTTTAAATTTTTCAAACTACACAAATTCAAAAATTGTATTTCAGTACAAAAAAAAAATCAAAAAGAAGAGACAAATAAATCTATAACAATAATGGCGAACAAAACTGAAAAAAAAAATATCGACTTAAGCTAACCTAGCTAAACTTAATATTACCCTACACCAGAGCTTAGGAACTAATAATAATACAAAAAAAAAATTGAATCATATAATTTAAAAAAAAATAATTGTACAAAAGAAATAAAATTATTTAAAATAACAAAACTTCTCCGTGATGCACCCTGTTGATGGTGTTTATTATAAATTTATAAATATTTATTTCTGTATTTTTTTAAAAAATTCGCTAAAACAATGCGATTACTAGTTAAATAAAAAAAATATTGAATTAAGTTTATTTCTTGAGTTTAATGTGAGGTTTCAAATTCAATTGGGTTTTTTTTTGTGGTTTACAGACCGCGACGGCACTATAGAAACTTTTCTGTTCACTTCGTCATTGTTTTTTTTTTTGCTAGATTTTTCACCAAATTCTGGAAAATTCTTTTTACTATGTATTTAGTTTTTTTTCCCAGTGTGTTAAAATTCGCTAAACTATATACTTATAATTAATGTGTTGGAGTTATTCTCACCAACTTTTCTTTTTCAAAATTATATCCAAAACTGTCCCAAAAAATCATCACTGGCCCGCTTATATAATCGCGTTTGACCCCACCAAAAAAACGAAGTTTCGCGCGCTCAATTTTCATTGGTTGGCTTGCGTAATAAAATTTGTATCGATCTCTTCACCAACCAACGTGCGGAATCTATTAACAAACCGATCAATTATCAGTTTGTGCTTATTAGTAATCGGTCTGCGTTATCAATTATGCATACAAGAAAAGGGCTTAAAATCAAATGTTTGCTGGTTATTCAGGCGATTCACACTCGCATAACAAAAATATTGTGACGGCGCATTTATGCGTCGTTATAAGCTTCCAAATTTTCCAGCGACTCAGTTTTTTGTTTGAGCTAATATTTTTGTGTGATATAGCGGAAAATGGATATAGATTATATTGCAATTTTCAAAGAATTTAGGTAAATTTTACACTAAAATATGGTCTTTAGCGGAATTTCCATTATCATTTTTTTAAAAAAGAATGAAAGCACTTTTGGTAATTTAATTCAATTACTAAAAAAAAAAATCATATTTTATTCCAAAATAGAACATACCTATAATGCTAAAAAATTATAATATTTCACTCGTTAAAAATGTAAATAAAATTCAAATTCGTTCATTAATAATTTTAAATTTTAGTATAAGAGCCCATTTTATAATAATGGGTTTACTCCGTTTTAAAAACGGTATAATAAAAGTTTTGATCAACTTTAGGCATGAACTTAAGAAGACTCAATAAATCTTTCCGTTTTTCTTCGCTTATTTTAATTTTATTGTTTTGAAATGGTATGATTTCAAAGATATAATCCGTTTGAACACTTCACCGACATTTTTTCTGGCCCTTCGAGAACTTGTTGATTTAGTTATAGAATCCGTATTAAAAACATCTTTGAATGACCGCTTATATGAAATATTCATTATGTTACGTGATTCGTACTTTATATGTCGTACTTTAGTAAACTGAATGCAAGAAAATTTAAATTTTTGGATTGCTTGGCTGTAGTGCTTGAAATCGCCAGGTTGTATTTATGTGCAATATTTTCAACTTTTCTTTGGGAAACTTAGCATTAGAAAGTAACCGTACTAATCCAATTGGGCTAAAGATTTTCATATTTCTCAAGTACTTTTCTAACGTACTATGAACAGCGTCAACTTCTTGCAACATAGAGTGTCCGGTTTCTAAAAATTTTTGCTCGATTAACTTCACATGAGGATTTTCCTTCATGAATTTTAAAAAACTTAGGGGCACAATTGAATTGCGATTCTGCAGAACGCATCAATCCGTCCAAATAGTAATTCTTTCTGTTTGTGGAAAATCTGACATCACTGCTTGCAAAATTTTCACAAAACCACTCGCTAATTCGTTTCCACCTCGTCCTTGCATTGTTTCATTCCAGAAACTACAATAGGTAGTTCTATTATCCTGACAGTATCCAGTAAGATTTAAACATAGCAGCTTTCTTTTATAATAAAACCTGTTGATATTTGCTTTGGGTAATGCATAAACGTTTTACAAATCAACGACAAGGATTCGAGTATTTTTCTAACAATTTGTTCTGTCGACATCTTTTTCCGCTTTCGCGTCCAACTTGTTTTGCATATGTTTCGAAAATTCCTTTTGGTCTGCTTCACTCAATATTTCACCGTTATTCATCTACGTCTTGTGCTCTTCACATTTGTTGTACAAGTCCTTTTTAGGAAAAAAGAAAGCCAAATTAAATTTCGTCTCAAATATGTGCTGGTATGCCCAAAACTTAATAGGATCTACTATTTCGTTGCAATATAATTCGTACATTTTCCTTATACTAAGATGTGGTTTCAAATACTTTTTGTTAGATGAATAGAACGATAATAATGGGAACCCATTGTTGCAAATCCACTGATATGACTTGCAACTTCATCCAGTTTATTTGGTAGCAATGCGTTCTTCTTGTGTCTTCCTTTAGCTGGGGACTTTGATGTAGTAGTATTTGGATCTATTAGATGTGCGAAATAGTAATTAATGTACTGGTAAAAAACAATTGGCAGACTCTCTTCAGTTTACCGGCTTTTAGGAAATGGTAGATGAACGTATTCTTTCTGCGAGAGTTGTTATTAGTGGTTAGTTATTAGGATTAGTTCTTGATCGCCATACTGGAACCTTAAACACTAAATTGCCGAAAAATTCGCCTTTAGATTTTGAACTTAATTGCCAAAAATTATCTAATATGAATGTTCTCGCTGACAAATTGAATCGTTCATGGCAGCCATATGCACAGGCTTCCCCACAACCCATTTTTATTTCTCGTCGTTTACGATTTATTCTCAAACTATCAGTAAATTGGTCCCTTCTCTGAGATTTTACCGTTCTAACATTTTTTTTTCCATTCTTCAGGGCACCTAGGTCTTTTACTGGTCAATGTTTTAGAGCAACCTGGTACATCTAAGATTATTAGCAAAGTTAGTCATATTATACAAACGTTCAATTACACAAGTTTCTTACTATCACGCAAGTCATCAATCATTCTTTCAGGATCAGGTGGAAAGTATTGAGGATCGGCGTCCGAATCAAGAACCGATGATTCTATAAATTTCAAGAGAACTTAGATAATACATCCAAATATTTGGAATTGAAAATTATACCTCTGGAATCAAAATCTTCATTTTCCCTTATAAGTTTCATTGTGGGGCTCACCGAATTTTGATTATTTTCAGGTGTTGGTGGAATTATAGTGAATGGGGAATGCATTGAACAATCGTGCTGTTGTAGCTTATTCAACAAAGTTTGATTAACGAATCTTGACTATTTACAGGTGTTGCTGGGATTATGGTACATGAGGTATGCATTGAACCATAATTTTCATCAAGCCCATTCAATAAATTTTCAAATGAACGAAACACTTTAAAGTAACCGCAAAGTATGTTATTTAATTAAATTTTAGTTACTCTTTTTCTGACACTTACCTCATTTGATCAACATCAAATGCTGGTACAGGTGAACTACTTTTATCACGATTTTGGATTGGTTTGATTATACAGCCATCCAATAATTTTTACTTAAACACAAAACTAGGAAATAATTTACGGAAACAAATTTAATCACGTGTTTTATGACCCACTCTTTCAAATTTCTCTTGTAAAGGGAATTTTTTTCGAGCTGAAATTCCCTTTTAGATAGATTTTAGTTTGTACGATTAGACAGATAAAATTAATGACAAAAACTCGAAAACTATATCAACGGCTGGATATAGCTGAACAAAACTCAATAAAAATAATAACACAACTTCATTTGAGTTTGGATATAGCGTTTTTTAAAATGTAGCAGAATAAGCTAAATGTTTTTTCGAATATAGCTTATTAAATAAAAACACAATTGTTTAATTTAATGTTACAATAAACAATATTTAACCACACTTTAATAATTTATCGATTTGACTTAGTCACACTGGGACGACGATATCGCTTTTCTAAGAAACAATATAAATTGGAGTGGCCTAAAAAAATTCAATTGTAATGCACTTAGTGCAAGAATCAGAAAAACCAAAGTGCGGAGATAGCGTTAAACAGGATTTAGCGTAGTTTAGTCGCTACAAAGTATTGAAAATGGTGGATAGCGGAAAACACAAAAACCAGTTTCCTCAGCAACGGGTAGTCTGATTAAAACGTATATACGCGCAAACGAAAGAGGATGGTTTGAAACCTAAGAAACCGTCAAAATCCGGAAAATGTCAATTTGGTGGTTAGCGTAATCTAGTCCTGGGACGGCGACATCTAAAGACTTGCAAAGTCGTTAATGAGTTCGGAAAAACCGGATAGAATATTTTAGCGCTGGTAAACTAAAGAAGATATCTCTGTTCGATCCAAAAGTTTCTTCAATCCAGGTTGTTTACGCATGATCTGGTTGACCATGTAATTCCTAACATAAAGTTGAAATTAAAATCTTAGGTACAAAAATATATAAACTTTAGTTAAATCTGACAACAATTTTAATTTTCTTGAATAATTTGATTAATTTTGATAAATTTTTTGAAAAATTTCGTATTAAACGAATTCTCCAATTTAAGGGAACTATTTCTAAAATGAATGAAAATTATTTCGAATTGAATAAACTGTTTTTCGGAAAGAATGAAACTAATTTCGAGTGGAATGAAAAGCTAAAATTGTATCACTAAAATTTATAAAATATAACAGTAATTAAATAAAAGGAACCTACTGGTTATCTTGTAACACCAGCGAGTGTCATATTAACAGGTTTACTCTGGTAGAAATTTGAAGAACAGCCGTATGTTCAGATTTCTGCTACGGGCTCATGTGTATATAGCCAAAAATGAATATTTCAGAGTTTTCCATTTGATATTAACATTGCGAAATCCTTGGCTTATTTATATTTTACTAAACAAACTAGATGTGGAGACGCAAGCATTCTGGTCACAACAGAGCATTGAAAATAAAGATTTTCCTGAACTAACAGAGTTTTTTGAATTTTTATAAAATCGTACAGATGCATTGGAGTCATTGAAAGCGTGCTTATACATCAAAAAATCTTCTTCAAGTCCGCCGACGAAAATAGTTAAATCGATCGACGATCATAAGCTTTTTGAATGTGAAATGTTTAGGACAGTATCCAAACAAAGAGAAATTGTTAAGAAAGAAAAACGATGTTCCAACTGCTTCAACTTCAGTCACAGCGTTTATGCAACTCGATCCAAAGTCAGATGTCGTAATTGTCAACGAAAATATCATTCGTTTTTACACATGGATGAACAAGCAAATATTAGCCTACAATAACAAGCTACGACCACCGATTCAAATCAAACTGTTTCATCCAACAATTACCAGGCCATGACGACATCCCAAGTCGTATTATCCACAGCTATGGTAAAACTAAGATGCAGCGACATAGATGAGATAGATTGCAGATCGTTATTGGATTCTTCATCACAATAATCTTTCATCACTGAAGAATGTGCTCAGAAGCTAGGATTGCCGAGAACCAATGGGAGGATGTTGATGAATAGCCTTGGAGCTCTTTCAGTGCGGCCAATTAATAAGCAATACCCACAATGTGAAGTTGAAGTATACGTTGTACCAAAAATAGCTGAATTCATTCCAGCCAATGATTTTGATCCACTTGAGTGTGACCAACTAAAAGGATTGACTTTAGCAGATCCAAAATTCAACAGAAGAGGTCCAGTTGAGATTCTGCTTGGTACCGAGATTTACTATGGAATAACTGAAGGTAAATAATACTATATTAATAATCGTGTGGTTGCAGAGAAGACATCACTGGCCTGGGTTTTGGCAGGAACATTCGTTGAGTAGCAGAAAAATTCGACATCCTGTTTTAATTTATTGATCAACAATGACGCATCATTCCGAGCTTTTTGGGAAGTAGAATCGGTACCAACCAAGCCACAATTAACTATTTTGTACTACGACTACGAGAAGCCAAGAAGGAAAATTTGTCGTCAACCTACCATTTTCTGAGCCCCCTACTAACATTAGTCCAACATTTCAGGTAGGAGTAGATCGACTAAGAGCAATGGAAAGAAGATTTAGGCGCTACGTCAATTTCGAGATTTGTACGTTGCTCTTATGAAGGAGTATGAAGAATTGGGCCATATGGAGAAAATAGAAAATAGTCAATTATCCCAGCGGCAATATGATCTCCCACATCACGGCGTTCTCAAAACATCAAGTTCAACAACTAAACCACCGGTCGTGTTTGACGCATCAACTAAGTCAAATACCGGAAAATCGTTAAACAACGTCTTACGTGTGGACCCAGTTATACAATCATCATTATTGGATATCATTTTGCGCTTTCGTCAATATCAATTTGTCTACATTTTACACTTTCTGCCGGAATCAATTTGTCTTGACTGGGGACGTCGAAAAATGTATCGTCAGGTATTAGTTGATCCGCAGGACGCAAAAATGCAAAACAATGTTTGGTGAAGCAGCAGGGACCATCCGGTAAGCCATTATCGTCTGAAGACTTTAACATACCGTACAGCACCAGCATCATTTTTACGAACAATGTGTCTACAGGAATTAGCTAAATTGAACCATGAACAGCATGAAGCAACAGCAACAGCAATAGAAAAGGATATTTATGTAGACGATTTGATGACAGGAGCCAATTTGAAGCAAGAGCTAGTAGAATCACAAATCAGGATTTCCAAAATTCTACAATCAGCCAAATTTAATATGAGGAAGTGGTCATCAAATGACGAGGAAATTCGTCGAAAAATTTGCGACAAAAATGACACGACAGGGAGCTTGACAATCGCAGAGCATCCGGAATCAACAAAGTTTTTTGAGTCCTAAACAATTTAACAAAATTAAAGTTCATTCGAAATTAGTAACAAATAAATTACTCAATCTACATAACCCAAAGATCTTAACTAAATGAGCACATGTTTTACAGAAATTCGGAGGTCCCGTCTATCAAAAAACAATAATAACGACTTTATTAAAGATAGTATGATATATGTAAAATAAATTACAACTCTCAAAAATTTAGAACATAAGTAACTTAGGACAGGCGTGTTGCTAACTGACCTATATGTAAGTTCGCGTAAAATTAAATATTAAAAAAATTCTAAGTCTGGTCCAAAGATCGTACCCAAATGGACATATATTTTTAAGGGTATTGGGTGACCCATTCTTTCTAAAAAATATTACTCCTTTCAAAAATCTAGAAGATATGTGACTTAGGACAGACGTGTTACGCCTCTATATGTAAATTCGCATAAAGTTAAATATTAAACAATTTCTCAGTTCGGCCCAAAGATCGTACCCAATTGGACATATATTTTTATTAGTAGTAGGCGACCTCCTCTATCTAAAAAATATTACTTCTTTCAAAAATCTAGAAGATAAGTATCATAAGTAGGACAGACGTGATGCGCCCCTATTATATGCATATTCGCATAAAGTTGGATATTAAAAAATTTCTAATTCTGGCCCATAGATCGTACCAATGTAAACTTATATTTTTAAGGATAGTGAGTGACTAAACATGCCCTACACCGGCATATAGGGACGCATCATGTCGGTCCTAAGTCACTTATCTTCTAGATTTTTTAAAGAAGTAATATTTTTTAGAAAGGAAGGGTCATCCACTATCCTTAAAAATATATGTCCATTTGCGTACGATCTCTGGGCCAGAATTAGACATTTTTAAATTTCCAACTTTATGCGAACCTGCATATAGGGACGCATCACGTCTTTTCTAAGTCACCTATCTTCTAGATTTTTGAGAGAAGTAATATTTTGTAGATAGTGCAGGTTGCCTACAACTAATCAAGATATATGTCCACTTGGGTACTATCTTTGGGCCAGAATTATAATGTTATTAATATCCAACTTTATGAAAACTTCTATATAGGGATGCAACACGTCTGTGCTAAGTGGCTTATCTTCTAGATTTTTGGAAGTTCTAATATTTTTTAGAGATGATTGCCAGCTACCCTTAAAAATATATGTCCACTTCGGTACGATCTTTGGGCTAAAATGAGAAATTTGTTAATATCCAACTTTATGCAATCTTACATGATACAGGAACGATTCACGTTTGACCTAAGTCAGTTCTTCTAGATTTTTGAATGTTGTTATTATTTTCAAATTGGGGAGATTGCCCTCCATCCGTAGTAAAGTCTTTGTCATGTTTTTTGGCTATAGAGGGGACCTTCGACTGTCTGTAAAATATGGGTGCACTTAGTAACCATCTTGTGGGCGCAATCTGTAATTTTTATATATCAAATTTCGAATGAACTTAGATTTTGCTAAATTCATTCTTTGGACAATTTAAATTAAAACTTGAGTTTATTTAGTTGCGTTTTTGCAAATTTAAAGTACATAGTAACTAAAATAAATGTTTTACCTAAAAATTCTTAATAACGATTACAGGAAAATCATTTTTTACGACAAATGTTTAATTTTAGGACAAAATTCACACCTGTAACGTAATCCCTAAAGATTACGTTAGCAGACACAAGAATAGAGTTCTGGTGCGGTCTGGTAGCTGGCTAGAGTTCGCAGTGCGGCGTGGGGTTGGGCAGACATATTCCTGTGCTTGAATAACCGCATGAAAAAAAATAGAAGGGAACGGAGAATTGAGACTATCTTTGCCACATCCTCATTAGCTAATGAAAATCATAAATAGGGTGTGATCATCCAGAAGTGACAACTTCAATCCCTGCCGATCCCCGTCATGACTGCCTATAGGGCCCCCTTATCGTCGGGCCGCCTACCGGGATGCTGTTTTCCAGTCGCAGCGGTGACCGACGCCAATAAGGGATGGAAGGGCGCCCTACAGACTGACCTATTCGAGACCCCCCGGAACGGAAATCGTCACCCCCGCACGATCAACACATATAGTATGCCGCCCCCCAGCACAGCCTGCTCTGGGGAAACGAACGGCATGGCTGGAGTTAAAATAGTCGCCCAACCCAACACACAGCCATCCCTAACCACACCTGATCACACGAGGAAGTTAATTATTCATGTCGCCATAAACAATCAAATAAAGGGAAAGAATAAATTCACATCAAAAGGACAGTTTCAAGGTCGCAGTAAAAATCAAACCACGAAACAAACTCAACTACCCAATTCAGTTATAAAGATGAAAATCAATACTCCGGATATCAAATGGAATTTTCCAGACGAAATACCGCACGCAAAATCTATAACCAACACAAGTTGTAAGTACTATACATACAGACAAGAGCGCACAAGTTGTTAATTCAATACACATTTTTTTCCCCCGATAATGTAATAATTGTTGAGCTTATATCCCATGATCAATATGCAATTTTTATTTTAAATGTGTTTCAAAACAAACGAATTTGAAGAACATTCAAACCGCTCATACCATAATCCAATCATAGAACATAATCAGAACAACTACAGAATACGCGATGGACATTGGGTGGATGAATTTTATATCGTCAATATTTTCTTTTCTTTGTACTGTTTGTGACACCACGGCCGGTCGTAACCCATCCGTTATGCAGAGGGCTCAAATTAGTTATGCTGTGATTGTAGATAAATAGCTGCTGCGATTTTGGAACTAAGGAAGCAAATTCAACCGGTTTATTCTCCAGAAAAAACTCTTAAGACCAAAACTCTTCCAGTTTTCAGTGGAATCATTAAAAGCCATTCGTTGCTGAGCCTCTCTCGAGAATTTTTTCGATCGAGGAGTCTACCATCTCCAACATGAGGCTTGAATTTGGATTCATCGGGAGAAAATGTTATTCCACATCACTTGAGCCCAAGTCCTGGGCCCACAGGCAGCTTTAGCTAGTCTTCTTCTCACGAAGCTTGATGAAATTCGTTTGCCCATATATCTCTCTCTGGATTCCTTCTTAAGTTCTACGACGGTAGGCGTAAAAGTGAACTAAACTAAGTGTTTGACCTAGTTCTTGCGGGGGATGTACTGCCGTAACAAAACCAAAAGGCAGTGCAACAAAATATTAATATGAAAGTTAGAAGTTGCACAAACCAATAAAGCACAAAAAAAAGTATATACAATATATTCCACTACTTCCACGCTTTTAAGTCAAAATAGGGTACTCTGAATATTTTGACATTTTTTTGATTTTCCCCCCTAATTTCTCATAAATGTATCTAAAATGAAACAAAAGCCAATGTGGCTTTCAAAAGTTTTATAATTTTAGCAAAAGAAGACTTCAATTTGTAATAAAATATGTTTGACCCATTTATTTTCCCAGCACTGTACAAATATGTATATGAACAAAGAAAACTAAGTTCAATCAATTTTGATTGGATCAAACTATTTTAAAGAAATTAGCTGATTTGCCTTTCTGCGGCTAAACAATGTATTTTCTAGTAAATAAATCCGTATCAAGTAATTAATTAAAGAAATTAAACAGAGTAATTGTTCATATTGTGACATATCCGCATGTTTTCCATCACCCCATAAGGATTTATAAATTGAGAATGTAGGTACATGATATACGTTAACTAAATTACCCTTTTATTTAATATGTTTTAATTCTACATATTTGTTCGACATACAGAAACGTGTGTAAAGTAAATTCCAACTCAACACATTATTTAGTTAAGCCACTAATAACCAATTCGTCATAATTTATTATATGTACCTATATACGTAAATGTATATGTACAGCGTACAGGCTTACAAGTTTCATACAGCTACACAAATAAATGATTTGTAATGAAAGTTCTGTTGAATATGAAAAATGATAAATAATGATACCCGAGTACATAAAAAAAGGGAAATAAAAAAGGATTAACATAGATTTTTTTAATATATAATAGAAATGTTTTGTTTTTGCTAGTTTTTATAACTCTATATAGGATAAACAGATAGATAAGGAATATGAGAATGGGAAAAATTATATTTATGATAAATTAAAAAATAATGCAATCACATCATATTTATCTTATCATCAATTATATTACAACATACTTTTTATTCACAACCGGAATGTCAACATGATTAATGGGATTTCGAATATCCGGAATACCCTTAAATAAAAAAATAAAAAAATTAAAACTGTTGTTTCATGATTATTTTATTTATGATTATCAAAATACATACTTCCCATGTATCGAGTTCAGCATGTATTCAATCAACAAAATTTATTGAATATTTATTTACTACTTCGTATATTCGACGCTTTTACAAATTTCAACAACATAAAATTTAACAATCCGCAGGATTTACCCAAAGTTTTAGTGGATCGATTTAGTTCTATATAAAAAAAAATATGCTGACTAAAACTTTGATTTTCCCTTTTATTTTCCACATCGATAAGACATCATTTCATGGTAATTTAAAAAAATAGAAAAAAAAATGAAAATCCGTAAAAACGCATATCAACCATAATATGAACAACATATAGTAAAGGTACACAAAAAAGGGGTAATTGGCTTAATTTCCATTTGAAATCATTTTTGATTTTATTTAGGGCATATATTATCATTTAACGGGGCTTATTATAAATAAAACTTATATAAGCGGATAGGATTACTAATATACTAATATCTTGTTTGTATTTCGTAGAAAAATTATAGATGAAAATATAGAATTTAAATTCAATATGTATCTAGGGTGATATTAAATTCCAAGCATTAAATTTGTATAATAACTCCATTCATAAGTGGAATATTGAACAATACTTTCTATAAGATGTTAGTATGTAAACAAATAATTTCTTAGAATTTCAAGATATTAATTTCAAGATACAAATTCAGAGCCAGAAAAATCGAAAATCTGCAATTGTGCTCCGATTTCGTTGATTGATACCTCTATCAATAGGCGTTGAGACCTGTAAACGTCATGCCAACGGTCATTTGGATCCCTCGCACATTTCTACACATTTCGCAGAAAAATTCAATTTTATTGAAAATCAACTGTACTATAGCCCACAAATTCAGAGCCAGAAAAATCGAAAATCTGCAATTGTGCTTCGATTTCGTTGACTGATACCTTTATCAATAGGCGTTGAGACCTGAAATCGTCATGCTAACGGTCAATTAGATCGCTTGCACATTTCTACACATTTCGCCACAAATTTAGAGCCAGAAAAATCGAAAATCTACAATAATTGTGCTCCGATTTCGTTGATTGATAACTCTATCAATAGGCGTTGAGAACTGAAATCGTCATGCCAACGGTCATTTGGATCGCTCGCAGATTTCTACACATTTCGCAGCAAAATTCAATTTTATTGAAAATCAACTGAACTATAGCCCACAAATTCAGAGCCAGAAAAATCGAAAATCTGCAATTGTGGTCCGAATTCGTTGATTGATACCTATGTCAATAGGCGTTGAGCCCTGTAATCGTCATCCCAATGGTCATTTAGATCGCTTGCACATTTCTACATATTTCGCAGAAAAATTCAATTTTATTGAAAACCAACTGAACTATAGCCCACAAATTCAGAGCCAAAACAATCGAAAATCTGCAATTGTGCTTCGATTTCGTTGATTGATACCTCTATCAATAGGCGTTGAGACCTGTAATCGTCATGCCAACGGTCATTTAGATCGCTTGCACATTTCTACACATTTCGGAGCAAAATTCAATTTTATTGAAAATCAACTGAACTATAGCCCACAAATTTAGAGCCAGAAAAATCGAAAATCTACAATAATTGTGCTCCGATTTCGTTGATTGATAACTCTATCAATAGGCGTTGAGACCTGAAATCGTCATGCCAACGGTCATTAAGATCGTTTGCACATTTCTACACATTGCGCAGAAAATTCAATTTTATTGAAAATCAACTGAACTATAGCCCACAAATTCAGAGCCAGAAAAATGGAAAATCTGCAATTGTGAAATGCAGCAAATTAATTTACAAGCCATAACTACGGGAATGCCTAAGGGAAATGGTCAGGTCGAGCGTATATTTCGAATTGTTATACCAGCTTTATCAAAACTTGCTCTTGAAAATCCTGAGGCTTGGTATATACATAGAAACCGATAGATTGCAGCGATACTTAAACAACACGTATCAACGTAGTATTGGAATGTCACCGTTTGAGTTGTTGATAGGTACCAAATGCGGTGCCCTGAAGATACAATGATGAAAGGTACTATTGAAGAAGAGTTTGCAAAGGATTACTATCAGGAACGGCAGAGTCTGAGGGAAGAAGCAAAACAAAACATTCAGAAGGTTCAAGACGAAAACAGGAAGACATTCAACAAGCGGCGAGTAAAACCAAACGACTATGAAATCGGTGACATGGTGATGATTAAGCGCATACAATTCAGTGGAGGCAATAAGATTCAAGCCAAATTTTTAGGTCCTTACGATGTGGTAAATATGAATGGAAAAGACCGATATGATATTAAAAGGGTCGGTCAAACTGAGGGGCCTCTATTGACTTCTACTAGCGCCGATAATATGAAACGGTATTATGTTGGAGTGTCTGATGATGATGATGATGATGATGAAGCCGACGATGATGATGATAATACAATTAGCGAGGAGACAAACGACGGTATATTATTGATGTCGTCCGGGTCGAACGACATAGCAGGATGACCGTGTAGAAAGAGGTCCAACAGGTTTTAAACAATATGGCTAAGCCTATTGTAATTTATATTTTTGAGTTCTGTTGAATAAAATCAGTTAATGGAATTATTACAAAATAATAAAAGTTAATTATCTTGTATTTTTATGTAAAACCTAAATTCCTAGTGTTCAATTCCAAAAAGTAACCCTTGCTACCCGGGTACTTTAAATTTAGAGTAGTTTGGATACCATAATTATAATAAACGATAATCTTCGACTAATTTTAATAACCTTATGGCCCTCAACTAATAATAATAATAATAATAATAACCTTACAAAATACATTCTCTTAGTCAATATCGTATAATTTTTGTATGTTGTATAATATACTTAACAACTGTTAATTTATTTTTAATTACCAGGATAAATAATTTTTTATTCTGTATTTTAACTTTTCGGAACTATTAACACATAACATATCTGCCGCTATAAATAACATATAAATAGGGGAGCACATCGAATATATAGCTACCCCTCTATAATTGGCCCATTTTTGCGCCCACAAAAAACAACAAAAAATCAAATCAATCATAAAATACAACAAAAAAAAAAAGAAATTGGAAAATCATTTAATTTTCATTCATTATTGAATATTTATGGCATTGACTTTTAGAATGAAATATGTATATTGTGGCGCCCCGCGTGAGGTCGAATTTTATTTCATTTCGTAAAAAATCCAAAAATCGCCCTATTTTATTATTGTATTAATAAACGTGTAGTAATATGCTTAAAGTTAGCACCGTATATAGTTGCAAGTAGTAACTACTCTCTTAACAAAATACTATAACTATTAACGTTTTATGAGTGTGTGTGCCTTATTTTATGTATTTATTGCGACTTATCATTTGGAGCTTTTTGTTTACTTTAACAATAATTTTAATAGCGTTATTGTTGTAGTAAAATCGATAGTAGGTAATTATACGTAGAGTAAAAGATTTTAATATTAAATACATAAATGACCAACTAGCACGAATAATATAAATATTATTAGATTTTTTAGTTTGATATTAGAAAATATAAATAAAAATATTTCATCAATCCCTCTCCCTTTCTCTCTCTATCTTTATTATAAATCACTATTATTTGAGATTGTAAAGTCAATTATTAACTGTTGCTTAAAACAAACAACAAGTGTATTTTGCATAGAATCGAGTAATAATTTTCATTATGTATTTATGCAGCAGTGTTCAAGTGCGTGGTTACCGTATACGATAATTCGTGTGGCAAAGACAGCTAAAACAAAATTTATATTTAATACTTAAACGGAAAACTCATCAAAGATTAGACAAAATGTTTTCAATTAAATATTATTTTTCATCACCTTCCCGTATTCACCGCCAAACTAAATAAACCTCTACTTATAAATATTTTCTTTAGAAAGTATTTTTATACTTGTCTATCTTTAATTTTAATTTCCCATAAAAGAATAAATAAAAAAGAAAAGATTTTTTTATGTTTTGTATATGTATAATAAAATAAAGCATACACAAAGCTTATATTTTAATTAAAAAAGTTTTTTTTTGCTTTTATTTTGTTGAAGGAAACCGAAAAATATAACATGGATAAACTAAACCAAAGTGTATGGTTATTCATTAGTTAAATAATTATTTCTTATTTTAACTACATCTACCTATTGAGTATTATATGGGTTATCTACCGAAAGTTATACCAAATATACAAACAGATATATTTTATTATTTCTAAACTGTCAATCAATGAATGAGTTTTAATTGTAATTTTATTTACCGTACAGAGATTAAAATAATTTATTTCGGTTACAAATCAGGTATATTTAAACCGCAACCCTCGAACAATATTTAAGTTAAATGTACTTGATCCGAGAAGAACTGACATTTATTAAAAAATCAAGCTTTTTCTGGCAAATTATGATATTTTTCTGAAAAACTCGAGAGGTGCTTTATACACCTTACTCAGCAATATTTACTAATTACTCACTGAATATTCACTCATTATTCGTCAAAGAACCATGAATTATGACTTCACATGTCATTCACATTGAATACGCTCACTATCCACTCATTATACCATATTTATTGATGATGGCTTTAGTTTTTTTCACTAATTATTAACTCATTATACATACTTCAATCAATATTCATTCATCATTAGCCACTGATTGTCCACTCCTTATTCACTGATGATCGAAAATTGAGTTCGCTTATTACTCACTTACTCTTCACTGTTTACTCCCATATAAAAATCTGATTATTCACTGATTACTCATACATTATCCACTCTTGTTATACTCTTTGTTCATTTATTGAGATCGATAATTGAGTTCACTTATTACTCGCTCATTGCTGGCTGATTATGTATTTCCATATCGATAACTGAATTTTTAAACTCTTTATTTATTTTTGTGTAACCAATGCCTAATGATGTCTTAAGTCTTTATTTACTTATTATTCACGCCGTGCATCACTATTCACTGATGAATGATAGATATACTCATTAAGCTGATTATTCACTCTTTATCCACTGATGATCAATAATTGAGTCAAATTATTACTCACTCATTTTTACTGGTCATTTAGACTGCTTATTCATTATTGAGTGACTAATGGTTATTGAAGTCTTAAATGTTTATTTCGGATGATTCACTCATTACGGCAATATTCTATTTGTATTCACTGATGAATGATGAATTTATTGATTAATAATACATGCAATATACACTAATTAATTAATTAATCGCCTATTATTCACTGAATATTTCCTGATTATCAACTGACTACTCACTCTTGAATTGTTTTCTATTTATTCACTCGATTGATGATGATGCCCAAGTGCATTTATTATTGATTGATTGATTATTTAGTGTGTACGATCAAGCATAAGGCAAGTTTCCCCAAAAACCATACAACCTTTTATGAATAACAAAATCGAGGCAAGAGAAAGGTATTTTAGTAACAAAGAATCAACCTGGTCCCAGACACCTAAGTAGTTAATAGTTAGTAAATAAGACAACATAAGACAACACAATTTCAAAACTAAGTACATGATTGTTAACTGCTTATTATTCCTGGAGAAGTGAGTCTGGCTGTAACTTTATTACTGAAATAAGGCCCTTTAAGAATGATTATTTAATCTTAGATTCTGAAACAAATTAAATTATTTATCAGCATACTTAAAATAAACCCCTTCAAATACTCTAAACACCTACGTTACTCAATAAACAATTTAAAATGTCCTCCAGGTGACACCCCCAAAAATTTTAACAATTAATTAACTATTTCAACAGCTTACACACAGAAAAAAATTAAATAGAGTATTTAACTAAATACAATTAGATAAAAATAAAAACCGAAATTTGCCTAATTTTTCAGATAAACAAACGAAAAAAATAGATATATAAATATCTTACAGTAGACGATACACACAATTCACATTTAGATAATTTTACATTAGCACCGTAATGCAATTTAATATTGCATTTACCTGATACCTTAGGTAGTTCTCCTAAAATTTACTAGATCATTTTTATAAAAAGAATCAATATAAATGATTTATTTAAAGTGTCTAAAATTATAGATAAGTTTTCAATCTATTTTATTTAAAATATTTTGTAAAAATCAACTAATTGTATTATAACTGTATTTCGATAAAATTATTCAAAAATGTACCTAAAAATCCTAGATGAATTATAATATCATAATATTCTAACAAAAGTAGATCATTTTCCATATTTCTCTTTCCATCACCTACAAATTTAGACAAAGCAATATAAAGAACACGTTTTTAACCAAAAAAACAAAAATCATTAATTTGGTATAAGTATTTCAGATTAGTGCGTGTAATTTCTAGTTAAGTACATAATTTTTTAAAGTGATTAAAAAAGTGAAATATAAATAGTTTTTATTTAAAACCAGAGATATTTTGTAATTATTAAACTGTGGTAATAGTTATTTATGTAGAACTGAACATAATAAGTAGTTTTTTATAACAGTGAAATAAGCAGTGTTATTATTATTCCGAATAAACGGTACCTATCCGAAAAAGGTTAAGTATTTTATGATTTTATACCACTAACGTAAATTGTGCATTTTATTGATTAAAATTAAATTTATTCGTTAAATTGTGTGACTATATAGTACAATGGAAGAATTTCTTATATTTGAAAATAATATTGAAGATAGTATTGTTGAACCAACAGCAGAAAAGCTGTTAGCAGAATGGGGGTTTCCTGATTTAATTGAAGAATTTCTACGTAAGCTTAGTTTTTAATAAAAGATAATTAGTGTAATATCAAATTCTTTTTATATGCCGTTTGGTTGTAGTTTTTATTTTTGTGGACATCTTGTTTGTAAATTTTTTATGAAAACACAACAAAATAATTCATAGCATTTAAAGTAATATACTCGTAAGTGTCCACACCGCCTTACCATATATAAGTACATACATAGATAGAATTCGATATATGGTCGATAAAGTTTGGTGTGGTTACAATTCGGATAATTGTACTCAAGCCACATCATTTAGTATTAAAATTAATGTTGAAAATTATCAAAGTTCATCCAAAATTAGTTAAGGGATTTAATGTAATATATAAACTTAATTTTTGTTATTTACATAGGTTTCATGTTTAGTCCGTAAAAGATTAAACATTTATTTTGTATTTAGGAAAAGGTATAGATATTGAGGTTTTCAAGGAATTAAACAACGATGATTTGAAGACATTAATACCCGACGAATCATTTGGCGTTAGAATTAAATTTAGAAAAAAATTATACCAGTGGCAACTAGAACAGGTATTATAAAGAAATGAATGGATAAATAATTTCGAAATATACCAAAATAATAAATATTTTTATAATCCAGGGTTGTAGATCAACTGCAGCAACAACAACAGTCGTTGATTCTTGGTTAAGTTCACTCCCCGTATCGATTGTAACTGAACAATCGGAGTTAGCCACAAGCTCACCAATAAATTCAGAGCGCTCTTCACATTTTCCTAGTAC